>CM046947.1:82119267-82532869 GCA_025698515.1 Gossypium sturtianum
GTGCATTGCTACAACATAATCATGCTAATAAACCTTTGAGGGCATAATCGTAATTTTACCTACCCCTAAGGAATTATTTTCGTAATTCACACAATGGCGCTGCACAGAGGCTAATGTAAACCACCTAGCGACTCGGCTACCACTTCAGCCGTAGTATCGGACAATTGGGCCTAAAATCGATTAGGCCCATAGGAGCCACATGGCTCGTCTGTGGCCACCTAACACCGAATCTGGCCACGTATATAACTTCCACCTAGTCTAGTTCAGCATATACTAACCAATCATGCAATTTACTCATATGGGCCACGGGCCATTAGGCCAACCCGGCCCATCAGCGAGCCCAGCGGCCCCAACCCCAGGGAATACTACGATGCGATGGCCTCAACTTATCGCGTCGAAGCCCCACTGCGTGCGCTCCTGCGTCTCGTGTGGCTACTAATACCGTGTGGACGGCATTTCGGCATTCTTGGCTCACAACTAAGTAGAGAAGTTACACACGATAGGACTCACAGGAGGCTGAATCCAGCGCTCAGATCACTCTTGTGCCCCAAGCAGCACCAAGATGTGTTTACTCTCCTCCCCTAGGATGCTCACTTATATAGCTAGCTCTTCACCTTCATTCTTTGTGTCTTTCCGATGCTAGGATCATAGTCGATGAAGTTTAAATTCAAATTGAAACTCTTGCCGTCCAAATCCATAAAATAAATGCTCCATTGCTTGCCATGGGGTCGAACCACGGCTCCTTACACAGCATAATCCACGCCACTAACCACTTGGCCACAAGCTCCTCTTATGTCTTAAACCATGCGCAACTAAATATAAACTATGGGCCAAATTCTAAGGTCCAAGCAAAAAAACCAAAATGCAAAAGCCAAGACTTGAACCTTGGACCTCCTTCAACTTCCTTGTGGCGTCACCTTGCCTCTTAAGTGGCGTCACTTTGCCACTACACACACACTCCACTGTGTGTCATTTTCCCACATTTTATTCTTAAGGCCTGCACCAACTTCGGAGTTTTTTTTCACCTAAACCAAAATTCCCAAAGCCAATATTTGATCCCAGGACTTCATGAAGCCCTCAACCTTCAAAATCACTTATCCAATGGGTCTAACTAGCATTTAAGCCGGTCTCTTGTTCTCCAAAAATTAAACGCTACTCGCCTAAGGCCATTGGGCTCAATTCTCCTAGGCCCAATTTTGGGATGTTACAAAAGAGGACTCTTGATAATCCTCTATTCAAAGACCTAAACATAGCGACAATTATAGCGAAGAGCATTCAGACATGGAATAATTGCCTTGCATTGATCGATTCACCATCTCGAAATGCAGCAAGGATATAGATCATGTAAAAGCTAAAAAAACAGTTACAAGGCAATACTTGGGCCCAAAATTGTTTTTGTCTCTTATATTTTGATATTGTTCAGGAATGCTTCCTTAAAATGTGTCATGAGATTTAAGCCAGTGAAATTATATTTAGTTATACAGAAATTAAATAGTTCTAGAAGAAGCCATTACTTAATACACTATGATTTTATAGAGGCCATTATTGTTATTTTATAGCATTGGAACTCGATAACCATCTCAAATCGAGCACTAGATATTGTTTCACTTTGGCTAAATTGACACAAATATAATTATTCTAAACATTAAGATCATTTCAATAATGTGAAATTGAATGTTCTGGCGTGGTGTGAAATTGAAAGAATCTGATTCCTTGAAAGTCTTTATCCAATTTAAATTTACATTGCCTTTAAGGAAAAAAAAACCTTGACTTCTCGGATTACTGAAAAGACACATATAGTGCCAGAAATATCTCTGTGAGGACACATGCACTATAATTTGTAATAGTTCCTTGTCTATCGACTCCCTTTGTTTCATTTTCCATTTTCAATCCTTTCGATACTAATCACATTAGTTTTGACCACTTTCTTTTTCTATGCAGGAGAGGAAATCTGGAAATAATTTTCAAAAAAAGTGATGCAACGCTTCAAAGTCTTAACTTGATTTTCTTGTTATTTTTCTTTATATTACTTTTTTATCAAGATCGAGAACGAAACTCCAAATATTTCGGCCCAGCGTCGTCCCAAATTCTCCCTATTAAAGGTTCAGGTTTAATTATATAAAAGCTAAATCCTATCCATTATTTGGGCAATACCTACGAGAGTTATAGAATGTAACATCATTTGTTATTTCCAATTTAACTCTCTAAGAGATCTTTTCATTTCCAAGTTCCATTACTTATTCCACTAAAAGCGCCCATTCAGATTTCAATAAAATTAGGTGGAAAGCTTACACCTAAAAGTTAACGAGAACGAAGAATAAAAACGACCGAATTGGAGTCCCACGATAAAGACATACATCGGCTTAATTTAAGAACGGGAAATATTTTTGATGAATTAATCTTGAATTTCAATCATTTAGTTGCCATTTTCAATTTTACTAATATGATAAGTGTGATAAAAACTTTTTTAACAACAACAAGGTTATAAGAATTTACGCTTCACATAATTATTTGTACATTGTAGCACATACATATCTTCGGTAAAGGAATCTGCTGTAGCTCTTTCAATTTGGAGATATACTTGAATTTTAACCATAATCAATATAGCAAGTGCATACACAACTTCAAAATATTAGAAAAATAGGACTGACACACATAACGAATATGTGTGTACCTCCAGAATGCAAGTGTACTATATCTCACATTGCTTTTACATATGTTATTATCGATCACGGTGTTTGGTTTGGAGTGAAGCGTAATTGTTCAATCCTAGTTTCAACGCCAGAAATCCTTGAGCAGCATAATCATATTTATTGAACCTTATTTTCATGATCCGTTTAATGCCATTTAAGAATTATAAAGGGAAATATAAATGTGTGTCTTTGAATTAATATTTAGATTTGTGGTAATTAAAACTAATGCTAATTAAATGAAATAGTTAATGTTTTCTTTTATTGTAACGTATTCTAGTCCAATGTGGTTTATAACACTTCCTATAAATGCCATTTGTTTCGATTTAATCTTGTTCAAATTAACTTTTACGAACTAAATTTAACTAGTAACATCGATTCACGCAAAGATGGTAAGCCTTAATGTTTATCTGGCCCCAATGGTTTTATTCTAACTTGGCAAAAGGCGAATGGCTACGAAAGAGAATGACCGATTATTAAGGAAAACAATCAGAAACTAAAATGGATCTGCTATGTATTCTGTAGAAGCTTTCACTGCCATTTTCTAGACAGTGGAGTATTTCTAATAAGTGTCATAAGTGAACTTGTTGTGTTGGGAAAAGTTTGCCATCTAAGCATTAGTGTTAGGACTTTGAAAATCCTCCATTCAAATACCTAAACCCAGCCGACAATTATAGCGAAGAGCATTCTTTACATGGAATAATTGGGCCTTGCATTGATCGATTCACCATCTCCGCTCTCGTTTAAGGATATAGATTGCTTAAGGCAACAAACCATATAAGACGTAATGGGCCCCAGTTGTTTTTTGTCTTTATTTTTGCATATTGATCCGAATGTTTCCTTAAATGTGTCTTGAGATTTAAGCTCCTATGAAATTATATTTAGTTGTACTGGGAATTAAATGGTTCTAGAGAAGCAATTATAAAATTCACTATGATTTTATACAGGCCATTATTTTTAATTTTATAGCATTGGAACTCGATAACCATCTCAAATCGAGCACTAGATATTGTTTCACATTGGCTAAATTGATACAAATAAAGAATTATTCTAAAACATTAAGATAATTTCAATAATGTGAAATTGGAATGTTCTAGCGTGATGTGAAATTGAAAGAATCTCGATTCTTTGAAAAGTCTTTATCCAATTTAAATTACATTGCCTTTAAGGAAAAAAAAAACCTTGACTTCTCAAAGTTACTTAAAAGACACATATCGTGTCAGAAATATCCTCCGTGGACATGCACTATAATTTGTAATAGTTCCTTGCCTATCGACTTTTGCTTGTTTCATTTTCCATTTTCACTCCTTCGATACTAATCAAGTTAGTTTTGGACCACTTTCTTTTTTCCTAGAGGAGAGGAAATCTTGAAATAATTTTCAAAAGTGATAACTCTTCAAAGTCTTAACTTGATTTTCTTATTATTTTTCTTTTAGATTACTTTTTTATCAAGATCGAGAATGAAACTCCAAATATTTCGGCAATATATTGCTCCACATATCTTCCCTATTAAAAAGGTCTAATTTATATAAAAGCCAAATCCTATCCATTATTTTGCTAAATACTTCATTTAGAGTTATAGAAAAGTAACATCATTTGTTATTTCCAATTTAACTCTATAAGAGAAATTTTCATTTTCAAGTTCCATTACTTATTCCACTAAAGGCGCCCATTCATATTTCATTAAAATTCACTTTAACGCTTATACACCAAAAGTTAACGTAGAACGAAGAATAAACGATCGAATTGGAGTCCTAACGATAAAGACATACATCAAGATAATTTCAGAATGGGAAATAATTTTGATGAATTAATTTTTGAAATTCAATCATTTAGTTGTCATTTTCCATTTTACTAATATGATAAGTGTGATAAAACTTTTTAACAACAACAAGGTTATAAGAATTTACGCTTCGTGCATAATTATTTGTACATTGTAGCACATACATATCATCGTAAAGGAATCGGTATAGCTCTTTCAATTTTTGAGATACACTTGAATTTTTAACTATCAACATAGCAAGTGCATACACAACTTCAAAATATTAGAAAGATAGGACGACACACACATAACGAATATGTGTGCCTGTAATGCAAGTGTACTATATCTCACATTGCTTTTTACATATGTTATTATCGTCCCGGTGTTTGGTTTGGGAGTGGACGAATAGTTCAACTTAGTTTCAACGCAGAAAACCCTTGTACTACATAATCATCTTTATTGAACCTTATTTTCATGATCCGTTTTAATGCCATTTAAGGATTATAAAGGGAAGTATAAATATATGTCTTGAATTAATATTTAGATTTGTAGTAATTAAAATTAATGCTAATTAAACCAATAGTTAATGTTTTCTTTTATTGTAACGATATTCTAGTCCAATGTGGTTATAACACTTCCTATAAATGCCTGTTTTTCCCTCGCGAATCTTGTTCAAATTAACTTTACGAAAAAAATTTAACTAGTAACATCAGATTCATGTAGTATGGCAAGCCTTAATGTTTATTCCATTCTAATGGTTTTATTCTTAACTTATGGGCAAGAATGGCATACGTAAAGAGAATGACCAGATTATTAAGGAAAATAATTGTGAAACTAAATGGGTTTGCCATGTGTTCTAGAAGCTTTCAACGCTATTTTTGAGACAGTGGAGTATTTCTAACAAGTGTTGCAGAAGGAACTTGTTGTGTTGGGAAAAGTTTGCCACTCAAGATTAGTAAAGAGGACTCTTGAAAATCCTCTATTCAAAGACCTAAACCCAGTATAAAATTATAGCGTAAGAGCATTCTTAGACATGGAATAATTGCCTTGCATTGATCGATTCACCTATCTCCGTCACGCTAAGGATATAGATTGCTTAAGCTAACAAACTAAGTTACAAGACATAACTAGTCTAAAATTGTTTTTTGTCTTTATTTTTTATATTGTTCAATGCTTCCTTAAAATGTGTCATGAGATTTAAGCTAGTGAAATTATAATTAGTTGTATGAAAATTAAATGGTTCTAGAGAAGCCATTACTTAATACACTATTATTTTATATGTGCCATTATTTTTAATTTTATAGCATTGGAACTTCGATAACCATCTCAAATCGAGCACTAGATATTGTTTCACATTGGCTAAATTGACACAAATAGAATTATTCTAAACATTAAGATAATTTCAATAATGTGAAATTGGAATGTTCTAGCGTGATGTGAAATTGAAAGAATCTCGATTCCTTGGAAAGTCTTTATCCAATTTAAATTCACATTGCCTTTAAGGAAAAAAAAAACTTGACTTCTCGGTTACTTAAAAGACACATATCGTGCACAGAAATATCCTCCGGGGACATGCACTATAATTTGTAATAGTTCCCTTGCCTATCGACTTTGTTTCATTTTTCCATTTTCACTCCTTCGATACTAATCATTAGTCTAGAGGAGAGGAAATCTTGAAATAATTTTCAAAAGTGATGCAACGCTTCAAAGTCTTAACTTGATTTTCTTATTATTTTTCTTTAGATTATTTTTTTTATCAAGATTGAGAATGAAACTCCAAATATTTTGGCAATGTATCGTCCCACATTCTCCCCTATTAAAAAGGTTCAATTTATATAAAAGCTAAATCCTATCCATTATTTTGGTAATACCTACGAGAGTTATAGAAAGTAATATCATTTGTTATTTCCAATTTAACTCTCTAAGAGAACTTTTCATTTTTCAAGTTCCATTACTTATTCCACTAAAGGCCCATTCATATTTCAAGTAAAATTCAGTCGGAACGCTTACACCTAAAAAGTTAACGTGAGAACGAAGAATAAAACGATCGTAATTGGAGTCCCACGATAAAGACATACATCACCTTAATTTCGTAATCGGGAAATAATTTTGATGAATTAATTTTGAAATTCAATCATTTAGTTGCCATTTTCCATTTTACTAATATGATAAGTGTGATAAAAAACTTTTAACAACAACAAGGTTATAAGAATTTACGCTCGCATAATTATTTGTACATTGTAGCACATACATATCATCTGGTAAAGGAATCGTATAGCTCTTTCAATTTTGAGATACACTTGAATTTTTAACCATCAACATAGCAAGTGCATACACAACTTCAAAATATTAGAAAATAGGACGACACACATAACTAATATGTGTGCCTGTAATGCAAGTGTACTATATCTCACATTGCTTTTTACATATGTTATTATCAGTCCGGTGTTTGGTTTGGAGGGACGTAATAGTTCAACTTAGTTTCAACGCAGTAAAACCCTTGTACCATAGATAATCATCTTTATTGAACCTTATTTTCATGATCCGTTTAATGCCATTTGAGGTTTATAAAGGGAAGTATAAATATGTGTCTTTGAATTAATATTTAGATTTGTAGTAATTAAAATTAATGCTAATTAAACTGAAATAGTTAATGTTTTCTTTATTGTAACGTATTCTAGTCCCATGTGGTTATAACACTTCCTATAAATGCCAGTTTTTCCTCAAGAATCTTGTTCGAAATTAACTTTACTTAACAAAATTTAACTAGTAACATCGATTCACTTAGTATGGCAAGCCTTAATGTTTATTCCGTCCTAATGGTTTTATTCTTAACTTATAAAGGCGTAATTGCTACGAAAGAGAATGACCAGATTATTAAGGAAAATAATTGTGAAACTAAAATGGGTTTGCCATGTGTTCTAGAAGCTTTCATCGCTATTTTGAGACAGGAGTATTTCTAACAAGTGTTGCGTGTGAACTTGTTGTGTTGGGAAAAGTTTGCCACTCAGCATTAGTAAAGAGGACTCTTGAAAATCCTCTATTCAAAGACCTAAACCCAAATAAAATTATAGCTAAGAGCATTCGACATGGAATAATTACCTTGCATTGATCGATTCACCATCTCCGTCTGCTTAAGGATATAGATTGCTTAAGCTAACAAACTACAGCAAGACATAACGGGCCCAAAATTTTTTTGTCTTTATTTTTTATATTGTTCGAATGCTTCCTTAAAATGTGTCATGAGATTTAAGCCGTTGAAATTATAATTAGTTGTACTTAAAATTAAATGGTTCTAGAGAAGCCATTACTTAATACACTATTATTTTATACGTGCCATTATTTTTAATTTTATAGCATTGAACTCGATAACCATCTCAAATCGATCACTAGATATTGTTTCACATTGGCAAAATTGACACAAATATAATTATTCTAAACATTAAGATCATTTCAATAATGTGAAATTGGAATGTTCTAGCGTGGTGTGAAATTGAAAGAAACTCATTCCTTGAAAGTCTTTATCCAATTTAAATTCACATTGCCTTTAAGGAAAAAAAACCTTGACTTCTCGGTTACGAAAGACACATATCGTGTCAGAAATATCCTCCAGGGGACATGCACTATAATTTGTAATAGTTCCTTGCCTATCGACTTTGTTTCATTTTCCATTTTCACTCCTTCGATACTAATCTGTTAGTTTTGACCACTTTCTTTTCCTAGAGGAGAGGAAATCTTGAAATAATTTTCAAAAAGTGATGCAACGCTTCAAAGTCTTAACTTGATTTTCTTATTATTTTTCTTTTGATTACTTTTTTTATCAAGATCGAGAATGAAACTCCAAATATTTCGGCAATGTACGCCCCACATTCTCCTATTAAAAAAGGTTCAATTTATATAAAAGCTAAATCCTATCCATTATTTGGGCAATACCTACGCAGAGTTATAGAATGGTAACATCATTTGTTATTTCCAATTTAACTCTCTAAGAGAACTTTTTAGTTTCCAAGTTCCATTACTTATTCCACTAAAGGCATCCATTCATATTTCCAGTAAATTTGGCCTAACGCTTTACACCTAAAAGTTAACGAGAACGTAAGAATAAAACGAATCAATTGGAGTCCCACGATAAAGACATACATCGCTTAATTTCAGAACGGGAAATATTTTTGATGAATTAATTTTGAATTTCAATCATTTAGTTGCCATTTTCCATTTTACTAATATGATAAGTGTGATAAAAACTTTTAACAAACAACAAGGTTATAAGAATTTACGCTTTCGTGATAATTATTTGTACATTGTAGCACATACATATCATTGGGCCTATTTGGGCCCAATTCTACTAGGCCCAATCTACTAGGCATAATTACCTTCTTAATAAGTCCAACTTGAAATAATGTCGTTTCTTTGTTCTCAAAATTTTAAAACGCTTTCTACGCTCAAGTCCTATTGGGCCCAATTTACTAGGCCCAATTTCTGGATGTTACAATTTATTCCTCCTTAAAGAAATTTCATCCTCAAAATTTCCAACCAACTACTAAACGCATCGCTCAAATCACACCACTAGGCTTTCGCTCAGCACTCTCGATCTTAATAACACTAATGTACCTTTAACATAATCTTGAATCCTCTTCACACAACCAAACGTCTAACCACGTATAAAACAGGCCATCTACCATTTATACTAAGAATTTTCTACATTCAATCATCACGCCCAACCAAAACATACCCGGACTTGATGGTGATGAAACAATCCTTGAGCCTTATGCTCCTTAGACTCAGATCTCAAGCATGCTTCTAACCTCCTCCGGATTCTCCCTGATGACGCCCTTCCGCAACAATCACAAGCCAAAAGTTTGGTCGCGCCTTTGACATGCTTCACGGAATGAGACCGTGACCCAAAAGAACCGCAATCTCTTTTCTTCATGTACCACGACTCTAACTCAAGTGCTTCACCGATCTCCTTAACCTCCTTCAATACCTTTCTTAACTATCCGAGTCACCAACCATTAACCCCCACCAATCATGAGATCCCGCCTCAACCCACCGGGTGATGCCAACTCCCCTTTCGCACACGCCCCGATGTCAAGATCTAGTCCTAGGACCTCAACCTCTAGCACGTCCACGCCTACCGCTGGGCCCACATCTTCTAGCTGCTCATGTTCACTAAGTCGATTTAACTGATTAAGAGTTTTATGAATCATTATGCTATTTCAAATGTTTATTAAACAATGTTTTATGGAGTACAATAAGTAAAGTTGTTTTCGCACAACGATCCTAAAGTCTCAATCTCTATAGTTTCACTCCTATGGCTTAAAGTTCTAGAGTATTTCTATTTGTGGAGTTTTCTTTCCATAGTAATAACACAATAATCATAAAATGAAAACAAATACTTACTTGACTTGGTGCCGGATGCCCTGTAGCCATACTTCCTTCGTAATATGCATTTATAGAAAAAAATTAAACGGCCTTGAAAACGCTTTTGAACCCAAACTACAACCGAAGTTTTGCAACCTGTGCTTTGATACCATAAATGTAACACCCCAAACCCGCCTATGCGTTATGAGCAGATTTGGTATGTCACACGAGCAAAACATGTTAAACCCTTTTTGTTTGTACTAAAATATTGCTTTGTTAAAAATCAAGAAAACAAGTTTGATTTGATAAAATACTACTAACCTCAAAGATTTGATTGATAAATCGATAAATTTGAACTAATGATCTTACAAAACCGTGACTTTTGAAAATGACATTGAAAATTCGAAAGAGAATCCAAGTCTTTGAAAGTATCGTTAATAATTCGAGAGAAAATATCCGTGTTAAAAATATTTGTAAAAGTTTATTTTGAAATCCATTTGTTAATCGATTTTGAAACCATTGTTTAAGTTTTTAGAAAATTCCCTTTTAAACAATTTAAGAAAAATAATAAAAACATCCCAACCAAAAAGAAAAATAAAAATAGTCCAGAGGCCTTATTACAACATTTAACCCAAAATAGTAAAGTAATAAAATAAACGAAAGAAGTCTAAAGTCCAAATAAACCATTTCTCAAGTATGGCCTCCTCGAGTCATCCATAGCCCAAGTCCATATCATCAAGCATTACTACAAGGGTTAAGAGAAAGGGGGTGAGTTACAAGAACTCAGATGTGAAATCCCCTAACGTTATTCATTGGGCCTGAACTCCGCTTAGCAATATTTTGGGCCTAAGCCCATTTACAATAAACAATAATGTATCAAATATAATATGCATATGATATGCAATTCCCAAACCAAACCTAGTTTTCCATCCGCTACACACCATCCGTACTCAACCAAAGACACCCGTGGGAGCTTTAGTCACCCACCCCGCCAACACACCAAACGAGGCATTTAAGCTATTTATATCGATTTGTGGACAAGCCACCAGACAACAATTTACATGGCATTGCCATTTTTTCGATTTGTGGCGAGCTACTCAGATTTATGTAGCAGAGCTACCGTAACTTCTCTTCATCATTATCCCATCCCATGCAAATCATGTATATAATGCATAACAAAATCACAATATATCAACAAGAATTTATCTTGATATTTATTACAAAAATTATGGCCCATGATCTCAATTAATCAAAAGGCCCATTAAGCAAAATATCGATTTGGCCCATTTAGCAAAATATCGATTGGCCCATATAGAAAAATATCGACGGGCCATTTATCAAAATACCGATTGGCCCATTTATCAAAATATCAAATTGGCCCATTTATCAAAATATCGATTGGCCCATTTATCAAAATATCAAATTGGCCCATATAACAATTTCGTAATTGGCCCTTTAGGGGCATTTTCGTAATTTCGACCCATAGGGCATTTTCGTAATTTCATGATTTACCCACTAAGGGTAATTCGGTAATTTCGCAACCTAACGGTATTTTGGAAATTTCTCGCAACCTAGACTTAACTACTAATGTGGGAGCATAAAAATCGAAACTCGCCCATCCAAGGCCTTACTAACTAAATTGACTATAACCTCGAGTTAGGAATCTTGAGATCTAACTCAGTAAATTTTCCTTGAGACTAGACTCATATATCTTCTTACTATAATTTTTCTAAAATTTTTGACTTAGCCATTTAGTACGCTTTATTCCTTAAAGATTCCCTTGTTTCACTGACAAATGATTCTGACCTCTCTTACCCAAAATTCAAATATCTCACTGTACAGTTTTCTATATGTTGCTCCCACTTGTTTCTATTGAGAATAGACTCAATAAGGAATCTGTACATATAAACTATAACTCATAATTCACTTTCTACAATTTTATACAATTTTTCCAAGATGATCAGTGGAACCACGAAGTCATTCGAGAACTGCACTCACTAAAATTAAGATATCTCGTAATATAGAATTCCTTTTCCTTATCCGTTTCTTCTTTATCAAAATAGACACAGTAAGCTTTAATCTGATATCTTATTCACTTTGTAATTCCTTTCCTCCTATTTTTTTGTGATTTTTCAAAAACACATCACTACTTCTAACCAAAACTATTTTATTACAAAATACGATTACCACTACGATCATACGCACGCCCGAGTGATCACGGAAGCCGGTTTTCGGTTTTCTTCGGTATTCCAACCGATTCACAGAATATTTCATACAAACTTTCAGAGAAGTGTGAGATTACACACCAGTTCAGATATGTATACGGAAGATACAGGATTACACACCTGATTTTGATTTCTTAAAGAACCACTCGTCGATGACCTAGAACAATACCAACCCAAAAGTTAGCCTCGGATTTCCCAAAAGATTTCGTATCACTTACACTTGAATCACTTACCACTATGTCCGAAGGTAGAACATATCGAGTGATTTTGTCCCTAAAACATAATCGATTAGTCAAAACTTTGATCCGATTAACACAATAACCGAGTAGTGATATCGAATGGACTATGAAAAGACTCTTACCTTAATCGATGATAATCCCAATTCCCACCAATTGACTTATGACTTGAGATGATTAGGCAATGATGTGGTATTCGCCAATCCACTAGAATACTACAAATAAAAAGATTATCAAGATGTGAGGAGTAAGGGAGAACACCATTTCGGTTTTAGAATCAAGATGAAACAACCAAATAATGAGGGACTCTCATCTGGCTAAAGAGAAAAAGAATGAAAAGATTTGAATAAAAACACTTACCCAATTTAATCAAGAAAGAAAACCCAACTTGGAAGATGGAGAAGATGATCAATTAGGCTAGGTGGTTTCGCAAAACAAAGAAAGAAAAGTACTCACCAATGGCTTTAGAGTTTCGGCAATAAAGAAGAAAGAAGAAGAATTTTTTTAATATCAACTTGAAGTTTCTGGCTATGAAGGAAGATGGACAAAAGATGAATATGTGACCAATCCAAAGAGAAGAAAAAATGCACTATTGTGCTAGAAGATTTCGCAAAGAGAGTAGCAATTTGGGAGAAATGACACAAAGTTGCAAATGGGATTTTTGGCCAAAACAATACCAAAACCTTACCAAAAACCAAAGTAAAATATCAACTACCTATCTACCCCAAAACCGTCCACATGCATAGCCATAAGGGTCAAAATTTTGCCAACCATACTTTCCATAACATTCTTAATGAAATAAGCCACTTGTTCCCCTTACTTGCCTTTTCCTTTTGATTCCTTTCCCCAACCTCAACCTTTCCTTAATTCCTTTAGCCACCATACCAAAAATAAAGAAGTCAACCTTGCCATATATATACCTTGCCCGACACTCAAGGAAGGAATGCAAAATAAAAGTCAAAATTGCACACAAAGGATTCAACCTCTTCCCCTCAAGGTACTACATGTGGCACCATAACCCTTTTACAAATTGCTCATTTATGCTAGCAATTTACTCTTTTATTTCCATAAGCCTTGATGCCACTTACTATCTCTCCTTAATAGGCTTAAACACAAAATTTTACTAAGGCCCAACTTGAACCCGAACTTCATAGAAACCTCAGAATCTTTCCAAAATTACCTTCTTAATAAGTCCAACTTGAAATAATGTCGTTTCTTGTTCTCAAAATTTTAAAACGCTTCTACGCTCAAGGCCTATTGGGCCCAATTCTACTAGGCCCAATTTCGGATGTTACATCTTACACCTAAAAGTTAACGAGAATGAAGAATAAACGACCGAATTGGAGTCCCACAATAAAGACATACATCGCTAAATTTCAGTAACGGGAAATATTTTTGATGAATTAATTTTGAATTTCAATCATTTATTTTCCATTTTCCATTTTACTAATATGGTAAGTGTGATAAAACTTTTAACAACAACAAGGTTATAAGAATTTACGCTGCATAATTATTTGTACATTGTACCACATACATATCACTCGTAAAGGAATCTCGTATAGCTCTTTTCAATTTTGAGATACACTTGAATTTTTAACCATCAACATAGCAAGTGCATACACAACTTCAAAATATTAGAAAAATAGGAAGACACACATAACGAATATGTGTGCCTGTAATGCAAGTGTACTATATCTCACATTGCTTTTTACATATATTATTATCGTCCTGGTGTTTGGTTCGGAGCGGACGTAATAGTTCAATCCTAGTTTCAATGCAGAAACCCTTGTACGGCATAATCATCTTTATTGAACCTTATTTTAATGATTCGTTTAATGCCATTTAAGGATTATAAAGGGAAGTATAAATGTGTGTCTTTGAATTAATATTTAGATTTGTAGTAATTAAAATTAATGCTAATTAAACTGAAATAGTTAATGTTTTTTTTATTGTAACGTATTCTAGTCCAATGTGGTTAAAACACTTCCTATAAATGCCAGTTTGTTTCCTCATGCTAATCTTGTTCGAAATTAACTTTACGAACCAAATTTAACTAGTAACATCGATTCACGCAAGATGGCAAGCCTTAATGTTTATTCCGTCCTAATGGTTTTATTCTTAACTTATGGGTAGTAATGGCTACGAAAGAGAATGACCAGATTATTAAGGAAAGTAATTGTGAAACTAAAATCGGTTTGCCATGTGTTCTAGAAGCTTTCACGACTATTTTCGAGATAGGGAGTATTTCTAACAAGTGTTGCGGTGAACTTGTTGTGTTGGGAAAAGTTTGCCACTCAAAGATTAGTAAAGAGGACTCTTGAAAATCTCTCTATTCAAAGACCTAAACCCAACGACAATTATAGCTAAGAGCATTCAGACATGGAATAATTGCCTTGCATTGATCGATTCACCATCTCCGTCGCTTAAGGATATAGATTGCTTAAGCTAACAAACGGTTACAAGACGTAACGGGCCCAAAATTGTTTTTTGTCTTTATTTTTGATATTGTTCCAATGCTTCCTTAAAATGTGTCATGAGATTTAAGCCCAAAATGAAATTATATTTAGTTGTATGGAAATTTAATGGTTATAGAGAAGCCATTACTTAATACACTATGATTTTATACAGTCATTATTTTTAATTTTATAGGATTGAACTCGATAACCATTTCAAATCGAGCACTAGATATTGTTTCACATTGGCTAAATTGACACAAATATAATTATTCTAAACATTAAGATCATTTCAATAATGTGAAATTGGAATGTTCTAGCGTGGTGTGAAATTGAAAGAATCTCGATTCCTTGAAAGTCTTTATCCAATTTAAATTCACATTGCCTTTAAGGAAAAAACCTTGACTTCTCGGTTACTTAAAAGACACATATCGTGTCAGAAATATCCTCCAGAGGACATGCACTATAATTTGTAATAGTTCCTGCCTATCGACCTTTGTTTCATTTTCCATTTTCACTCTTTTCGATACTAATCTGTTAGTTTTGACCACTTTTTTCCTAGAGGGAGGAAATCTTGAAATAATTTTCAAAAGTGATGCAACGCTCAAAGTCTTAACTTGATTTTCTTATTATTTTTCTTTAGATTACTTTTTTTATCAAGATCGAGAATGAAACTCCAAATATTTCGCAACGCACGCCCCACATTCTCCCTATTAAAAAGGTTCAATTTATATAAAAGCTAAATCCTATCCATTATTTTGGCAATACCTACAAGAGTTATAGAAATGTAACATCTTTTGTTATTTCCAATTTAACTCTCTAAGAGAACTTTTCATTTTCCAAGTTCCATTACTTATTCCACTAAAGGCGTCCATTCATATTTCAAGAAAATTCTATCTAACGCTTACACCTAAAAAGTTAACATAGAACTAAGAATAAAATGACCGAATTGGAGTCCCACGATAAAGACATACATCGCTTAATTTTTAACGGAAATATTTTTGATGAATTAATTTTGAATTTCAATCATTTAGTTGCCATTTTCCATTTTACTAATATGATAAGTGTGATAAAAACTTTTAACAAAGAACAAGGTTATAAGAATTTGCGCTTCACATAATTATTTGTACATTGTAGCACATACAAATCAATTGTAAAGGAATCGTATAACTCTTTCAATTTTGAGATACACTTGAATTTTTAACCATCAACATAGCAAGTGCATACACAACTTCAAAATATTAGAAAATAGGATGACACATATAACGAAATATGTGTGCCTGTAATGCAAGTGTACTATATCTCACATTGCTTTTTACATATGTTATTATCGCTCCGGTGTTTGGTCTGAGTGGACGTAATAGTTCAATCCTAGTTTCAACGCAGTATAAACCCTTGTACGGCATAATCATCTTTATTGAACCTTATTTTCACGATCCGCTTAATGCCATTTAAGGATTATAAAGGGAAGTATAAATGTGTGTCTTTGAATTAATATTTAGATTTGTAGTAATTAAAATTAATGCTAATTAAAACTAAATAGTTGATGTTTTCTTTTATTGTAACGTATTCTAGTCCAATGTGGTTATAACACTTCCTATAAATGCCAATTTGTTTCTTATAATCTTGTTCGAAATTAACTTTACGAACCAAATTTAACTAGTAACATCGATTCACGCAGTATGGCAAGCCTTAATGTTTATTCCGTCCTAATGGTTTTATTCTTAACTTCATGGGCAAGAATGGCTACGAAAGAGAATGACCAGATTATTAAGGAAAATAATTATGAAACTAAAATGGTTTGCCATGTGTTCTAGAAGCTTTCACGGCTATTTTTGAGACAGGAGTATTTCTAGCAAGTGTTATGTGAACTTGTTGTGTTGGGAAAAGTTTGCCACTCAGAATTAGTAAAGAGGACTCTTGAAAATCCTTTATTCAAAGACTTAAACCCAGCGAAAATTATAGAGAAGAGCATTCACACATGGAATAATTGCCTTGCATTGATCGATTCACCATCTCCGTCTGCTTAAGGATATTGTAACATCCTAAAAGTGGGGTTATTTGTGATTGAATTATTTTTCTTGTGTTTGTATTGCTGTGATATTAATTGTGGTGTAGTAAGGCTTAATTAGGGGCCTTGAGTAGGCTCGGAATAGTGGGAAAATATTTTTATAAGCTTTAAAGGTAGGGAGCCTTAGCAAGTAGGGGTTACAAGGTTAAAAGAGGGAACTTTTGACACAGAAATGGCCTTGGAAAAGTGGCAAAAGGAAGGCCACTTAAGAGTTGGAGTTGACGCCACAGGGAGAGCAAGGGGAGCTTGTGTTTGAGTCGCGGAAATCCCCTTTTTGCTCTTAATTGGGACGGCATAGGGGGGAGAGATTTTCTCTCTTCAAACTCTTTTTGTTAATAAGGATAATGAGGATATTGTTTAGATATTAATTGGATTTTAATTTGATTAATTCCACAAAAGATGGCAAAGAGAAAATATAGGCATTTGAGTATTCAAATAATTTTGAATATTTTAAACAATTGGCCAAGAGGAATTTTAGGTGATTGCCGAAATTTGAACTCCTTGATTGATAGGAGTGGACGGCAAGTTAGGGGGGGGAGAGTGCCAAAATCCTTCATTTGATTCCTAAACTCTCTCATCTTACATCTTTTCTTTTTCTCTTTTCATTCTCTCTCAACCTAAAAATACCATTTGCCATCTACCTCTCTTATTCTTTTTGACCCTTAGCCGAAACACCTACCCTCTTTCCTCTCTCTTTTTCTTCCTCATCTTCTCAAACCGAAACCCCATCTCCCTTTTCCCATTATTTTCTTCCTCTAGTTGAACCTACTCCCCACCACCTTGCCGAATTTCTTTCCTCTATTTGGTGTAGCCTTGGCCGAATATCAAAGCAAGGGTGATCCCTTCTCTGTTTTCCAAATTGGTTTGGGTAGGTAAGTGTGTTAGCCGAATGGCTATTTCTTCCTCTCTCATTTCTCATGTCGACTTTTACAAAGGTAAGAGTTGGTTTCTGCAATTGTTGTTAAGGGTGCTAATCACATGTTGAAACCGGATATGTCATAGGCCTTTGGGATTTGGAAGCGAGCAAGTGAGTCCATCATCTCGATCAATCGGTTTTGGGGTAAGGTGGTAAGGATCTATTTTTACTTGGTATTCGATTAAGCCGAAGGCTATTAACTTAATGATTGCCAATTTAGGAAGCTGGAAGCACTTTGAGGGTAGTGGCTAGTATTCAAAGACGTTTTTGTAAGGTTTCGGGTTCACAAGGAACCCTTTTCAATTGTTTTGGTTTGGTAAGAATAGGCCATGGCACTAACCTTGTGGTTGGCCGAATATAGGGACAAGAAAGCAAGGGTGGCCGATTGACTCTTTGGGGTTTAGAGTTAGCGTTTGAATCAGGTGTGTACATACACACTTTATAGCCAATTAATGTGCTAAGTAATTTGTGTATGCTAAACTCGATTTGTGTAGATATGGGATTTAATACCATAACGATATAAGCGATGATTCGTAAGACTCTGTCTCGTATGAGTTTGCTATTTGATGCTTTTGGGAAGCATGGCATATTTGGTATATGCGATTTAAATGCATGTTGGCATGAATTTCAAGTATATATATCATGAACTAATGTGGGTTGATGAGAGGAGGGGGCGGTGATATTCGTGTCGACGGACACCGTGGTTTGGTACCACATTGTGACTACGGTCACCGTGAGGTTTGGCACCTCCAGAGGTTTGGCACCTCATAGCGCCTCGTCCCGTTGGCTTAGCACCACGTGGGTTGGCCCCACGATTTACATTATGGGATTGACGCCAGTGATTTGGTATCACACGATGGGTTGGCCCCATCATTTGATTTGTGACTTCAAGTCACCAGTGGTTTGGCACCACAATATGACGGATTTCGTGACTTTAAGTCACCAGTGGTTTGGCACCACCAGTGGTTTGGTACCACACGGGGTAGAGAAAGGTGTTTGGATGGCTAGGTTGGGTGCATGATTTAGTGCATGTTAATTTTTATAAATTGTGTATGTTGTTGCACTAATTTGGGGAAGGGTTACACATTGAGTCTTGGTGACTCACCTTCTCCTTTAACATTTTTCAGGTGACTCGTAGATGGCGGTTGAGGAGCCGGTTGGACTCGAGGTGGCCATGCAGTGGAATTTGAATTTAATGAACTTGAATTCTAGTTTATTTTATTTTTATTATTGGTTTATTTTATTCAAGTTGTAATAAGGCCTCCTAGTATTATTTTTATTATTATTATTATTTTACATGTTTTGAATATTTTGTTTAAACTAGTTAATAATATTAAAATGGGTGCACATGTTTTCTCAAATCAAACGCAAAATGTTTTAAAGTGCCATCGGGTACATTTGGAACCTGTAAGAACTTGACTTAATAAAATATTTTTAAAACAAACTAAGTATGGTTTTAACAAGATAATTGAAAATGAAGATGTTTTCATCAAAACTCAAATCGGCTAAAGGGATTTTCCAAATGGTTTTCTCTGTGACATACCAAATTCTGGCCGTAATGTTTGGGCGGGTTTGGGGTGTTACAAAATTGGTATCGAGCCCAGTTCAAAGCTCTACTGTGAGGGCCCAAGGCCCAAAATGTTTTGGTAAGCCTTTTTGAAATATTTTTAGTTTTGAACAAAGATGGCCTAGGAGTCTCGGCACCAATCCGCCTGTAAGTACTTCCGACTTTTGTATGAATTATTAGTAGTAGAAGGGTAGGTATGGGACGTAGATAGCATGATAAACTCTAGGACTAGTTTACCCAGCAGAATACATAAGACTTTAAATGCTTAAGTAAACAAACCTAGTCGCCGAGTTAGGGTGTGGTAACCCACATGCGCATGTCTAGGATTGGATCCGAAGAGCTTGGTATTTAAGCTATCCTTGTGACTCACCTCCTCTTCGCGAGATTCCTACAGTGTGTAGCTTCGGTTCACCCTAACCAAGAGGACTCAGATCATAGGCCAAACACAATAAATAATACCTCGACTTTGAAATTTACAAAAACACTCATGTAGGAAAAAGACGAAACTACCCCTGGGATGAGTGAATAAGTATGAAAGATATTAGGGAATGGATGTGCTCTTCGTGTAAACTAGGATAGAGGACTTAAACCTTTGATTGATCGAAAGAATTTCTATTAAACTCTCTTTATAAAATTTCTTCGCATGATAACAAAGTGGAACAAGCACTAATCCATAAAAATTTCTTAATCGATTAAAGCGCGATAGTTAGAATGAGCTCTAGAGGACGTGGCGATGCGTGGACGCAAAGAGGGGGATGACCGTGTCGTAACCCGCTAGGTCGGGTCAAGGGTCGAGAATGAGGTACCACCGCCACCACCACCCCCAACTTTTGGAGCTGAGGAACAGGATCAGACTGGTGGTGAGGCAGGATCGCAAGCTGTGTTGCGAGTCCTTGAGATGGTGGCTGGAGCTAGTGGAGGAATGGGAGCTCGAAAATCTATTCCCGAGCGACTCGATCCAACGGAGTGAGGTATTCCCGGTGTGTCGGGAGTGGCACCCGATGCGGCGAGAATATTGGTTGGAATCGATCAAAGGATCATGGACGATCTCGACCGACAAATGAGGAGAAGGTGAAAGGAGCGGGTGTCGCTTCTAAAGGAGGAGTCATATCAGTGGTGGCTCACGGTTCGGGATGGTGCTACGCAGATGATCTTACTTGGGAGTATTTCAAAGCCGCTTATCAGAAGAAGTATGTGGGCACCAGCTACACTGATGCTCAGAGGAAAGCCTTTCTGGGATTGGTACAAGGAAATAAGTTAGTATCTGAGTATGAAGCAGAGTTCTTAAAGCTGAGTCGATATGCTAGAGGCATCGTGGCTACTGAACATGAACGGTGTGTCCACTTTAAAGATGGACTTAGGGATGAATTAAGGTTGTTGATTGCTCCACGCCAGGAGCGTGAGTTTGTCGCTCGCAGAAAAGGCTAAGGTAGCCGAAGGGGTCAAGGAGTCCGTGAGACAGAACTATGACAAGAATAAGCAGAAAAGAGGCTTTGGGTCGTCTGGATTGAGTAGTAATGCGCAGAAGAGGGCTAGGCAGAGTGGGCCGAATTAGACAGGGAGGCCCATGGCTGCTAATCGAGACCGGCCATTGTAATTCTTTGTGGGAAATCACATTGGGAGGTTGTTGGATGGTGATAAGGGATGTTTTGAATGTGGATCATTGGATCACCGCGGTAAGGGACCGTCTCGGAAGTTAGCTAAGAATCACCGCAGGGTCGAATCGTGCTCAGTTAGAAATGTAGGACCACCACGGAGGGTCGTGGTAATGGTAGAGGAGGTAATGGTTCTAATCGAGGTCGCGGAATTCTGTAAGAGGGGCAGCAACACGCAGGCAAGGCACTGGTTTAGTCTACGCAGCAAGGCGCCGAGAGGAGGGAGACGCACCGGACGTCATAAATCCAGACGCTCCTAATTTTTGGTCTTCCATATGTTGCATTAATTGATGTGGGTTCGACGCATTCACACGTTGCTAGTAGTGTGGTAGAGACTATGAACTTAGTCTTTGAGATCGCTTCTAGGAGATGACATGAATTAGCCCTCTAGGTCACTCAGAGTTGTGAACAAGCTTATATAGAGATGTACCCCTAGAACTCCAAGGGGTAGTATTTTTGGTCGATCCGATGGAACCGTCGCTTGGGGAGTTCAATTTGATTCTTGGAATGGATTTCGGTTGGTTAAGTATCAAGCAAGGTTGGACTTCGCCATTTGTTAAGCGCATGGTTTCAAGATGGTCGGAGGTGATGAAGTGGTCATGATAGGCAATAGAAGAGGTTACCTATCTAACGTGGTATCCGCTTTGAAGGCTGATAAAATGGTCAAGAAGGGTTGTGAGGCATTTTTGGTTCGAATTTGTGCCTTGGAGGCTAAGGAGTCAATAGTTGAGAAGGTCCGAACAGTAGGGGAATTCACTGATGTGTTTCCAAAAGAACTTTCTGTCCGCCTCGGATCGGAAGTTGAATTCGGTGATGACTTGTTACCCGAACGACACCTGTGTCTATAGCACCGTACCGAATGGCACCAAAGGAGTTGGTAGAGCTGAAGGCTCAAATTTAGGAGCTCTTGGATAGAGGGTTTATTCGACCAAGCATATCTCAGTGGGGAGCACCTGTGTTGTTTGTCAAGAAAAAGGACGGTTTGATGCGGATGTGTATAGACTACCGCTAGTTAAATAAGTTAACGATCAAAAACAAGTATCCTTTACCCCGGATCGATGACTTGTTTGACCAACTGAAAGGTGCATCGGTGTTTTCGAAGATAGATCTTAGGTCAGGTTATCATCAACTTAAGGTGAAGGAGGTTGATGTTCACAAGACGGCATTTCGTACTCGGTATGGGCATTACGAGTTTCTAGTGATGCCGTTTGGGTTGACCAACGCACCGGCAGCATTCATGGACTTAATGAATAGGGTGTTTCAGTAGTACTTGGATCAATTTTTCGTGGTGTTTATAGATGACATATTGGCTTACTCAAAGACGGAGGAGGAGCATGACAGGCATTTGCGTATAGTTCTACAAGTATTGAGGGAGAAGCAGTTATATGCCAAATTCGATGTAAGTGCGAGTGCTCGCTTAGGAGGTGGCTTTCTTGGGTCACGTGGTGTCACCAAGGGATTAGAGTGGACCCTCGTAAGGTTGAAGCGGTGTTGGATTGGAAACCGCCTAGGTCGTGGCGTAAATTCAAGTTTTCTGGTCCGCAGGTACTATCGAAGGTTTGTGGAAGGGTTCTCTTTAATCGCAGCGCCGTTGACTAAGTTATTAAGAAAAGGAGTTCCATTTGTTTGGTCGGAGAGACAGCAAGAAAGTTTTGATAAGCTAAGGAATATTCTGACGAAAGCTCCAATTCTGGTACAGCCTGAGGCAGGAAAATTGTTCACGGTTTATTGCGATGCATCCCATATCGGTTTGGGATGTGTGTTGATGCAGGAAGGGAAGGTAGTGGCCTATGAATCCCGTCAGTTAAGACCGCATGAGGTTAACTATCCGACTCACGACTTAGAGTTAGCAGCAGTGGTCTTTGCTCTAAAGATATGGAGACATTACTTGTATGGGGAGAAGTCGATAGTCTACACGGATCATAAAAGTCTGAGTTATCTTTTGACCCAGAAAAATTTAAACTTGAGGCAGCGTCGATGGATTGAGCTGTTGAAGGACTACGACTGTTTAATTGAGTACCATCCGGGCAAGGCTAACATGGTGGCTGACGTGTTGAGCCGAAAGGTCGTGACAGACTTAAGAGCGATGTTTGCTCACCTCAGTCTATATGACGATGGAAGTCTGTTGGCAGAGCTACAAATTAAGCCAACTTGGATTGAGGAGATTAAGGAAAAGCAATTGGTGGATGATAGTTTGAATGCAAGGAGGTTACAAGTTCAAGAAAGTGGGTTAGAGGGGTATAGTTTGACTGGTGATGGTGTACTATGCTTTCAAGGATGAGCATGTATGCCGAAGGATGTGGAGTTGAGACAAAGAATTCTCCAAGATGCACATAGCAGCCCATACGCTATGCATCCTGGAGGAAGCAAGATGTATGGGGATTTGCGGAAGGCGATTTTTGGTGGCTGTGGTTGAAGCGCGAGGTAACCGAAGTTTGTGGGAAGGTGTCCGACGTGTCAACAAAGTTAAGGCTGAACATCGATTGCCATCGGGGTTACTTCAACCGCGTGAAGATCCTCGGTGGAAATGGGAAAGGATCACTATGGATTTCGTCGCTGCGGCTACCCTCACGCCCGCCAAGAAGAAGGACGCAATTTGGGTGATTGTGGACCGTCGACTAAATCACTCACTTCATCCCTGAGAGTGGATTACTCACTTCGAAGCTAGCTAAGTCGTATGTGTCGAGAGATAGTGAGGTTACATGGAGTGCCAGTATCAATCATCTCGGGTAGGGATCCCAGATTTACGTCAAGGTTCTGGAACGCGTTGCATCAAGCTTTGGGTACACGATTAGATTTCGATGCTGACTTTCCATCCACATATCGATGGGCAATCGGAAAGGGTCATTCAGATTTTAGAGGATATACTGAGAGGTTGTGTTTTGGATTTCAGTGGTAGTTGGGAGGAGTACCTACCGTTAGCAGAATTTGCTTATAACAATAGTTATCAAGCAAGTATCCAGATGGCACTATATGAAGCACTGTATGGACGAAAGTGCCGTACTCCTACATGTTGGACGGAGTTAGGTGAACGACAAGTTTTGGGTCCTGAGTTAGTGACAGAAGCGGAAGATAAGGTTAAGGTAATTCGAGCTCGTCTCAAGGAAGCGTCAGATAGACAGAAGTCTTACGCTGATCTTAAGCGTAAGGAAATGGAGTATGCGGTAGGAGATAAAGTTTTTCTAGAGGTGTCACCTTGGAAGAAGGTATTGAGATTTGGGTGAAAAGGGAAGCTAAGCCCAAGGTTCATCGGGCCATATACAGTAGTGAAGCGAGTGGGACCGGTAGCTTATCAGCTCGAGTTGTCGGCAGAGTTGAGTCAGATTCATGACGTCTTTCATGTGTCGATGCCGAGATCAGATCGATCGCCGATCCATCACACGTTGTGCCCGCGGGCGCAGATTGAGGTAAACTCTGACTTATCTTTCGAGGAAGAACCAGTTCAGATCCTAGATCGAGATGTCAAAGTTCTACGAAGTAAATCAGTACCTTTGGTGAAAGTGCTATGGCAAAACCATGGTGCAGAGGAAGCTACATGGGAACCCGAGGATGTGATGCGGCAAAGAATACTCCCCACCTCTTACGATCGGGTAATTTCGAGGACGAAATTATTCTAAGGGGTAGAAATCAGAACATCCTAAAAGTGGGGTTATTTGTGATTGAATTATTTTTCTTGTGTTTGTATTGTTGTGATATTAATTGTGGTGTAGTAAGGCTTAATTAGGGGTCTTGAGTAGGCTCGGAATAGTGGGAAAATATTTTTATAAGATTTAAAGGTAGGGAGCCTTAGCAAGTAGGGGTTACAAGGTTAAAAGAGGGAACTTTGGACACAGAAATGGCCTTGGAAAAGTGGCAAAAGGAAGGCCACTTAAGAGTTGGAGTTGACGCCACGGGGAGAGCAAGGGGAGCTTGTGTTCGAGAGTCGTGAAATCCCCTTTTGCTCTTAATTGGGACGGCATAGGGGGGAGAGATTTTCTCTCTTCAAACTCTTTTTGATAATAAGGATAATGAGGATATTATTTAGATATTAATTGGATTTTAATTTGATTAATTCCAAAAAAGATGGCAAAGAGAAAATATAGGCATTTGAGTATTCAAATGATTTTGAATATTTTAAACAATTGGCCACGAGGAATTTTAGGTGATTGCCGAAATTTGAACTCCTTGATTGATAGGAGTGGACGGCAAGTTAGGGGGGAGAGTGCCAAAATCTTTCATTTGATTCCTAAACTCTTTCATCTTCCATCTTTTCTCTTTCTCTTTTCATTCTCTCTCAACCGAAAATACCATTTGCCATCTACCTCTCTTATTATTTTTTACCCTTAGCCAAACACCTACCCTCTTTCCTCTCTTTTTCTTCCTCATCTTCTCAAACCAAACGCCATCTCCTTTTTCCCATTATTTTCTTCCTCTAGCCGAACCTACTCCCTACCACCTTGCCGAATTTCTTTCCTCTATTTGGTGTAGCCTTGGCCGAATATCAAAGCAAGGGTGATCCCTTCTCGGTGTTTTCCAAATCGGTTTGGGTAGGTAAGTGTGTTAGCCGAATGGCTATTGCTTCCTCTCTCTGTCTCATGGCCGACTTTTACAAAGGTAAGAGTTGGTTTCGGCAATTGTTGTTAAGGGTGCTAATCACATGTTGAAACCGATATGTCATAGGGCCTTCGGGATTTGGAAGCGAGCAAGTGAGTCCATCATCTCTGATCAATCGGTTTTGGGGTAAGGTGGTAAGGATCTATTTTTACTTGGTATTCGATTAAGCCGAAGGCTATTAACTTAATGATTGCCGATTTAGGGAAGCAGAAGCACTTTGAGGGTGGTGGCTAGTATTCAAAGACGTTTTGGGTAAGGTTTCGGGTTCACAAGGAACCCTTTTCAATTGTTTTGGTTTGGCCGAATAGGCCATGGCACTAACCTTGTGGTTGGCCGAATATAGGGACAAGAAAGCAAGGGTGGCCGATTGACTCTTTGGGGGTTTAGAGTTAGCGTTTGAATCAGGTGTGTACATACACACTTTATAGCTAATTAATGTGCTAAGTAATTTGTGTATGCTAAATCTGATTTGTGTAGATATGGGATTTAATACCATAACGATATAAGCGATGATTCAGGTAAGACTCTGTTCGTATGAGTTTGCTATTTGATGCTTTTGGGAAGCATGGCATATTTGGTATATGCGATTTAAATGCATGTTGGCATGAATTCTGTTATATATATATCATGAACTAATGTGGGTTGATGAGAGGAGGGGGCAGTGATATTCGTGTCGACGGACACCAGTGGTTTGGTACCACATTGTGACTACGGTCACCAGAGGTTTGGCACCTCCAGAGGTTTGGCACCTCATAGCGTCTCGTCCCAGTGGCTTAGCACCACAGTGGGTTGGCCCCACAGTTTACATTATGGGATTGACGCTAGTGATTTGGTATCACACGATGGGTTGGCCCCATCATTTGATTTGTGACTTCGAGTCACCAGTGGTTTGGCACCACCAGTGGTTTGGCACCACAATATGACGGATTTTGTGACTTTAAGTCACCTGTGGTTTTGCACCACTAGTGGTTTGGTACCACACGGGGTAGAGAAAGGTGTTTGGATGGCTAGGTTGGTTGCATGATTTAGTGCATGTTAATTTGTTATAAATTGTGTATGTTGTTGCACTAATTTGGGGAAGGGTTACACATTGAGTCTTGGTGACTCACCTTCTCCTTTAACATTTTTCAGGTGACTCGTAGATGGCGGTTGAGGAGCCGGTTGGACTCGAGGTGGCCATGCAGTGGAATTTGAATTTAATGAACTTGAATTCTAGTTGATTTTATTTTTATTGTTGGTTTATTTTATTCAAGTTGTAATAAGGCCTCCTAGGATTATTTTTATTATTATTTTTTTTTTACATGTTTTGAATATTTTGTTTAAACTAGTTAATAATATTAAAATGGGTGCACATGTTTTCTCAAATCAAATGCAAAATGTTTTAAAGTGCCATCGGGTACATTTGGAACCTGTAAGAACTTGACTTAATAAAATATTTTTAAAACAAACTAAGTATGGTTTTAGCAAGGTAATTGAAAATGAAGATGTTTTCATCAAAACTCAAATCGGCTAAAGGGATTTTCCAAATGGTTTTCTCTGTGACATACCAAATTCGGTCGTAATGTTTTGGCCGGGTTTGGGGTGTTACAGATATAGATTGCTTAAGCTAACAAATGGCTACAAGACGTAACGGGCCCAAAATTGTTTTTTGTCTTTACTTTTGATATTGTTCCGAATGCTTCCTTAAAATGTGTCAAGAGATTTAAGCCAGTGAAATTATATTTAGTTGTACGGAAATGAAGTGGTTCTAGAGAAGCCATTACTTAATACACTATGATTTTATACAGGCCATTATTTTTAATTTTATAGCATTGGAACTCGATAACCATCTCAAATCGAGTACTAGATATTGTTTCACATTAGCTAAATTGACACAAATATAATTATTCTAAACATTAAGATCATTTCAATAATGTGAAATTGGAATGTTCTTGCGTGGTGTGAAATTGAAAGAATCTCGATTCCTTGAAAGTCTTTATCCAATTTAAATTCACATTGCCTTTAAGGAATAAAAACCTTGACTTCTCGAAGTAATGAAAAGACACATAGCGTGCCAGGAAATATCCTCCAGGGGACCTGGACTATAATTTGTAATAGTTCCTTTCCTATCGACTCCTTTGTTTCATTTTCCATTTTCACTCCTTCGATACTAATCTGTTAGTTTTGACCACTTTCTTTTTCCTAGAGGAGAGGAAATCTTGAAATAATTTTCAAAAGTGATGCAACGCTTCAAAGTCTTAACTTGATTTTCTTATTATTTTTTCTTTAGATTACTTTTATTTATCAGGATCGAGAATGAATCTCCAAATATTTCTGTAACATCCTAAAATTTGAATTTTTATATGTTACATTACTTTGGTGCTTAGCTAGTTTATTTATCCCATGTGTGTGTTAAAATAGTCCTAAGAAGGTTCGGGATTTAATTTGATTTTGGAATAAATTTTGGTAAATAGAACTTTATTGAAGTGGAACAAGTAACCTTGATGTTTAAGGAAATTAAGTGGCAAAAGTTAGCATAAGATGAGCTAGTAGTAAAGAGGAGTTGATGCCATAAGCATACTCAGAGGGAAGAGGTTTGAATCCCTTGTTATGCATGAGAAATTTTTTAAATTTTTGCACTCATCTAGCATGTGTCAGCCAAGCTTTATTTTTGGAAAGTTGGACTTCTAGTTTATGGTAAGGTGGCTAATGGATTAAGGCAAGAATTGAACTTAAGGTAGGGAATCATGAGATTATGGTATGTAGGGGGAACACAAGGCACATTTTAAGGAATGTGTTTTGGAAAGTTTGGAATGGCCAAACTTTGACTTTTGTGTTCATGTACTTGGATGGTTTTAGGGGCTAAGGGGGTGGCCGAATTTTTGAAGACTTTTGAGTAAGGATAGGTGCTTGTTGGGCATATTTCTTTTTGGGTCATTTTTGTTTTCTCTCAAAACATTTTCTCTTCATCTTTTCTCTCCCTAGCCGAATGCACATTGAGCATTAGGTAAGCATCTTTCATTTTTTCTTTTGGTCATTCTATTTTGACCATTTTGGTCTAAATTTGCCTATTCTCTCAACTCATTTCCCCTAGTGCCGAAAACACCAAAACCTTGAAGGCCATTTTCTCTTTTGTTTTCTTCCTCCATTGCCAAATGCTCTCTAGTCTCAAACCTCTCTCTTTGTTCATCTTCTATTCTTGAAATAAACCAAAACCGAAACACCTAATTGTCCTATACCTTTATTTCATCTCCTTCTTCTTACAAAATTTATTCAACATTTTCTCCCTTTTCTTTTCCTCCATGGCCGAATGTTGCTAACACCATCTCCTTCAAATTTTTCTCTTCATAGCCGAATATTTTACAACACTTATCTTCTTCTCAAACCATTTCCTTCTTTTCTTCTCACACTTTAATCGCTCGGTAAGTGGCTAATATAATACTCTAGTATTCTTATTTTCCCTTTTTCCTTTGTGCCAAAATTTCATGTTGGTGTGGGATGCTCTTTTGGATCGATATCATCATCATACCATGACTCACTCGAATCTTTTCTCTATTTTAGAAACTTAGTGGAAGGCTGAAATTTGGAGTGTCCGAAATCATCGTGAATCGCTAGGATTCGGTCCAAAGTTTTAAGGTAAGGGTTTTTATCAAGGAATTCCATATTACTCATTATTTCGTTAATGATGGGGTTTACTAATCGATTTTATCTTAGGAACGCTACCGCTTGATTTTCATCCTTTGAACGTAAGGATTTCGTGGTAAGCCAATTTTGCCCCTTAAAATCAATCGTCTTAATTTTCGAAATAATAGTTGGACTAATATTCTTATGTCAATGGAGGCAAGCAAGATAGGGTCAAAAAGGGTGGTGAATAGTGATCGGAAGAGGGGCAGATTCGCTATTCCCACTAGATTCAAGCGACGGGCTGTTTCGGTAATCCGAGATTTTCCACCGGGTTGTGGACCCTCATCCGGTGAAAACCAGTTATTCGAGGTTGTTCATAGTTCTGAGCCATTAGCTGTTCCGGATTTTCCAACGGGTTGTGAACCGTTAACTGGGGAGAACCGACAAATAGTAGTTATTCGAGATTCCGAGGGTAAAAATCTTAACCGCTTACATTAGCATAGATTTATTTTAGGAGTTACTGTTCTAATCGAGTGTTATAACGTTTTTAGGTGTTGACGATCAGGAAAGTGTAGTGCTCACCGTAAACAGGTGTGTAATCTTACACCATATCTCGCGGGTTAGATAACCACATCGTAATAATGTTAGATTAAAATCACAATGTTGGTGAAATCTAGTAAATTGGTATATTTTAACACTTTAATAGTAAAAACTATGAAATTGGTATCAAGATTATGAAAATTACGAAATTGCCCTTAATGGGCTAAATCGATAAAAGTGACTTATTGGGCCATATGTGATTTTGATAAATGGGCCATATGTGATTTTGATAGATGGGCCATATGTGATTTTGATAAATGGGCCATACGTGATGACTGCTAAATGGGCCAAATGTGATATGAGATTATGTGGGCCAAAATGTGAAATGGCCCAGTTTGTGATAACTTTTATAATGAGCCTTATGTTGGAATAATTATAAGAATGGATTGTTGTGCATGTTATATACATGATTGCATGGGTTGGGCTTTTTGGATGAAGAGAAGTTCAGTAGCTTTGCTACAAAATTACGATGGCCGTGCCGATTTGAAATATGGCCGTGCCCGATTTGATATATGGCTTAATGCCGTTTGGTGTGTTGGCGGGGTGGGTGACTAAAGCTCCCCACAGGTGTGCTGGTTGGTACGGGTGGTGTGTAGCGGATGGAAACTTAGGTTTGGTTTTGGGAAATTGCATATCACATGCATTCTATACCTGTTAAATTGTTATATTTGTAATGGGCTCAGGCCCAAATAAATGCTTAAATGGTTTTGGCCCAGTGGACTATGGTAAGTGAGTTACACATTGAGTTCTAAGTAACTCATCCCATTTTCTTTACCCTTTCCAAGTAATGATCAGTGACGGAGGCTTGGGCCGGGGACGACTCAGTGGAGGCCATACTACGATTAATGGGTTAATTAAACTTTGGATTTCTTTAAAGTACTTTTTAATATTTGCTTTTAAGTTGTGATGTAATAAGGCCTCTGGTTAAATTTTTATGGATGTTTTACTTGTGGATGGATTTTATATTACATTTTAAATACTTAAATGGGATTTATTTTCTAAAATAGAAACAAACATTTTTCATAAATAAACGTACGAAAAGGATTTCATTCTTAGTTAATTTTAACTCGGTAACATTTTTCTGTAACAACTCTTTTAAAAATCTTGTTTTCAAAAATTTCTTTTGAACTCTTTTACATTTCTCGGGATATTGAATCAAGTACTTTATTTTTCAAATTATAAACTCTTACGTCTTAAATTATTAAATTTAACAATCAACCTCGGTTTTTAATAAACACCTTTTCAACATCTTTATTTTTTTAAAATCCGTTTTCTACAAACCTTTAAGAGACTTTACATATGATCATTTCGTGTGACATGTCAAATCTGGTCTTAACGCACAGACTGGGTTTAGGGTGTTACATTTTATGGTATCAGAGCCCAGTTTCAAAACTCGGCTGTGGTTGGGTTCAATAATAATTTTCGTTTAAAACTGTTTTGAATTTATAGAATTTATGTTTTAAAGGTAGTATGGCACCACGAGTATCCGGCACCAAGTCTAGTAAGTATTCATATACTGAATGATTATTATTGTGATATGATTATAGGAACACTCTAGAACTTCTAGTTTTAGGTGTTGAAACTATAGAGATTGAGACTATAGGATGTGTATGCGAAAACAAACTCTATCTCTTATATCTCATAAAATATTGTTAATAAACACTGAAATAGTATTCTGATTCATAAAACTTGTAATCAGATTAAATTGAATTAGTCAATATGAGCGCTAGAGGATGTGGACGTGGTAGACGTGGCCGTGGTAGAGGCCGAGGAGCTAGAGCCGTGTCTGAGGCATCGGGACATATGCCGGAAATGGATGCACCGACATCACCTATGTCAGAAAATGGATCCCATGACCATATGAGAGAGGACATTGCTTTGACCCAAGCAATGTTGCGAGTCCTAAAAAGGGTTGCTGGGGCTAGAACTGGGCCAGCAGCTCGTGGATCAATATCAGAACAACTTAAATCAAGTGGTGCCGAGGTTTTTAGGGGAGTCTCAGGTGTAGCTCCAAATGTAGCGGAGTATTGGCTGGAGGCAGTGGAGCGGATCATGGATGATTTGGAATGCACCACCGAGCAGAAACTGAAAGGAGCTGTGTCCTTGTTGAGGGACGAGGCGTATCAATGGTGGCTTACTGTTCGAGAAGGCACTCAGGCTGAACATGTTACTTGGGATTTCTTCAAAACTGAATTCCAAGGAAAGTATGTCGGGGCAAGTTATGTGGATGCCCGGAGGAAGGAATTCCTGAATCTGGTTCAAGGAAATAAGACGGTGGCAGCTTATGAAGTAGAATTTCTACGCTTGAGTCGTTATGCTTGGACGATAGTGCAAACTGATCATGAGCGCTGTGTACATTTTGAGGATGGGCTGAATGATGAGTTACGGGTACTGATAGCCCCACAACAAGAAAGGACTTTTGCCAAGTTCGTGGAGAAAGCCAAAATCGCTGAAGAGGCTAAGAACTCGAAACGTCAGAACCGAGAAAGAGGCAGAGGCAAGAAGGACTTTAAGTACTCGGGTTCCGCTAAAAGGTTCCAAAAGAGGCCTAGGAATGATGAGCCAGCTCCAGTTAGAGCACCTGTGGCTACCAATCGATTCAAGCGTGTGCCTTGTGGAAGACGACACCCTGGGGAATTTTGGAAGAGAACCAGGTGGTTGTTTTAAATGTGGTTCTAAGGACCACCCGCTTAAGAATTGTCCTCAAGGACTATTCCGACTCAAGAAGCTCGTAACCTTGATGCACGATCACCAGAGGCGCCAGCAGCGACCACCGAGGGGCCGTGGACCAGTCGTGGTGGTAATGGCGCTGGTCGAGGTCAAGGTGCACCGGTAGAGGTAATGGCTTCAGAGGTAACGCGAGGCGAGACAACCCGGGGTTAGTCTATGCGGTCAAAGCGTCGGGAGGATGGCGATGCACGATGTGATAAACGGTATGTTCTTCATCTTTGATGTACCATTCTTCGCTTTGATAGATATCGGGTCTACCCACTCGTATGTTGCTAGTGCTATATCAGGAAATCTGAATATTAGATCTGAGATTACCGATAGAGAGATGACGGTAATTAGTCATTTAGGACAGTCTGTGATTGTAAATAAATTATATAGAGACGTGCTTTTAGAAATTCAAAGGGAAGTATTTTTGGCGGATTTGATGGAACTGCCTTTCGGCGAGTTCGACCTTTTTTTTGGCATGGATTGGTTGGTGAAGCACCGTGTGCATTTGGATTGAGCTGCAAAGTGGATGTCGATAAGGACCTTGGAAGATAAGGTAGTTGTGATGATAGGCGAACGGAGAAATTATTTAGCAAATTTGGTATCTGCTTTAAAGGCAGAAAAGTTGGTGCGAAAAGGGTATGGAGCGTTCCTAGCCTTCATTAGTGCTTTGGATGCCAAGGAATTATCAGTGGAAGGTGTTAGAACGGTGAAAGAATTTCCAGATGTCTTCCCGAAGAACTTTCGGGTCTACCTCCAGACCGGGAAGTAGAGTTTGGCATTGAGCTTTTGCCCGGAACGGCTCCGGTGTCCATTACTCCTTATAGAATGGCACCGAAGGAGTTAGCGGAGCTTAAAGCTCAAATTCAAGAATTGTTGGATCGGGGATTTATTCGACCGAGTGTGTCTCCGTGGGGAGCACCAGTTTTGTTTGTCAAAAAGAAGGATGGGTCGATGCGTATGTGCATTGATTATAGGCAGTTGAATAAATTGACAATCAAGAATAGGTATCCATTGCCGAGAATCGATGACCTGTTTGACCAGTTGAGAGGAGCTTCAGTTTTCTCCAAGATAGATTTGAGATCGGGTTATCATCAACTCAAGGTTAAGGAGGCAGATATTCATAAAACGACATTCCGAACTCGTTATGGACATTATGAGTTTTTGGTGATGCCGTTTGGTTTGACCAATACACCAGCTGCATTTATGGACATGATGAACCGAGTCTTTCAACCCTACTTAGACCGGTTTGTAGTGGTGTTCATAGATGATATCTTAGTATACTCAAGGAATGAAGAAGAGCATGACTCACATTTGCGCATAGTATTGCAAATACTGCGAGAAAAGCAACTTTATGCCAAATTTAGTAAGTGTGAATTTTGGCTGAAAGAAGTGACTTTCTTGGGACATGTTGTGTCGGCCGAAGGAATCAGAGTTGATCCTCGGAAGGTAGAGGCTGTGTTGCATTGGAAACAACCGAATTCTGTGGCTAAAATTCAGAGTTTCCTAGGTTTGGCTGGCTATTATAGACTCTTTGTTGAGGGGTTTTCGTTGATCGCACGCACCCCTAACTAAAGCAAGTGCGAAGGGAGTACCGTTTGTGTGGGCAGTTAAACAACAAGAGAGTTTCGAGAAATTGAAAAAGATTTTGACGGAAGCACCAGTACTAATTCAACCTGAGGCTGGAAAAGAGTTCATTGTTTACTGCGATGCGTCACACACGGGCTTGGGATGTGTGTTGATGCAAGGTGGAAAAGTGGTAGCTTATGCATCTCGTCAGTTGAGGCCGCACGAAGTCAACTATCCTACCCATGATTTGGAGTTGGCTGCGATGGTTTTTACTTTAAAAATTTGGAGGCATTATCTCTATGGTGAGAAGTCGATAATTTATACGGACCATAAGAGTTTAAATTACCTCCTTACCCAAAAGGAGTTGAACTTAAGACAGCAGAGATGGATAGAGCTGTTAAAGGATTATGATCTCTCAATCGAGTATCATCCTGGAAAGGCTAACGTGGTAGCAGACGCATTGAGTCGTAAGGTAATATCGGATTTGAGAGTGATGTTCACTCATCTCAGTCTGTATGAAGATGGTAGTCTTCTAGCCGAACTTCAGGTGAAGCTCGTGTGGTTGGGTCGAGTTAAGGAGAAGCAAATATCGGATGAAAAGTTGGGTCCCTTAGTTCAACAAGTTGAAAGTGGTGTAATAGGGGATTTTGGAATGAATAAGGATGGAGTGTTGTGTTTTCGCGGAAGAGTTTGTATGCCCATGGATTCAGATTTGAGGCAAATGATTCTGTGTGAGGTGCATAGTAGCCCTTATGCTATGCACCCCGGAGGAAGTAAGATGTATCGAGATCTACGGGAGCAGTATTGGTGGCCAGGATTGAAGCGAGAGGTTACAGATTTTGTGAGTAGGTGCTTGACTTGTCAACAAGTGAAGGCGAAACATCAATTACCGTCGGGATTGCTGCAACCGGTGAAGATTCCATTATGGAAGTGGGAACGGATAACGATGGATTTTGTTAGTGGGTTACCCTTATCACCTACTAAGAAGGATTCCGTCTGGGTAATAGTGGATCGATTGACGAAGACTACCCATTTTCTACCAGTTCGTATGGATTACTCGATGCAGAAGTTTGCTAAGTTGTATGTATCGGAGATCGTGAGGTTGCATGGGGTACCAGTGTCTATTATTTCGGACAGGGACCCTAGGTTTACATCATGGTTTTGGAAAGCTTTGCATGAGGCTCTGGGAATAAAGTTAAACTTCAGTACGGCTTTTCACCCTCAGTCAGATGGACAGTCGGAAAGAGTAATCTAGATTTTGGAAGACATGTTAAGGGGTTGTGTGATTGACTTCAGAGGTAGTTGGGAGGATTATCTACCGTTGGCAGAGTTTGCATATAACAATAGCTATCAGTCTAGTATTCAGATGGCACCCTACGAGGCATTGTATGGTCGTAGGTGTCGTACTCCTACTTGTTGGACTGAATTGGGAGAATGATAGTTATTGGGTCCTGAGCTGATATCAGAAACGGAAGAAAAGGTAAAGGTAATTCGGGCTCGATTAAAGGAAGCTTCAGATAGACAAAAATCGTATACGAATCTGAAGCGTAAGGATATTGAGTTTAAGGTGGGAGATTAGGTCTTTCTAAAGGTCTCACCTTGGAAGAAGATCATCAGGTTTGGAAGGAAGGGCAAGTTGAGCCCTAGGTTCATCGGACCGTATCGTGTGTTGAAGCGTGTAGGACCAGTGGCTTATCAGCTTCCAGAACTAAGTCAGATTCATAGCGTTTTTCACGTCTCAATGTTAAGGCATTACCGATCGGATCCGTCTCATATAGTACCCGAGAGGAGGTTGAGTTAAGGGCGACTTGTCTTTCGAGGAGGAACGGTGAAAATTTTAGATCGTGATGTTAAGGTGCTAAAAAGAAGTCGATCTGGTTTGTTAAGGTTCTATGGCGTAATCACGGAGCGGAGGAAGCTACGTGGGAGCCTGAGGATGCAATTCGACAACAATACCCTCACCTCTTTTAACTGGTAAATTTCGAGGACGAAATTTTCTTTAATAGTAGAATTGTAACATCCTAAAATTTGAATTTTTATATGTTACATTACTTTGGTGCTCACTAGTTTATTTATCCTATGTGTGTGTTAAAATAGTCCCGAGAAGGTTCGGGATTTAATTGGATTTTGGAATAAATTTTGGTAAATAGAACTTTATTGAAGTGGAACAAGTAACCTTGATGTTTAAGGAAATTAAGTGGCAAAAGTTAGCATAAGATGAGCTAGTAGTAAAGAGGAGTTGACGCCATAAGCATACTTAGAGGGAAGAGGTTTGAATCCCTTGTTATGCATGAGAATTTTTTTAAATTTTTGCACTCATCTAGCATGTGTCTGCCAAGCTTTATTTTTGGAAAGTTGGACTTTTAGTTTATGGTAAGGTGGCTAATGGATTAAGGCAAGAATTGAACTTAAGGTAGGGAATCATGAGATTATGGTATGTAGGGGAACACAAGGCACATTTTAAGGATGTGTTTTGGAAAGTTTGGAATGGCCAAACTTTGACTTTGGTGTCCATGTACTTGGACGATTTTAGGGGCTAAGGGGTGGCTGAATTTTTGAAGACTTTTGAGTAAGGATAGGTGCTTGTTGGGCATATTTCTTTTGGGTCATTTTTGCTTTCCTCAAAACATTTCTCTTCATCTTTTCTCTCCCTAGCCGAATGCACATTGAGCATTAGGTAAGCATCTTTCGTTTTTCTTTTGGTCATTCCATTTTGACCATTTTGGTCTAAATTTGCCTATTCTCTCAAGTGATTTCCCCTAGTGCCGAAAACACCAAAACCTTGAAGGCCATTTTCTCTTTTCTTTTCTTCCTCCATTGCCGAATGCTCTCTAGTCTCAAACCTCTCTCTTTGTTCATCTTCTATTCTTGAAATGAACCAAAACCGAAACACCTAATTATCATATACCTTTATTTCATCTCCTTCTTCTTACAAAATTTATTCAACATTTTCTCCCTTTTCTTTTCCTCCATGCCTGAATGTTGCTAACACCATCTCCTTCAAATTTTTCTCTTCGTAGCCGAATATTTTACAACACTTATCTTCTTCTCAAACCATTTCCTTCTTTTCTTCTCACACTTTAATCGCTCGGTAAGTGGCTAATATAATACTCTAGTATTCTTATTTTCCCTTTTTCCTTTGTGCCGAAATTTCATGTTGGTGTGGGATTGTAACAACCCAAACCCGGCCCAAACATTACGACCGAATCTGAGTTATTACGAAGTAAAACCTTGTGAACACCATTTCGAAACCCATTTAAATTTTATAGAAAACTCCTCGTTTTCGGTTGTCTTGTCAAAGCTACCTTTAGATTTAATTTGAAATTTTAATTAAGTCCAATTGTTATACCAGTTTCAAGTGTACCCGATGGCACGTTTAAACTTCCACGTGTTAACTTAAGAAAACATGTGATTTAATTTAACTTAATGATATAGTTCTAAGTAAATATCCAACATAAAAAGAATAAAACGCAACTATAGTTTATGGAGGCCTTATTACAACCCAAAATAAAATTAAACAAGTTTAAAGTTCTGTAAAGTAAAATCCTTTGCATGGCCACCTCGAGTCCCACCGGCCCCTCAACCGCCATCTACGAGTCACCTGAAAAATGTTAAAGGAGAAGGTGAGTCACCAAGACTCAGTATGCAACCCTTCCCCCGGTTAATACAACATTTCATACACAACATATAACAGTTAATTAAGCAAAGTATCATGTACCCAACCTAGCCAACCAAACACCTTTGTCTACCCCACGTGGTACCAAACCACGGTGACCGTAGTCACGATGTGTTACCAAAACACCTGGTGGTGCCAAACCACTTTGGTGACATATAGTCACAATGTGCTACTAAAGCACTGGTGTCCGTGAGACACAAATCGGGTGATGGGGCCAACCCATCGTGTGATACCAAATCACGGCGGACGATCCCATATCTCAAGTGGGGCCAACCCACGGTGGTGTTAACCACGGGACAAGTCGCTATGAGGTACCAAACCTCTCTGGAGGTACCAAACCTCACGGTGACGTATAGTCACGGTGTGTTACCAAAACATGGTGCCCGTCGGCACATTATCACGCCTCTCCACTCATCAACCCACATAGTCAGCGGTCACATATAGATTTATCATATGTATTATCACAAACATGCTTTCCAAAAGCATAAAATAGCAATCATATGCACAGTACTTACCGTTTACCCGTATACCGTTATGGTATTCAAGCCATTGCCACATACATCAAGTTAGCAATCACATTACTTAGCATAATTTAATAAGTTAAATGGTGTGTATGTACACACCTGTTACTACGATAGTCTTAAATCCCAAGAAGAACGTTGGTCACCACAGATCTATCTGTCCTATGTTCGGCCAAAAACATGGGTTAGTCTTATGGCCTATTCGGCCAAATCCAAAATATTCAAAGGGTTAATATTTAACCCGAAAGCCTTACCTAACACCCTTGAGTACTAGCCACCAAGTGTTTCCGCTTCCCTAATCGGCAATCATTAAGTTAGTAGCCGTCGGCTTAATCGAATATCATGAATGAAGAAAACAGATCTTACCACCTTACCCCAAAATCGATTGCTCCAAAGCAACGGGTTCACCTGCTTGCTTCCGAATTCGAAGGCCCTATATTTTAATCAAGCGATTAGTAGCCTTAAAAGTCATTGCCGAAATAGTCACTTACCAACCTCCAAGTCGACAAGAAGAGAAAAGAGAATCCTAGACATTCGGCCTAACATACTTACCCTCCAAATTCGATTAGAGAATGCTTCCCCCTCCTTGTTCAGTATTCGGCCAAGGTTCCAAAAGAAGAGAGGGTTTTTCTTTTATCGGTTTTTGGGAGAATAATCAAAGAATAAACAACAACTAATGAAGGCTAGCCGAAAATTGAGAGAAGAGACTAAGGGAAATCGGCACACCAATAGGGATTAGATTCGGCTAGAGACTAAGAGATGGAAGTGGTTCTTAACTTTGAAGAAAGAAAAGAAATCAGATGGCAACTAGTTGGGAGAATTTCGGCTACAAAAAATTCTAAAAAGAATTTAAGATGGTAGATGGGGGTTTATATAGGATTTGGCATCCCCTAGTAGCCTTGCCAGCCCACACCTCCTTGTTCAAGGAGTTCAAAATTTCGGCAACCTCTCCAAGTACTCTTGGCCACACATTTCAATTAATTCAAATAATTTGAATTAATCACTTAATAATCCCTTCTAATCAAATAATATCTTTGATTATCCTATGAAATTATCATATCTCTTGTATTATCAAAAGGTTTAAGCAAATTAAAACTAATTAAAATGCTTAAATTATCCCTTAATAATTACACCTAATAAAAGAGTTTGAAGGAGAAAAACTCTCCCCCTTGTGCCGTCCAAATAAAAACAAAAGAGGAGGATTTTGTGACTCGAACACAAGCTCTCCCTTGCTCCTTGGTGGCGTCACATGTAGCTCTTAAGTGGGCTTCTTTTTGCCACTTAACCAAGGGCTTTTAGTGTTAAATTACCCACAATTATTCTTATAACACCACTTACCAAGGCTCCTTCTTTAAAAGTTAAAAACTAAAATTTCCTACCAAATCGAGCCAACACAAAGCCTTAAATTGACCATTATTATTCCATAAATAATGACACAAATAGATTCATACATAAGAAAAATAATTTATTTCAAATAGCCCCACATTTGGGATGTTACAGTTCTACCCCCTTAGAATAAATTTCGTCCTCGAAATTCCTTGATCAAAAGAGATGGGGGTATTCTTCGCGCATCACCTCCTCGGGCTCCCACGTAGCTTCTTCCACTCCGTGGTTCCGCCATAACACTTTTACTAAAGGCACCGCCTTCCTTCGTAGAACTTTCACATCTCGATCTACAATCTGAATCGGTTCTTCCTCAAAAGATAAATCCGTGTTCACCTCAATCTCGCGCATCGCACAACGTGCGAAGGATCGACCGATACCGCCTCAAAGCATTGATACATGGAATACGTCATGAATCGACTCGATTCTGCGGCAACTCTAGCCGATAAGCCACCTGGTCCTATTCGCTTCACAACAAAGATATGGCCCAATGAACCTTGGGCTTAACTTCCTTCCGTCCAAACCTCAACACCTTTTTCCAAGGCGACACTTTCGTAAAGACTTTGTCTCCCACAAAGATACTCCACTTCCTTGCGTTTGAGATCGGCATAAGACTTCGCCTATCCGATGCTTCCTTGAGACGAGACCGAATCACCTTGACTTTGTTTTCCGTCTCGGTTACCAACTCTGGACCTGTAACTTGTCTTTCTCCCAACTCCGTCCAACATGTAGGAGTACGACACTTCCGTCCATATAGGGCCTCATATGGAGCCATTTGAATACTCGTTTGATAACTATTGTTATAAGCGAATTCCGCTAATGGTAGGTACTCCTCCCAACTACCACTAAAATCCAAGACATGACCTCTTAACATGTCTTCCAAAATCAGTATCACCCTTTCCGATCGTCCAAGTCGGTGTGGGTGGAAAGCCGTCTTGAAAATCTAACCGTGTACCCAAAGCTTGATGCAACGCTTTCCAAAACCTTGACGTGAATCGGGGTCCCTATCAGAGATAATCGACATCGCACGCCATGCAACCTCACTATTTCACCCACATATAGCTTCGCTAACTGGAGTGAGTAATCCATTCTCACCGGCATGAAGTGAGCTGACTTAGTTAGGCGATCCACAATTACCCAGACTGCATCCTTCTTGGTGGGCGTAAGGGGTAGCCCACTAACAAAATCCATGGTGATCCTCTCCCATTTCCATTGAGGGATCTTTATCGGTTGAAGTAGTCCCGATGGTGGTGATGTTCGGCCTTAACTCACGACACGTCAGACACTTCCCTACGAACTCCGTTATCTCACGCTTCAACCCCGGCCACCAAAACTGTTTCCGCAAGTCTCCATACATTTTGCTTCCTCCAGGATGCATAGCGTATGGGCTGCTATGTGCATCTTGGAGAATTTTCCGCCTTAATTCTGGATCCTTTGGCATACATACTGCGTCCTTGAAAACAAAGCACTCCATCACTAGACAATTTGTATCCTTCCAAACCACCGCCTTGAACTTGTACTCCTTAGCGCTCAAGCTTTCATCCACTAACCGCTTTTCTTTAATCTCCTCAATCCAAGTCGGCTTTACTTGAAGTTACGCCAAAAGACTCCCATCATCATACAGCACTTAACCGAGCGAACATTGCTCTTAAGTCCGTCACCACCACCATCAGGCTCAATGCGTCGGCTACCACATTAGCCTTACCGGATGGTACTCGATTGAACAATCATAGTCCTTTAGCAATTCAATCCATCGACGCTGTCTCGATTCGAGATCTTTCTCGAGTCGGAAGATACCTCAAGCTTTTGTGATCCGTGTAGACCATCGACTTCTCTCCATACTGCTGTAATGTCTCCATATCTTTGGTGCAAAGACCGCCGCTAATTCTAAGTCGTGAGTTGGGTAGTTAACCTCATGCGATCTTAATTGACGGGATGCATAGGCTACTACCCTCCCATCTGCATCAACACACATCCCAAGCCGGTGTGAGATGCATCACAATAGATCTGTGAATAACTTTCCCGCCTCAGCCGCACAAAACCGAGCTTCCGTCAAAATCTTCCTTAGCTTATCAAAGCTTTCTTGCGCTTTTCCGTCCATACAAACGGGACACCTTTCCTTAGCAACTTAGTTAACGGCGCTGCTATTAGAGAGAATCCTTCCACGAATCTCCGATAGTATCCTGCTAAACCCAGAAAACTTCGTATTTCAGCCACCGTCCTAGGTGGTTTCCACTCCAATACTGCTTCAATCTTGCGAGGGTCTACCCTAATTCCTTCAGCTGACACTACATGCCCTAAGAAAGCCACTTCCCTAAGCCAAAATTCACACTTACTGAATTTGGCATATAACTGCTTCCCCCTCAATACTTGCAGAACTATCCGTAAATGCTTGTCATGCTCCTCTTCTCGTCTTTGAGTAAACCAATATGTCGCCTATGAACACCACGATTAATCTGGTCCAATCTTCTTTGGAATACTCTCATTCATCAAGTCCATGAATGCCGTAGGTGCATTGGTCAACCCGAATGGCATTACTAAGAACTCAAAATGCCCATACCGAGTTCGAATGCCGCTTTGTGAACATCACCTCCTTCACCCTTAATTGGTGATAACTCGACCTAAGGTCTATCTTCGAAAACACCGAGGCACCCTTTTCAGTTGATCGAACAAGTCGCCAATCCGAGGCAACGGATACTTGTTCTTGATCGTTAACTTGTTCAAGCGACGGTAGTCGATGCACATCCGCATAGAACCGCTCCTTCTTCTTGACAAACAACACAGTGCTCCCACGGAGATATACTTGGTCGTATAAACCCTCTATCCAAGAGCTCCCGAATTTGAGCCTTTAGCTCCACCAATTCCTTTGGTGCCATTCGGTATGGTGCTATAGACACACAGTGCTGCGTTCTGTAGCAAGTCTATACCGACTCGACTTCTCGATCCGGAGGCAAACCCGGAAGTTCTTCCGGGAACACATCAAAGCAAATTCCCCAACCGTTCGGACCTTTTCAACTACCAACTCCTTAGCTTCCAAAGCACGATTTGAACCAAATACGCCTCACAACCCTTCTTGACCATCTTTTCAGCCTTCAAGGCGATCACTACGTTGGATAGATAATTCCTCCTATCTCCTATCATAACCACTTCATCACCTTCCGCTGCCTTAAGAACCATGCGCTTGGTCGCTAGATCCAACCTTGCTTGGTACTTAACCAACCAATCCATACCGAGGATCAAATCGAACTCCCCAAACGGTAGTTCCATTAGATCACCTACAAATACTACCCCTTGAAGTTCTAGGGGCACGCCTCTATAAAGTCTATCTACGACTCACGGAGTGACCTAAGGGGTTAACTACGGTCATCTCCCTAGAGGCGCTTTCAGAGTTTAGGTCCATAGTTCCTACCACACTACAAGCAATGCACGAAAAAGGCCGAGCCCACATCAATCAATGCAACATAAGGGAAACTCGAAAATTAGAAACGCATTCGGTTATGACATCCGGTGCGTCACCTTCTTCGCGACACCTTGTGCGTAGACTAAGCCAGCCGCCTAGCCTCTGTGTTGCCCTGAACTCTGCTTCTTGAGTTCCACGACCTAAGTTAGGACCGTTGTTTCCTCTGCCATTACCACGACCCTCCGTGGTCCTACATTTCTATCCCCGAGCACGGTTCGTCCTTCCGCCGCTTCTTAGCTAGTTTCGGGGACAATCTCGACACGATGCTCCAAAGACCCACACTCAAAACATCCCTTATCACCGGTCCAACATCCTCCCCAATGGGTCTTTCCACAGCGCGATTGCACCGAGTCGGCCTCTCGATTAGCGATCGTGGGCCTCATTGCCTGATTGGGCCCACTTGGCCTAGCCTTTTCTCGAGCACTTCCGCTTGACCCGGTGACCCAAAACTTCTCTTCGATTGTTCTTACTATAGCTCGCCTCACGGCCTCCTTGATTCCTTCTTGGCTACCTTAGCCTTCTCCACTAGAGATGAGAACTCACGAACTGCTTTGTGGGGCAACCAAGAACCTTAAGTCATCTCGAGTCCGTCCTCAAAGCGGACACAGCGCTCATGTTCAGAGAGCCACGATGCCTCTCGTGATATCTACTCGGCCTTAGAAATTCCGCCCATATTCAGGACACGGACTTAGTTCCTTGAACTAATCCTTAAAAGCCTTTCTCTGCTGGGCGGTGTAGCTAATGCCCACATACTTTTTCTCGATAGGCGGGCTCCAAATACTCCCAAGTCAAATCATCTGCTGTAGCCCCATCTCGAACCGTTAGCCACCATCGATACGCTTCATCCTTTAGAAGCGACATCGCCTTTCAACTTTCTCTTCCTCGGCCAGTCAAGGTCATCCATGATCCTTTGGTGGACTCTAGCCAATATTCCACTGACCGGGTGCTACTCGACACACCTCGGAATACCTCCGCTCCGTTAGATCGGAGTCGCCGGGGACGATTTCCGAGCTCCAACATTTCCACCAGCCCCGACCACCATCTCCAAGACTCGCAACACGACTCATGCGATACCGACTCGCCACCGGCCCCGCTCGGCTCCTCACTCTAAAAGTAGGAGGTGGTGGTGGCGATGGTACCTCATTCTCCGAACCTTGTCCTCGACTGACGGGTTCGGACACCGTCATCCTACCCTACCACGCCCACGCAAGGCCCACGCCCTCTAGAACTCATTCTATCTACCGCGCTTTTAACTGATTAAGAAAAATTTTATGCGTTAGCATTTGTTTCACTTTATTACTCGCGAAGAAGTTTTATGGATGAGGTTTAATCGAGATTCTTTCGAGCAAACAATGTTTCAGCTTTCCTATCCTAGTTCACACAAAGAAGTTCATGCATCCATTCCTTAATACTTTCCATACCTATTCACCATCGGACATTTCGCCCATTTCTAACCTGTGGGTATTTTCGTCTTTTTCCTACAGGGGTAGTTTTCGTAATTTTCCAGAACCAAAATATTTTACTGATGATTTCCAAAGCTAAGCTACTTGATATTTGTAAAATAGTTGAAATTTTTAAGCTTAAACCGCTCGAATTAATATTTTATGGGTCAGGGCATTTTGGTAATTTTACTCCTAAGGGTATTTTCGTAATTTTCACAAATCAAGTCTCCGAGAAAACATTGTATACGTAGTGTTCTAGGGTTTGAGAGGGTTATTGGATAAGTTTCAAAACATTAGGGTCTGTTTATTCATTCCTTTCAAAAACAAGGCTAACTCCCTTCTCGGGTTTTAATCATTGTTTTTAGCCTATGACCGAGCCTTCTGGTCGGTGAACCAAAGCTACGCACTGTGCGTAATTCAAGTGAAGAGGAGGTGGGTCACGCGGACCGCTTAAATACCAAGCTCTCTCACGAACCTTTCTAGACATGCGCATTGCAGGTTACCACACCATTGAACCTTCCGAGTTAGGGTGAACCGGCTACGCACCGGAGTAGGATACTGCGAAGAGGAGGTGAGTCACGAGGACCGCTTAAATACCAAGCTCTTCCGGATCCAATCCTAGACATGCGCATGGGTTACCACACCCTAGCTCATTGACTAAGTCATAGGTTGGTTTAGTTCTTTAAGTCTTATGCTTCGTTGTGTTTGAGTAATCTAGCCTTAGGGTCCAAGTCCTATAAGTCTATCTCGTTCCATGCTTCCTACCCTTCTCTCTACGCAATATAATTCACGTAAAGGTTTAGATGTACTTACAGGCGGATCGGTGCCTGGGAGACTCGGGCCATGCCGCTAAAAACCGAGTAAATCACACCATAAGGCCTACCAAAAACATTTTTGGGCCTTGGGCCCCTACAAATGAGCTTTGAACAGGGCTCGATATTACACTCAGAATAACCCAAACCCGGCCCAAACATTACGACCGAATCGAGTTATTACGAAGTAAAACCTTGTGAACACCATTTGAAACCCATTTAAATTTTATAGAAAACTCCTCGCTTTTTGGTTGTCTTGTCAAAGCTACCTTTAGATTTAATTTGAAATTTTAATTAAGTCCAATTGTTATACGATTTCAAGTGTACCCGATGGCACGCTTAAACTTCCACGTGTTAACTTAAGAAAACATGTGATTTAATTTAACTTAATGATATAGTTCTAAGTAAATATCCAACATAAAAAGAATAAAACGCAACTATAGTTTATGGAGGCCTTATTACAACCCAAAATAAAATTAAACAAGTTTAAAGTTCTGTAAAGTAAAATCCTTTGCATGGCCACCTCGAGTCCCACCGCCCTCAACCGCCATCTACGAGTCACTGAAAAATGTTAAAGGAGAAGGTGACTCACCAAGACTCAAAGATATGCAACCCTTCCCTAAGTTAATACAACATTTCATACACAACATATAACGCTTAATTAAGCAAAGTATCATGTACCCAACCTAGCCAACCAAACACCTTTGTCTACCCCACGTGGTACCAAACCACCGGTGACCGTAGTCACGATGTGTTACCAAAACTTTGGTGGTGCCAAACCACTGGTGACATATAGTCACAATGTGCTACCAAAGCACCGTGTCCGTGAGACACAAATCGGGTGATGGGGCCAACCCATCGTGTGTGATACCAAATCACGTGCAGACGATCCCATATCTCTGGTGGGGCCAACCCACGGTGGTGTTAACCACAGGACAAGTCGCTATGAGGTACCAAACCTCCGAGGTACCAAACCTCCGGTGACGATAGTCACGGTGTGTTACCAAAACACTGGTGCCCGTCGGCACATTATCACCGCCTCCACTCATCAACCCACATAGTCAATAATCACATATAGATTTATCATATGTATTATCACAAAGATGCTTTCCAAAAGCATAAAATAGCAATCATATGCACAGTACTTACACCGTTACCCCGTGATACCGTTATGGTATTCAAGCCATTGCCACATACATCAAGTTAGCAATCACATTACTTAGCATAATTTAATAAGTTAAATGGTGTGTATGTACACACCTGTTACTACGATAGTCTTAAATCCCAAGAAGAACGTTGGTCACCACAGCATCTATCTCGTCCTATATTCTACCAAAAACATGGGTTAGTCTTATGGCCTATTCGGCCAAATCCAAAATATTCAAAGGGTTAATATTTAACCCGAAAGCCTTACCTAACACCCTTGAGTACTAGCCACCAAGTGTTTCCGCTTCCCTAATCGGCAATCATTAAGTTAGTAGCCGTCTACTTAATCGAATATCATGAATGAAGAAAACAGATCTTACCACCTTACCCCAAAATCGATTGCTCCAAAGCAACGGGTTCACCGCTTGCTCCGAATCAAGGCCCTATATTTTAATCAAGCGATTAGTAGCCTTAAAAGTCATTGCCGAAATAGTCACTTACCAACCTCCAAGTCGACAAGAAGAGAAAAGAGAATCCTAGACATTCGCCTAACATACTTACCCTCCAAATTCGATTAGAGAATGCTTCTCCTCCTTGTTCAAGATTCGGCCAAGGTTCCAAAAAGAAGAGAGGGTTTTTCTTTTATCGGTTTTTGGGAGAATAATCAAAGAATAAACAACAACTAATGAAGGCTAGCCAAAATTGAGAGAAGAGACTAATGGAAATCGGCACACCAATAGGGATTAAATTCGGCTAGAGACTAAGAGATGGAAGTGGTTCTTAACTTTGAAGAAAGAAAAGAAATCGATGGCAACTAGTTGGGAGAATTTCGGCTACAAAAATTTCTAAAAGAATTTAAGATGGTAGATGGGGTTTATATAGGATTTGGCATCCCCTAGTAGCCTTGCTGGTCCACACCTCCTTGTTCAAGGAGTTCAAAATTTCGGCAACCTCTCCAAGTACTCTTGGCCACACATTTCAATTAATTCAAATAATTTGAATTAATCACTTAATAATCCCTTCTAATCAAATAATATCTTTGATTATCCTATGAAATTATCATATCTCTTGTATTATCAAAAGGTTTAAGCAAATTAAAACTAATTAAAATGCTTAAATTATCCCTTAATAATTACACCTAATAAAAGAGTTTGAAAGGAGAAAAACTCTCCCCCTTGTGCCAAATCCAAAAAAAACAAAAAGAGGAGGATTTTGTGACTCGAACACAAGCTCTCCCTTGCTCCTTGGTGGCGTCACATGTAGCTCTTAAGTGGGCTTCTTTTTGCCACTTAACCAAGGGCTTTTAGTGTTAAATTACCCACACTTATTCTTATAACACCACTTACCAAGGCTCTCCTTCTTTAAAAGTTAAAACTAAAATTTCCTACCAAATCGAGCCAACACAAAGCCTTAAATTGACCATTATTATTCCATAAATAATGACACAGCAGTTCATACATAAGAAAAATAATTTATTTCCAAATAGCCCCACATTTGGGATGTTACAGGGATGGTCTTTTGGATCGATATAATCATCATACCATGACTCACTCGAATCTTTTCTCTATTTTAGAAACTTAGTGGAAGGCCAAATTTTGGAGTGTCTGAAATCATCGTGAATCGCTAGGATTCGGTCCAAAGTTTTAAGGTAAGGGTTTTTATCAAGGAATTCCATATTACTCATTATTTCGTTAATGATGGGGTTTACTAATCGATTTTATCTTAGCAACGCTACCGCTTGATTTTCATCCTTTGAACGTAAGGATTTCGTGGTAAGCTGATTTCGCCCCTTAAAATTACTCATCTTAATTTTCGAAATAATAGTTGGACTAATATTCTTATGTCAATGGAGGCAAGCAAGATAGGGTCAAAAAGGGTGGTGAATAGTGATCGAAAGAGGGGCGGATTCGCGATTCCCAATAGATTCAAGCGAAGGGTTGTTTCGGCAATCTGAGATTTTCCACCGGGTTGTGGACCTTCATCCGGTGAAAACCAGTTATTCGAGGTTGTTCGTAGTTCTGAGCCATTAGCTGTTCCAGATTTTCCAACGGGTTGTGAACCGTTAACTGGGGAGAACCGACAAATAGTAGTTATTCGAGATTCTGAGGGTAAAAATCTTGACCGCTTACATTAGCATAGATTTATTTTAAGTGTTAGTGTTCTAATCGAGCGTTATAACGTTTTTAGGTGTTGACGATCAGGAAAGTGTAGTGCTCACCGTAATCAGGTGTGTAATCTCACACCATATCTCGTGGGTTAGATAACCACATCGTAATAATGTTAGATTAAAATCACAAAGTTGGTGAAATCGGGTAAAATGGTATATTTTAACACTTTAATAGTAAAAACTATGAAATTCGTATCGAGATTATGAAAATTACAAAATTGCCCTTAATGGGCTAAATCAATAAAAGTGACTTATTGGGCCATATGTGATTTTGATAAATGGGCCATATGTGATTTTGATAGATGGGCCATATGTGATTTTGATAAATGGGCCATACGTGATGACTGCTAAATGGGCCAAATGTGATATGAGATTATGTTGGCCAAAATGTGAAATGGGCCAGTTTGTGATAACTTTTATAATGAGCCTTATGTTGGAATAATTATAAGAATGGATTGTTATGCATATTATATACATGATTGCATGGGTTGGGCTTTTGGATGAAGAGAAGTTCGTAGCTTTGATACAAAATTTCGATGGCTTCGTGCCCGCTTGAAATATGGCTTCGTGCCCGATTTGAAATATGGCTTCGTGCCCGATTTGATATATGGCTTAATGCCGCTTTGGTGTGTTGGCGGGGTGGGTGACTAAAGCTCCCCATAGGTGTGCTGGTTGGTAATGCGGGTGGTGTGTAGCGGATGGAAACTTAGGATTGGTTTTGGGAAATTGCATATCACATGCATTCTATACTGTTAAATTCTTATATTTGTAATGGGCTCAGCCCAAATAAATGCTTAAATGGTTTCGCCCGATGGACTATGGTAAGTGAGTTACACATTGAGTTCTAAGTAACTCATCCCGCTTTATTTACCCTTTCCGTGTAATGATCAATGACGGAGGCTTGGGCTGGGACGACTCGATGGAGGCCATACTACGATTAATGGGTTAATTAAACTTGGATTTCTTTAAAGTACTTTTTAATATTTGCTTTTAAGTTGTGATGTAATAAGGCCTCAGTTAAATTTTTATGGATGTTTTACTTGTGGATGGATTTTATATTACGTTTTAAATACTTAAATGGGATTTCTTTTCTAAAAATAGAAACAAACATTTTTCATAAATAAACGTACGAAAAGGATTTCATTCTTAGTTAATTTTAACTCGGTAACATTTTTCTATAACAACTCTTTTAAAAATCTTGTTTTCAAAAATTTCTTTTGAACTCTTTTACATTTCTCGGGATATTGAATCAAGTACTTTATTTTTCTAATTATAAACTCTTACGTCTTAAATTATTAAATTTAACAATCAACCTCGGTTTTCAATAAACACCTTTTCAACATCTTTATTTTTTTTAAAATCCGTTTTCTACAAACCTTTAAGAGACTTTACATATGATCATTTCGTGTGACATGTCGAATCAGGTCTTAACGCACAGGCCGGGTTTGGGGTGTTACAATTTCGGCAACGTACGTCCCACATTCTCCCTATTAAAAAAGGTTCAATCTATATAAAAGCTAAATCCTATCCATTATTTGGGCAATACCTATGAGAGTTATAGAAATGTAACATCATTTGTTATTTCCAATTTAACTCTCTAAAAGAACTTTTCATTTTCCAAGTTCCATTACTTATTCCACTAAAGGCGTCCATTCATATTTCAGCAAAATTCGGTCGGAACGCTTACACCTAAAAAGTTAACGTAGAACGAAGAATAAAACGACCGAATTGGAGTGCCACGATAAAGACATACATCGGCTTAATTTCAGAACGGGAAATATTTTTGATGAATTAATTTTGAATTTCAATCATTTAGTTGCCATTTTCCATTTTACTAATATGATAAGTGTGATAAAAACTTTTTAACAACAACAAGGTTATAAGAATTTATGCTTCGCATAATTATTTGTACATTGTAGCACATACATATCACTGGTAAAGGAATCTGGTATAGCTCTTTCAATTTTGAGATACACTTGAATTTTTAATCATCAACATAGCAAGTGCATACACAACTTCAAAAAATTTGAAAAATAGGACGAAACATGTGTGTGCCTGTAATGCAAGTGTACTATATCTCACATTGTTTTTTACATATGTTATTATCGTCCTGGTGTTTGGTTCAGAGTGGACGTAATAGTTCAATCCTAGTTTCAACGCAGAAACCCTTGTACGGCATAATCATCTTTATTGAACCTTATTTTAATGATCCGTTTAATGCCATTTAAGGATTATAAAGGGAAGTATAAATGTGTGTCTTTGATTAATATTTAGATTTGTAGTAATTAAAATTAATGCTAATTAAACTGAAATAGTTAATGTTTTCTTTTATTGTAACGTATTCTAGTCCAATGTGGTTATAACACTTCCTATAAATGCCAGTTTGTTTCCCTGCGAATCTTGTTCGAAATTAACTTTACGAACCAAATTTAACTAGTAACATCAGATTCACGCAGTGTGGCAAGCCTTAATGTTTATTTCGTCCTAATGGTTTTATTCTTAACTTGCGGGCCAGTAATGGCTACGAAAGAGAATGACCAGATTATTAAGGAAAATAATTGTGAAACTAAAATGGGTTTGCCATGTGTTCTAGAAGCTCACGGCTATTTTCGAGACAGGAGTATTTCTAACAAGTGTTGCGTTGAACTTGTTGTGTTGGGAAAAGTTTGCCACTCAAAGATTAGTAAAGAGGACTCTTGAAAATCCTCTATTCAAAGACCTAAACCAATGACAATTATAGCGTAAGAGCATTCGGACATGGAATAATTGCCTTGCATTGATCGATTCACCATCTCATGCGCTTAAGGATATAGATTACTTAAGCTAACAAACGGTTACAAGAAGTAACGGGCCCAAAATTGTTTTTTGTCTTTATTTTTGATATTGTTCCGAATGCTTCCTTAAAATGTGTCATGAGATTTAAGCCCAGTGAAATTATATTTAGTTGTACGGAAATTAAATGGTTCTAGAGAAGCCATTACATAATACACTACGATTTTATACAGGCCATTATTTTCAATTTTATAGCATTGGAACTCGATAACAATCTCAAATCGAGCACTAGATATTGTTTCACATTGGCTAAATTGACACAAATATAATTATTCTAAACATTAAGATCATTTCAATAATGTGAAATTGGAATGTTCTAGCGTGGTGTGAAATTGAAAGAATCTCGATTCCTTGAAAGTCTTTATCCAATTTAAATTCACATTGCCTTTAAGGAAAAAAAACCTTGACTTCTTGAAGTTACGAAAAGACACATATCGTGCCAGGAAATATCCTCCAGGGGACATGCACTATAATTTGTAATAGTTCCTTGCCTATCGACTCCTTTGTTTCATTTTCCATTTTCAGTCCTTCAATACTAATCTGTTAGTTTTGACCACTTTCTTTTTCCTAGAGGAGAGGAAATCTAGAAATAATTTTCAAAAGTGATGCAACGCTTCAAAGTCTTAACTTGATTTTCTTATTATTTTTTCTTTAGATTACTTTTTTTTATCAAGATCGAGAATGAAACTCCAAATATTTCATAAACATATGTCCCACATTCTCCCTATTAAAAAAGGTTCAATTTATATAAATGCTAAATCCTATCCATTATTTGGGCAATACCTACGAGAGTTATAGAAATGTAACATCATTTGTTATTTCTAATGTAACTCTCTAAGAGAACTTTTCATTTTCCAAGTTCCATTACCTATTCCACTAAAGGAGTCCATTCATATTTCAGCAAAATTTGGTCGGAACGCTTGCACCTAAAAAGTTAACGTAGAACGAAGAATAAAACGACCAAATTGGAGTCCCACGATAAAGACATACATCGGCTTAATTTCAGAATTGGAAATATTTTTGATGAATTAATTTTGAATTTCAATCATTTAGTTGCCATTTTCCATTTTACTAATATGATAAGTGTGATAAAAACTTTTTAACAACAACAAGGTTATAAGAATTTATGCTTCGCATAATTATTTGTACATTGTAGCACATACATATCACGGGTAAAGGAATCTGGTATAGCTCTTTCAATTTTGAGATACACTTGAATTTTTTACCATCAACATAGCAAGTGCATACACAACTTCAAAATATTAGAAAAATAGGACGACACACATAACGAATATGTCTGCCTGTAATGCAAGTGTACTATATCTCACATTGCTTTTTACATATGTTATTATCGTCCTGGTGTTTGGTTCGAAGTGGACGTAATAGTTCAATCCTAGTTTCAACGTAGAAACCCTTGTACAGCATAATCATCTTTATTGAACCTTATTTTCATGATACGTTTAATGCCATTTAAGGATTATAAAGGGAAGTATAAATGTGTGTCTTTGATTAATATTTAGATTCGTAGTAATTAAAATTAATGCTAATTAAACTGAAATAGTTAATGTTTTCTTTTATTGTAACGTATTCTAGTCCAATGTGGTTATAACACTTCCTATAAATGCCAGTTTGTTTCCCTGCGAATCTTGTTCGAAATTAACTTTATGAACCAAATTTAACTAGTAACATCAGATTCACGCAGTATGGCAAGCCTTAATGTTTATTCCGTCCTAATGGTTTTATTCTTAACTTGCGGGGCAGTAATGGCTATGAAAGAGAATGACCAGATTATTAAGGAAAATAATTGTGAAACTAAAATGGGTTTGCCATGTGTTCTAGAAGCTTTCACGGCTATTTTCGAGACAGGGAGTTTTTCTAACAAGTGTTGCGGTGAACTTGTTGTGTTGGGAAAAGTTTGCCACTTAGCATTAGTAAAGAAGACTCTTGAAAATCCTCTATTCAAAGACCTAAACCCAGCGACAATTATAGCTAAGAGCATTCGGACATGGAATAATTGCCTTGCATTGATCGATTCACCATCTCCGTCGCTTAAGGATATAGATTGCTTAAGCTAACAAACGGTTACAAGACGTACTTGGGCCCAAAATTGTTTTTGTCTTTAGTTTTGATATTGTTCAATGCTTCCTTAAAATGTGTCATGAGATTTAAGCCAGTTGAAATTATATTTAGTTGTACGGAAATTAAATGGTTCTAGAGAAGCCATTACTTAATACACTATGATTTTATACAGGCCATTATTTTTAATTTTATAGCATTGGAACTCGATAACCGTCTCAAATCGAGCACTAGATATTGTTTCACATTGGCTAAATTGACACAAATATAATTATTCTAAACATTAAGATCATTTCAATAATGTGAAATTGGAATGTTCTAGCTGTAACATCCCAAAATTGGGCCTAGTAGAATTGGACCTATTGGGCCCATTGGACCTTGAGCATAGAAGCGTTTTAAAATTTATGGGCATTTGAGAACGGCATTATTTCAAGTTGGACTTATTAGGAGGGTAATTTTGGAAAGTTACGAGGCTTCTAGGAAGTTCCGGGTTCAAGTTAGGCTATAGGTAAATTTTATGTTTTAGCATTTTAAGGAGATATAGTAAGTGACCTCAATGTTTATGGAATTAAATGAGTAATGTGCTAGCATAATTAAGCATATGGCAAAGAGGTTATGGCATTAAGTGAAGAGTATGGAGGGAAGAGGTTCAAATCCCATAATGTGCAAATTTTGACTATTATTTTTGTATTCTTTCCCTAAGTGTCGGCCAAGCTAGTAAATAAGGCAAGTTGGACTTTTTAATTTTGGCAAGGTGGCTAAGGATATTAGGAAAGGATGAAGGTAGGGAAAGAAATCAAAAGAAAAGGCAAGTATAGGGAACATGTTGGCCCAAAGAGAGGAAAATGTTTTGGAATGTTTTTGATGGCCAAAATGCTTGACCTTTTTGGTTTGGTGTACACGGTTTTGAGGGGGGTAAAGGGGAGTGCCGAAAATCCTTTAGGCATTTTGTAAGTTTTAGTGTTTGAGAGGTTACTTTTCTTCTTAGCCTTTTTGGTGATTTTTATTTTTTTTTCCAATTCCTTTCCTCTTGGCCGAAACCTCCTAGCACATTTGTGCAATTTTCTTTCTCTTTTGTTGGTCGAAACATTCATCTCTTCCATCACCGTATAGAGCGCCTATTTGAATTTTGTCTTGGAAAAATCATTCAAAATTGTACAAGGTGAATTAAGAGTTATAATTTATATTTATAGATTCCTTAGTGAGCCTATTTTCAATAGAAGCAAGTGGGAGCAACATATGAAAACCGTACAGAGAGATATTTAAATTTTGGGTAAGAGAGGTTAGAACCATTGGTCAGTGAAACAAGGGAATCTTTAAAGAATAAACTGTATTAACCGGCTACGCCAAAAATTCTGGAAAAATTTTAGTAATAAGATATATGAGTTTAGTTTCAAGGAAAATTTACGGATTTAAATTTCGAGTTTCCTAACTCGAGTTATAGTCAGCTTAGTCAGTATGACGCATATGGACAGTTTCAATTTTTATGCCTCACATTAGTAGTTAAGTCTAGGTTGCCGAATTACCATAATACCCTTAGAGGGTAAATTACCGAAATACCCCTGGGTTGCGAGATTACCAAATTACCCTTAGTGGGTAAAATTACCGATTTACCGAAATGTCCTTATGGACTGATTTATCAGAAATGCCCCTATGGGCCGAATTGATAGAATGCCTTAGTAATTTGAATTACAAAGCTCAATAATGGGCGAATTGATAGAATGCCTTAGTGGGCTGAATTACAAAGCTCAATAATGGGCGATTCATCGTATTAAATTACTAGACTAATGGTTGTTATACATGTGGATATTTTATGTTGTTATGTGTATTGCATCATCACATATTGCATGGGATGGGAAACTTGAATGAAGAGAAGTATAAACCGGTGGCTTTGCCACAAATTCTGATAATGGCTATGTGCCAATTTAAATATGGCTTTGTGCCATCGTGATTAAGGCTGTGTGCCGATTATATTACCGTATATGATACTCTGGCGGTTAAGCCACAAAATTATTATAAATGGCGACTTGTGCGCAAATTGGAGAGGCGGCGGGTGGGTTGACTTGATCCCCACAGGAGAGACTGGTTGGTACGGGGGAGAGACTGGTTGGATGGGTTAGGATGCATACTTTCATACATTTGCTTCATTTTAAATATTGTTAGGTAAATGGGCTTAGGCCCAAGATATTACTATATGGGTTCAGGCCCAGTGGATGACGGTAAGGGGATTTCACACTGAGTTCTTGTAACTCACCCCCCTTTTTCTTAACCCTTGTAGGTAATGCTCCGTAATGAGGACTTGGGCCCATAGATGACTCGGTGGAGGCCATACATCAGAAATGGTGTTATTGAACTTTAAATTTCTATTTTGGTTTATTTTATTATTTTGCTATTTTGGTTTAAGTTGTAATAAGGCCTCTGGGATATGTTTTAAATTGCTTTATGTTTAGTCGTACTTATAATATTGCTTGAATTGTTTTAACGGGGATTTTCTAAAATCATAAATAATGGTTTTCCAAAATTGATTAATAAATGGATTTTATAACAAACTTTTACAAATATTTTAACTCGGAAATTTTCTCTCAAATTATCAACAATATTTTCAAAAGCCATGGTTTTAAAGCTCACTACCTCGATTTTCAACTCATCAAACGATCTCTCAAAAATACTTGTATTTTATCTACGTTTCCGCAACGATTTCAAAATACTTCTGCAGCTCTTTTTCTAAACATCACATTTTTGTAAATTGTTCATTTCAAATATGCTTTCGCTACTAAAAAGATTTTTAAAGATTATTATGTTTTCAAGTAGTTAACAATTGCTTAAGTGTTTTTGGTTTTAACAAAGAGGCTGTATTTCTCAAGCAAGTTTTTAATAATCGCAAAGATGGTTTTTTACTTCCATGTGACACACCAGATTCGGGCCTAACTTCTAGGCCGGGTTTAGGGTGTTACACTAGCGTGGTATGAAATTGAAAGAATCTTGATTCCTTGAAAGTTTTTATCCAATTTAAATTCACATTGCCTTTAAGTAAAAAAAAACCTTGACTTCTCGAAGTTACGAAAAGACACATATCGTGCCAGGAAATATCCTCCAGGGGACATGCACTATAATTTGTAATAGTTCCTTGCCTATCGACTCCTTTGTTTCATTTTCCATTTTCACTCCTTCGATACTAATCTGTTAGTTTTAACCACTTTCTTTTTCCTAGAGGAGAGGAAATCTTGAAATAATTTTCAAAAGTGATGCAACGCTTCAAAGTCTTAACTTGATTTTCTTATTATTTTTTCTTTAGATTACTTTTTTTATCATGATCGAGAATGAAACCCAAAATATTTCGGCAACGTACGTCCCACATTCTCCCTATTAAAAAAGGTTCAATTTATATAAAAGCTAAATCCTATCCATTATTTGGGCTGTAACACCCCAAACCCGATCTATGCGTTAAGACCAAATTTGACAAGTCACACGGAAAGGAATATACATCTAGTCGTTTTAAAGATTTTAAGAAATCGGATTTTCAAAACATCTTGACGTGAAGTTTAATGAAAATTAAGGTTGTGTAACACCCCAAACCCGGCCCATTCGTTACGACCGAATTTGAAATGCCACTGCGGAAAAACGTTTGAAGACTGATTTCACTTTTGGGAAAAACAATAAAAATTTTGTCATTTGAAAACCATGTCCAATTAAAAATTCTAAATAATATAAGCTTGATAAAAATATCCAAATTAAAACTTTATTATAAGCTTTTAAAATATAAGTTGCCAAAATTAAAAGCACTTCCAAATAATAATTTAATGGTCGTCTAGCTTAAACATAATAAAAATGTTCAATCACTTTAATGGGCCTTATTACAATAAACACTTAATCAAAATACTGAAAATATAAGTACTTAATTAATTAAAATATCTTTCTCGCATGGAAATCGTCGCATGGCCACCTTTGTATCCACTCCAACCCGGTCCAAAAATCACGATCACCTGCGATGTTTAATAAAAATTGGGTGAGTCATCATATGACTCGATGTGTAATTAGTCCATGAATTCCACCCACATGTTAACCACATATTAACTCATATATCGGATATCAATTATCAAATTCACATGTTATCACATTCAGGCTTGGCCCATATTCATATCACATTCATCTAATAGGGTAGTTAACCACATAATTTCCACATACTGGCTTAGCCCATTTCCACATTAATCCACATATCATATTGGGCTTGGCCCATTTCCACATATGTTCACATACGAAATCATGCAATTATGAAGCCCAACCCAAACCTAGGGTCCATCCGCTACACACCCCCTTATCCACTACCACACACACGAGGGATTATCAAATCACCTCTCCTTTTCACTCCAAAGGCAATCAGCGCCCGTCCACGTGCAATTAAGCACAATAGTCCACAACGCGACCTCGATCGGCGCCAATCCACGATGTAGCCGTAGCTAACACCAAAACCACGATGGGACACATAGTCACTCATCAACCACGATATGGCACCTAGCCGATATCAACCACGATGAGGCACATAGCCACTCATCAAGCCACGCGAACTAAATCGCAATTAATCCGAACGTGATCTCGATCGGCGCCAATCCACGATGTAGCCGTAGCTAACACCAAAACCACGATGGGACACATAGTCACTCATCAACCACGATATGGCACATAGCCGATATCAACCACGATGAGGCACATAGCCACTCATCAAGCCACGCGAACTAAATTGCAATTAATCCACAACGTGACCTCACCAACGTCAATCCACAATGTAGCTCAAGGCTAACATCAAACCACGTACTCAAGTACACCCGCACCTTCTTTCATATCATATCCCACCCATGCACATGCCACTTAAAATAATGATACAATGTAATGATGCATGAGCATGTTCATCGTGCATATTATCACATATTCATATTAATAATCACATATCATCGAGGTTTGGTACTTAGGATTATCGACATACCCCTTGAGGGTATCCTTATCACAATTTCCACTTGCACTAGTTAGCACATTCATAACACATACACATTTCACATACATATCATATACCCGAAAACGGTGGGTTAATCACACACACGATCACTTGGAGAACTATGCTTTGACATCTGATGCTATCACTAGGCGATACTACGGCTATTTGCCTACTTTCTTGTTCTCGATTTGGTCCACACCCGGTGGCCAATCCCTAAGCGCCGAGACAGATCTCTTCTTAAACTTCGGGATAGGGACCTTCCCTTTCCCTTCTTGAATGGTATTCGCCTCCATCAACACACTTAATCAGAACAATCGATTTAATCATCAATATACGAATTCTTAACCAAATATCCACAACTTATCATACTTACCGAAAAGGTCTTGAAATCCCGAAAAGCTTGATCTAATGCTTAGATCCTTAATCCCTACATTTGATTAATCACCTACTACTTTAATAAAAAGCCATTCGGCCATAAATCCAAATCCTAGTAGGATTAGTATACTTAAACTTACCTTGTGGATTTTAAATCCCGAAACTCACCGAATAACTAGGGAACACGTGGCCTATGGTGTACCTTCGGGAAAAGAACTTCTCCTTCCTTGTAGTCGACACTTAGTAAATCCCGAATGATCTCTTCAAAGTTTCGGCAACAAGATAATAATGGGGTTAGTCCTAGATTTCAGCAAATCTTAAGAAAAAAGGATGAAACCGAATGAGATCTTACCCTTACTTGAAGAAATCGATTGCACCTTCACTTCAACCTTCAGAGATTCGGCTATGGCTAGATGATGATCTCACAACTTTCGGCTTTTGGAGGGATTTAGAAAGAAAAGAGAAGGAAGAATAAAGATGGAGGATTCGGCTAGATCACAAGGTATTTCGGCTTGGCAAAAATAAAAGAAGAAGAAGATTTGGTGAAGAGAATTTACAGAGGCTTTCAAAGAAACAGATAATAATGCAGAATGGCCTCTTTTTTCCTTTTATAGCCGAAATTATCATCTAAGGAGTCCCTTACTTGGCCACCACTCCCTTTAATTATCATAAATAAAAGAGTTTAAATCCAACATTTATCTCTTCAAAATAATCCAATTTAAAAAAAATCATTTATTTATCACCCTTTTTAATCGAATATTTATGAAAATAAAACACCTCATTTCTAGAAGCATGTGCCATCCACCTCAGTCTTCTGGAAGCAAAAATAAAACCTCCTTTATTTACTTCCCAAGTGACTCGAACTCGGGCCCATTCCTCTTGCATATGGCGCCATTTCCATAGGCCCTAAGTGGCATCTTTGGACCACTTTTCCAGCACATTTGTGTGTCAAATTTCACATACTTTTTCTTTTAAGGCCACCTTGCCTTAATTTCCCTTTTAAACCTTAAAACTCGTCATTTCTAGGTTTCCAAAAATTTTCGATCGGCTCTGTAAACTTGACATTTCCTTACATTTCCAAGTTTCCAAAAATGTTCACTTTCCATTTTGCTTACATTTCCTAGTTTCCAAAAATGTTCACCTTCCATTTTTAAACTTAACATTTCCATACATTTTCAGGTTTCCAAAATGTTCATTTCTAACTTATTTTCACTCATTTCGGGTTTCCAAAAATATTCAAAATTTATTCATAATACTTAAAACATGTCACTTCATACAATTAAACCGAAAATGCATAGGCCCTATTTTAGGATGTTACAGTTCTACCCTCCTTAAAAATAATTTAGTCCTCGAAATTACTTATTAACGAATAATCGTACCTCTTAACTCACCGCACTACGCTTATGTCTTTGCACTCTGATCTTAATAGAATCATCATACTTCCTAGGCACAATTTTTAAGTTCACATCCAGGGTTTCAAGCATTTTACTAGCAACACAAGAATGAATTATCTCTAAAGCAATAAGTAATATTCCAAAACAAGGAACTTATCTCGCTATCACATCCTTGGTTGCCTCGCATCCAAACCTTCAGCCTCTCTACGTCGGGTGTTCCACGACCTTGGCCTCGAGCCCTATCCATCACTTGAGGACATTTCTTAACCAAATGAGCCTTAGATCCACACGAAACATTCCTTACTATTTCCCCAACATTCTCCGTGTGAGTTCTCCCACACCGAGCACGAGAACGATTCTCGATTCTCAAAAGCGCACAGTGCACGCATGCATTCTCGATCCTTGGTCTTTTCTCGAACATCTTCAAACGATGCGTGGTCCAAAACTTCTCTTATTCCCGTTCCTTTCCTTATCTCAGTTTTCTCTTACAGTCTTCTTAACTTCTTTAGCGATCCGAGCTTTCTCCACTAGAATGGAGAAATCCCTTTCTCTGTCTGAGAGTAATCAACTCGTAGCTCATCACGCAACCCATCTTCGAATCGGACACACCTTTCGTAGTCGGTGGCTATGATCCCTTGGCATACCGACTTAACCGCACAAATTCAGCTTCATACTCTGCTACCGACTTACTTCCTTGTACCAAGTTTAGAAACGCCTTCCTTTGCGAGTCTAAATAACTAGCTCCAACATACTTCCCTTCGAACATAACCTTAAAATAATTCCAATTCAATCGATCTGCCGGGACACCTTGTTTGACAATGAGCCACCATCGATAAGCTTTGTCTCGGAGCAACGAGACCGCACCCTTCAGCTTTTCCTCATCGGTACAGTCCAAATCATCCATTATTCTTTTGACTGCTTCCAACCAATACTCCGTTACGTTCGGAGCTACTCCAGATACTCCTCTAAAAACTTCAGCCCCGTTGGACCTAAGCCTTTCCGATACCGACTTTCGAGCTCCACTTCTCATGCTAGCTCCTGCCACACGTTCTAGTACTCGCAACATAGCTCGCGACACTGCTTCATCTTCTCCTATCGGATCTTGATCCTCCATGCCCAAAGCTAGCGGCGGCACATCGTTTTCTGACCCATGGCCAGACCCTACTGGTTCCGATACTGCCATTCTACCTCTACCGCGTCCACGACGACCACGTCCCCTAGAAATCATTTCTAACGTCGCGACTTATCTGATTAAAAAGTTTTATGTATCAGACTTTTGTTCCACTTATTAACCGCGAACAATTTTATGAAGCAAAGTATTTAGAAGTAGTTCTTTCGATTACACAAAGGTTCAGTTCAAGTTCACTACTCTAACTCAGGGAGTCACATTCACCTTCATAAGCAGAGACACATTCATTTCTCCATGAAGTCACATTCATTCACAACATCATTGACTACACTTTTATGGCCATTCCATCCATTTCCCTACCCATGGGTAATTTCGTCATTTTCCCTACAGGGGTATTTTGGTAATAAATCGGGGTCAATTCAAAAATATTTTTCAAATTAGAGGTATTTCAGAATTTACAAAATCTCGGGTTATTTTGTTTTCCAAATCGAGGTGTTGCAAAATTTTGAAATCGAGGTTATTTCTTGTAATTTTGGAAGTTAGTGCGTTTCGTAAATTTTCCAAATCGGGTATCTTGTTATTTGTAAAGCAGAAGTTTTGGTATTTTTGTAAAGTATAAATATTGTAGCAAACATCGAGGTATTTTTGAAAATCTTAAGAACTAAGGGTATTTTAGTAATTTACAATACAGGGCATTTTTGTAATTTCACCACTAGGGGTATTTAGGTAATTTTGCCAACCAGAATAACTCGAAAAATATTTTTCCAAAGTCTAATTTAGTGTTTTCAAATCAGAAAGGGTAATTTGGAGATTTAGAAACTAAGTTTTTGTAAATAGTAAGGCTAGTCCCTTTGGGTTTTAATCATTGGTTTGGCCAGGTGACTAAGTCCTCTTGGTTAGGGTGAACCGTAGCTACGCACCAGGTAGGATTCGAGTAAAGAGGAGGTGAGTCGCTAGGACCGCTTAAATACCAAGCTCTCCACTTGAATCCACTCCTAGACATGCGCACAATGGTTGCCACACCCTAGCTCGGCGACTTAGTCACGGGTTTGTTTAATGGTCCTTAAGTCTTATGCATGTGTTTGAGTGCACTAGCCCTAGGGTTCAATAGCCTAATATTCTAATCTCTGAGCCCAAATAAGCCCATAATAGTTCACATAAACAAGTCACTTCAATAATTAGAAGTACTTACAGTGGACTTGGGTAGGAGATACAAAGTGCCATGCGAATAACTTTGAAAAGTTTATGAAAGCCCATCTTTGAAAAAAAATTTTTTGGACCCAAAACCCTCAAGGCCGAGTTTTGAACCGAGCTCTGATACTAAACTGTAACACCCCAAACCCGGCCCATTCGTTCTGGACCGAATTTGAAATGCCAGCATGGAAAAAACGTTTGAAGACTGATTTCACTTTTGGGAAAAACATTAAAAATTTTGTCATTTGAAAACCATGTCCAATTAAAAATTCTAAATAATATAAGCTTGATAAAAATATCCAAATTAAAACTTTATTATAAGCTTTTAAAATATAAGTTGCCAAAATTAAAAGCACTTCCAAATAATAATTTAATGGTCGTCTAGCTTAAACATAATAAAAATGTTCAATCACTTTAATGGGCCTTATTACAATAAACACTTAATCAAAATACTGAAAATATAACTACTTAATTAATTAAAATATCTTTCTGCATGGAAATCTGCTTCTGCATGGCCACCTTTGTATCCACTCCAACCCGGTCCAAAAATCACGATCACCTGCGATGTTTAATAAAAATTGGGTGAGTCATACAGACTCAGTGTGTAATTAGTCCACTGAATTCCACCCACATGTTAACCACATATTAACTCATATATCGAGATATCAATTATCAAATTCACATGTTATCACATTCTAGGCTTGGCCCATATTCATATCACATTCATCTAATAGGGTAGTTAACCACATAATTTCCACATACTGGGCTTAGCCCATTTCCACATTAATCCACATATCATATTGGGCTTGGCCCATTTCCACATATGTTCACATACGAAATCATGCAATTATGAAGCCCAACCCAAACCTAGGGTCCATCCGCTACACACCCCCTTATCCAGCCTACCACACACCAGGGGATTATCAAATCACCCTCTCCTTTTCACTCCAAAGGCAATCACTGCCGTCCACGTGCAATTAAGCACAATAGTCCACAACGCGACCTCAGTCAGCGCCAATCCACGATGTAGCCGTAGCTAACACCAAAACCACGATGGGACACATAGTCACTCATCAACCACGATATGGCACCTAGCCGATATCAACCACGATAAGGCACATAGCCACTCATCAAGCCACGCGAACTAAATCGCAATTAATCCACAACGTGACCTCAGTCAGCGCCAATCCACGATGTAGCCATAGCTAACACCAAAACCACGATGGGACACATAGTCACTCATCAACCACGATATGGCACATAGCCAATATCAACCACGATGAGGCACATAGCCACTCATCAAGCCACGCGAACTAAATCGCAATTAATCCACAACGTGACCTCAGTCAACGTCAATCCACGATGTAGCTCAAGGCTAACATCAAACCACGTACTCGAAGTACACCCGTACCTTCTTTCATATCATATCCCACCCATGCACATGCCACATAAAATAATGATACAATGTAATGATGCATGAGCATGTTCATCAAGCATATTATCACATATTCATATTAATAATAACATATCATCGGAGTTTGGTACTTAGGATTATCGACATACCCCTTGAGGGTATCCTTATCACAATTTCCACTACACTAGTTAGCACATTCATAACACATACACATTTCACATACATATCATATACCTGGAAAACGGTGGGTTAATCACACACCTGATCACTTGGAGAACTATGCTTTCGATACTGATGCTATCACTAGGCGATACTACGGCTATTTGCCTACTTTCTTGTTCGACGCTGGTCCACACCCGGTGGCCAATCCCTAAGCGCCGAGACAGATCTCTTCTTAAACTTCGGGATAGGGACCTTCCTTTCCCTTCTTGAATGGTATTCGCCTCCATCAACACACTTAATCGTAACAATCGATTTAATCATCAATATACGAATTCTTAACCAAATATCCACAACTTATCATACTTAGAAAGGGTCTTGAAATCCGAAAAGCTTGATCTAATGCTTAGATCCTTAATCCCTACATTTGATTAATCACCTACTACTTTAATAAAAAGCCATTCGGTCATAAATCCAAATCCTAGTAGGATTAGTATACTTAAACTTACCTTGTGGATTTTAAATCCCAAAACTCACCGAATAACTAGGGAACACGTGGCCTATGGTGTACCTTCGGAAAAGAACTTCTCCTTCCTTGTAGTCGACACTTAGTAAATCCCGAAAGATCTCTTCAAAGTTTTGGCAACAAGATATTAATGGGGTTAGTCCTAGATTTGGCAAATCTTAAGAAAAAGGATGAAACCGAATGAGATCTTACCCTTACTTGAAGAAATCGATTGCACCTTCACTTCAACCTTCAGAGATTCGGCTATGGCTAGATGATGATCTCACAACTTTCGGCTTTTGGAGGATTTAGAAAGAAAAGAGAAGGAAGAATAAAGATGGAGGATCTGGCTAGATCACAAGGTATTTAAACTTGGCAAAAATAAAAGAAGAAGAAGATTTGGTGAAGAGAATTCGAGAGGCTTTCAAAGAAGCAGATAATAATGCGAGAATGGCCTCTCTTTTCCTTTTATAGCGAAATTATCATCTAAGGAGTCCCTTACTTGGCCACCACTCCTCTATCGATAACTTTATCCTTTAATTATCATAAATAAAAGAGTTTAAATCCAACATTTATCTCTTCAAAATAATCCAATTAAAAAAAAAAAAATCATTTATTTATCACCCTTTTTAATCGAATATTTATGAAAATAAAACACCTCCTTTCTAGAAGCATGTGCCGTCCACCTCAGTCTTCTGGAAGCAAAAATAAAACCTCCTTTATTTGCTTCCCAAGTGACTCGAACTCAGGCCCATTCCTCTTGCATATGGTGCCATTTCCATAGGCCCTAAGTGGCATCTTCAGACCACTTTTCCAAGCCTGTTTGTGTGTCAAATTTCACAAACTTTTTCTTTTATGGCCACCTTGCCTTAATTTCCCCTTTTAAACCTTAAAACTCGTCATTTCTAGGTTTCCAAAAAATTTCGATCGGCTCTGTAAACTTGACATTTCCTTACATTTCCAAGTTACCAAAAATGTTCACTTTCCATTTTCCTTACATTTCCTAGTTTCCAAAAATGTTCACCTTCCATTTTTAAACTTAACATTTCCATACATTTTCAGGTTTCCAAAAATGTTCATTTCTAACTTATTTTCACTCATTTCCGGGTTTCCAAAAATATTCAAAATTTATTCATAATACTTAAAACATGTCCCTTCATACAATTAAACCGAAAATGCATAGGCCTTATTTTAGGATGCTACAGGTTGATTGATAAATCAAACAATTTGAGGCGTAAGAATTTATAAATTGAAACTTAAAAGAAATTAAAATAATATTTCGAGAAAATTTAATAGAGTTCGAAAATAATCTTGAAAACAAATTTTGAAGAATGTTATTAACAGACAATTTTGCGAGTTAAAATATTTAAGAATGAAAACCCTTTATCCATGTTTATTTTAAGAAAAACATTTATTTCTATTTTTAGAAAAGAAACCCCACTTAAGTATTTAAAGCGTATTATAAAATCCATCCACAAGTAAAACATCCATAAAAAAAAATGAACCAGAGGCATTATTACAGCTTAACTTAAATAGTAAAAATAATAAAAAGTACTTAAAAAGAAATCCATAATGTAAATAACCCATTATTCGTAGTATGGCCTCCACTGAGTCGTCCCCGGCCCAAGTCTCCATCACTGATCATTACCTGAGGAGGGTAAGGAAAACAGGGGTGAGTTACTTAGAACTCAGTGTGTAATTCACTTACCACTTTCACTGGGCCAAAATTCAATTAAGCATTTATTGGGCCAAAGCCCATTACAATCATAGCATTATATCATATACATAACATGCATGTGTTATACAATTTCCCAACCAAACCTAGTTTTCCATCCGCTACACACCACCCGTACCAACCAACACACCTGTGGGAGCTTTAGTCACCCACCCCGCCAACACACCAAACTGGGCATTAAGCCATATATCAAAAGCGGGCATTAAGCCATATATCAAAGCGGACATTAAGCCATATATCAATTTGTGGACAAGCCACGAATTTTTGTAGCAGAGCTACCGAACTTCTCTTAAATCAAATATCCCAACCCATGCAATCATGTATATAATATGCATAGCAATCCATTCATATAATTATTCTAATATAAGGCCTATTATAAAAATTATTGCAATCTGGCCCATTAAACATTTTGGCCTATATAATGTCATATCACACTTGGCCCATTTATCAAATATCACATACGGCACATTTATCAAATATAACTTATGGCCCATTTATCAAATAGCACATATGGCCCATTTTTCAAATATCACATATGGCCCATTTATCAAATATCACATATGGGCCATTTATCACATATCACATTTGGCCCATTTATCACATATCACATTTGGCCCATTTATCACATATTCACATAAGGCCCACTCAGTCACTTTTATCGATTTAACCCATTAAGGGCAAATTTCATAATTTTCACGGTCTTAATACCGATTTCATAGTTTTTACCATTAAAGTGATAAATATACTATTTTGTCCAATTTCACTAACTTGTGATTTAATCCAACGATTAATACGATATAGTTATCCAACCCACGAGATATGGTGTGAGATTACACACCTGATTATGGTGAGCACTACACTTTCTTGATCGTCAACACCTAGAATATTTTTAACGCTCGATTAGAAAAATAAACGGGATCTAATAAAGCTACTCTAAAGAAACGATCTAAGATTTACCCTCTAAATTACGAATAACTACGATTTGACGATTTTCCCCGGTTGATGGTCCACAACCCGTTAGAAAACCCCGAATAGCTAATGGCTCAGAACTGCGAACAACCTCGAATAATTGATTTTCACCAGAAAAGGGTCCACAACCCGGTGGAAAGTCTCGAATTGCTGAAACAACCATACGCTTGAATCTAGGAGTTGGGATCGTTAATCCACTCCTTTTTAGATCACCACTAGGTTTCCCTTTCAATACATTACTACGAGCCTCCATTCGTTAGATCTTTAATAAATCAATAATCTATTAAAGTATGGACTTAACAAAGTGATATAGATAGGCTTACCCCAAGTTTCGAGTAATCCACGAATAAATCCCTATATATAAGAATCGGTTATTCCTTTTCATATTGTTAATTATCTTAATAAATAAAGGATGATCGTGAAAACCGTGAAGAACTCTCACCTTGAAAGTTTTTGGTCTGAATTCTAGCGATTACGAGATAACTTCGAGGAAATGGTAATTCGGCCTTTCTCTATTTCACTATAAAGACGAAAAAGATTTGTCTAAGAGAGGGATAGATGATGATATTTTCGTTCAAAAAGACCCTCCCAAGCCAAAATTTAGATTCGGCAAAAAGGAAAAGAAAATAAAGATTTGAAGAGGGTTCTTACCGACCGATCAAAACGTGAGTAGAAAGAATGATTGCGAAGAAAATATATATATATATGAAGAGAAAGATTCGGCTAAGTAGATGATCGTTGACATTCGACCATGGTGAATAATTAGGGAGAGAGATGTTTAAGAATTTTTTTTATAAGTAGTAAAGAAGATAAGATGTTTATGTTTCGGTTTTCAAGGATGGAGAATGAACAAAGAAGAAGTTTTGAGATTGGTGTTCATTCGGCCAAGGAAGAAAGGTATTGAAAAAATATGTCCCTCAAGGTTGTACAATTTTGGCACAAAAAGGAGAGAGTTTAGGGAGAAAAAGGATGGTACCAAAATGGTCAAAAAAATGAAATGGCCAAAAGAAAACAAAAGCTTTACCTATTGCTTATGACAAAATCGGCTAGGGAGAGAAGTTTTGGAGAAAAAGAAAATAGTGCACAAAATTGCTAAAGAAATTTGACCAACTAGCTCCTAATCCCTATCAATATTCGGCCAACCCCTCTAGCCCTAAAAACCGACCAAGTTCATGGCCAAGAGAGTCAACCTTTGCCAACTTTTCTATCCATAACACATTCCACAAATTAAGCCATTTGTTCCATTACTTGCCTTATCCTATTGATTCCTTTCCTCAACTTCAATGTTTCCTTAATCTATTTAGCCCCTTACCATAAAAATTAAAAGTCCAACATACCAAAAATAAAGCTTGGCCAACACTTAATAGGAGAGTGCAAAAATTTTAAGTCACAAAAATGCATACCAAGGGATTCAAACCTCTCCCCTCAAGACAATACATGTGGCGCATATCCTCTTTACTAATTGCTCAATTATGCTTAGATTCTTACTCAAAAATTTCCATATGTTATAAATCCAATGACTCCCTCTCTTTAAAGTACCAAAGCTAAAAATTTTCACTAATTCCAATTAGATCCCAAGCCTTCTCAGGACCTCATTGACAAACAAAATTAATAATCTAACAAGCTTAATCACCAATTTAATGTAACTCATACAAAACTCAAATTTTAGGATGTTACAATTCTACCCCCTTAAAGAAAATTTCGTCCTCGAAATTTACCTGGTTAAAAGAGGTGAGGATATTGTTTCCGAATTGTCTCCTCAGGCTCCCATGTAGCTTCCTCCGCTCCGTGATTACGGCATAAAATCTTAACCAAAGGTACTGACTTCTTTCTTAGCACCTTTACATCTCGATCTAAAATTTTCACTGGCTCTTCCTCGAACGACATGTCAGGACTTAACTCAACTTCCTCTACCTGTACTATGTGAGACGGATCCGATCGATAACGCCTCAACATAGAGACATGGAAAACATTTTGAATCTGACTCAACTCCGGAGGTAAATCAAGCTGATAAGCCACTGGTCCTACATGCTTCGACACGCAATACGGTCCAATGAACCTAGGGCTCAACTTGCCTTTCTTTCCAAATTTGAAAATCTTCTTCCACGGTGAGACCTTAAGAAAAACCTAATCTCCCACCTTAAACTCGATATCCTTACGCTTCAGATCCGCATACGACTTTTGTCTATCCGAAGCTTCCTTTAACCGTGCTCGAATCACCTTTACTTTTTCTTCCGTCTCTAATATCAATTCAAGACCCAATAACTGCCGTTCCCCCAATTTAGTCCAACAAGTAGGGGTACGACACCTACGACTATATAATGCTTCATAAGGTGCCATTTGGATACTGGATTGATAACTGTTGTTATACGCAAACTCCGCCAACGGTAGAAAATCCTCCTTACTACCTTTGAAATCAATCACACAACCCCTTAACATGTCTTCCAAAATCTGAATTACTCTTCCCGACTGACCATCTGACTGAGGATGAAAAGCCGTGCTGAAATTTAACTTTGTTCCCAAAGCTTCATGTAAAGCTTTCCAAAATCGCGATGTAAACCTAGGGTCCCTGCCCAAAATAATAGACACTCGTACCCCATGTAACCTCACGATCTCCGCTACATACAACTTGGCCAACTTCTATAGTGAAAAATCCGTACGAACACGTAGAAAATGGGCAGTCTTCGTCAATCGATCCGCTATAACCCAGACGGAATCTTTCTTAGTAGGCGATAAGGGTAACCCACTAACAAAGTCCATCGTTATCCGTTCCCATTTTCATAATGGAATCTTCACCGGTTGTAGCAATCCCGACACCAATTGATGTTCTGCCTTCACTTGTTGACAAGTCAAGCACTTACTCACAAAATCCGTAACTTCCCGTTTCAACCCTGGCCACCAATACTGATCACGAAGGTCTCGATACATCTTATTTCCCTGGGGTGCATAGCATAGGGGCTACTATGCGCCTCTCGCAGAATCATTAGTCTCAAATCCGAATCCTTGGGCATACAAATTCTTCCGCGAAAACACAGTACTCCATCTTTATTCAATCCAAAATCCCCTATTACACCACTTTCAACTCGTTGAATTAAGGGACCCAACTTTTCATCTGATAACTGCTTCTCCTTGATCTGTTTTAACCACATAGGCTTCACCTGAAGTTCCTCTAGCAAACTGCCATCTTCATACAAACTAAGATGAGCAAACATTGCTCTCAACTCCGATATCACCTTACGACTCAACGGGTCTGCTACCATGTTAGCCTTTCCAGGATGATACTCGATTGAGAAGTCATAATCCTTCAACAGCTCTATCCATCTCCACTGTCTTAAGTTCAACTCCTTTTGGGTAAGGAGGTACTTTAGACTTTTATGATACGTATAAATGATCGACTTCTCACCGTACAGGTAGTGCCTCCAAATCTTCATGGCAAAAACCACCGCAGCCAACTCCAAATCATGAGTAGGATAATTGACTTCATGCGGCCTTAACTGACGAGATGCATAAGCCACCACTTTACCACCTTGCATCAACACACATCCCAAGCCCGTGTGTGACGCGCGATCGCGATAAACAATAAAGTCTTTTCCAGCCTCGAGTTGAATCAATATGGCGCGCTCAGTCAAAATCTTCTTCAATTTCTCAAAACTCTCTTGGTCTTGATCGACCACACAAGCGGATGCGCCTTGTGCCTTGATTTTAGTTAGGGGTGCAAAGCAATCAGCGAAAACCCCTCAACCGGCGTCTATAATAACCGGCCAAACCTAGGAAACTCGAATCTCACCATCGACCGGTGGTTTCCAATCCAACACTGACCTCTACTTTTCGAGGATCAACTCGATTCCTTCGGCCCGACACAACATGTCCCAAGAAAGTCACTTCCTTCACCAAAATTCACACTTACCGAATTTGGCATAAAGTTACTTTTCTCACGAAGAATTGCAATACTATCCGCGGATGTGAGTCATGCTCTTCTTTATTCCTCGAATATACTAAGATATCATCTATGAACACCACCACGAACCGGTCTAGGTAGGGTTGAAAGACTCGGTTCATCATGTCCATAAATGCACGGTGGTGCCTTTGGTCAATCAAACGGCATCACCAAGAACTCATAATGTCCATAACGAGTTCGAAATCTTTGTCTTATGAATATCCGCCTCCTTAACCTTAAGTTGATGATAACCCGATCTCAAATCTATCTTGGAGAAAACTGAAGCTCCTCTCAACTGATCAAATAGGTCATCGATTCTCGGCAATGGATACCTATTCTTGATCGTCAACTTATTCAACTACCTATAATCGATGCACATACGTATCGACCCATCCTTCTTCTTGACGAACAAGACCGGTGCTCCCCATGGTGACACACTCGGTCGAATGAATCCCTGATCCAACAACTCATGAATTTGAGCCTTAAGCTCTGCTAACTCCTTCGGTGCCATCCTATAAGGAGCAATGGATACCGGAGCCGTTTCGGGCAAAAGTTCAATGCCAAACTCTACTTCCCGGTCTGGAGGTAAACCTGGAAGTTCCTCGGGAAAGACATCTGGAAATTCTTTCACCGTTCTAACACCTTCCACCGATAATTCCTTGGTATCCAAAGCATTAATGAAGGCTAGGAATGCTCCACACCCTTTTCGCACCAACTTTTCTGCCTTTAAAGCAGATACCACATTTGCTAAATAATTTCTCCATTCGCCTATCATCACAACTTCCTTATCTTCTAAAGTCCTTATCGACATTCGCTTTGCTGCACAATCCAAGTGCGCACGGTGCTTCACCAACTAGTCCATGCCCAAAATAAGGTCGAACTCTCCGAAAGGCAATTCCATCAAATTCGCCAAAAATATTTCTCTTTGAATTTCTACGGGCACGTCTCTAAACAATTTATCCACTATTAGAGACTGTCCTAAAGGACTAATTATCGCCATCTTCCTATCAGTAATCTCAGATCTAATGTTCAGATTTCCAGATATATCACTAGCAACATACGAATGGGTAGATCCGATATCTATCATAGCAATAACAGGTACCTCAGAGATGAGGAACATACTAGTTATCACATCAGGTGCATCACCATCCTCTCGGCGTCTGACCGCATACACTAACCCTGGCTGTCTCGCCTCCGCGTTACCTTTGAAGCCATTTCCTCTACCCGGTGCTTCTTGACCTCGTCCACTACCATTACCACCTTGACCTGGCCCACGGCCTCTCGGTGGCTGTTGAGCGCCTCTAGTTGGCTGTGTATCATGGTTACGAGCTTCCTGATTTGGAGCGGTCTATCGAGGACAATCTTTAAACTGGTGGTCCTTAGAACCACATTTGAAGCAACCACTGGTTCTCTTCAGGCATTCACCAGGGTGTCGTCTTCCACAGTCAACACATGGTTGAATCTGATTGGTAGTAGCAGGTGCTCTACCTGGAGCTGGCTCATCATTCCTGGGCCTCTTCTGAAACCTTTTAGTAGGACCCGAGTACTTAAAGTCCCTCTTGCTCTACCTCAGTCTCTATTCTGACGCTCGGAGTTCTTAGCCTCTTCAGCTATTTTGGCTTTCTCCACAAGCTTGGCAAAAGTCCATTCTTGTTGTGGGGCTATCAGTACCCGCAACTCATCATTCAGCCCATCCTCAAAATGTACACAGCGCTCATGGTCACTTGGCACTATTGTTCGAGCATAACGGCTCAAGCATAGAAATTTTGCCTCGTAAGCTGCCACCGTCTTATTTCCTTGGACCAGATTCAAGAATTCCTTCCTCCGGGCATCCACATAACTTGCCCCAACATACTTTCCTTGGAATGCAGTTTTGAAGAAATCCCAAGTAACATGTTCAGCCTGAGTGCCTTCTCGAACAATAAGCCACCATTGATAAGCCTCGTCCCTCAACAAGGACACAGCTCCTCTCAGTTTCTGCTCGGTGGTGCACTCCAAATCATCCATGATCCGCTCCACAGCCTCGAGCCAATACTCCGCTACATTTGGGGCTACTCCCGAGATACCCCTAAAAACCTCGGCACCACTCGATCTAAGTCATTCCGAAATTAATCCACGAGCTACTGCCCCAGTTCTAGCTCCAGCAACCCTTTCCAAGACTCGAAGCATTGCTTGGGTCAAGGCAATGTCCTCTCTCGTATAGTAATGTGATCCAGTCTCAGTCTCGGGTGATGCAGGTGCGTCCATTTCTGGTATATGTCCCGACGCTTCAGACGCAACCCTAGCACCTCGGCCTCTACCACGGCCACGTCTACCACGTCCACGTCCTCTAGCGCTCATTATGACTAATTTGGTTTAATCTGATTGACAAGTTTTATGAATCAAGATCTTCGATTCGATTTTTATTAACGATGTTTTATGATATATAAGAAGTAGAGTTGTTTTCGTAAACGCATCCTATAGTCTCAATCTCTATAGTTGCAACACCTAAAACTAAAAGTTCTAGAGTGTTCCTATAGTCTTGTCATAATATTAATAATAATAATTAAATTTGCATACACTTACTTGACTTGGTGCCGGATACTCATGGTGCCATACTACCTTTAAAAACATAAGTTCTATAATTCAAAACAGTTTTGAACCATAAATGTTTTTGAACCCAAATCACAGCCGAGTTTTGAACCGGGCTCTGATACCATAAAATGTAACACCCAAAACCCGGTCTATGCGTTAAGACCAAATTTGACATGTCACACGAAAAGGAATATACATCTAGTCTTTTTAAAGATTTTAAGAAATCAGATTTTCAAAACATCTTGACGTGAAGTTTAATGAAAATTAAGGTTGATTGATAAATCAAACAATTTGAGACGTAAGAATTTATAAATTGAAACTTAAAATAAATTAAAATAATATTTCGAGAAAATTTAATAGAGTTCGAAAATATTCTTGAAAATAAATTTTGAAGAACGTTATTAACAAGCAATTTTGCGAGTTAAAATATTTAAGAATGAAAACCCTTTATGCATGTTTATTTTAAGAAAAAACATTTATTTCTATTTTTAGAAAAGAAACCCCACTTAATTATTTAAAGCGTATTATAAAATCCATCCACAAGTAAAACATCCATAAAAAAAATTTAACCAGAGGCCTTATTACAGATTAACTTAAATAGTAAAAATAATAAAAAGTACTTAAAAAGAAATCCGGAATGTAAATAACTCATTATTCGTAGTATGGCCTCCACTGAGTCGTCCCCGACCCAAGTCTCCATCACTGATCATTACCTGAGGAGGGTAAGGAAAACAGGGGTGAGTTACTTAGAACTCAGTGTGTAATTCACTTACCACTTTCACTGGGCCAAAATTCAATTAAGCATTTATTGGGCCAAAGCCCATTACAATCATAGCATTATATCATATATATATAACATGCATGTGTTATGCAATTTCCCAACCAAACCTAGTTTTCCATCCGCTACACACCACCCCTACCAACCAACACACCTGTGGGGAGCTTTAGTCACCCACCCCGCCAACACACCAAATTGGGCATTAAGCCATATATCAAACTGGGCATTAAGCCATATATCAAACTGGGCATTAAGCCATATATCAAACTAGGCATTAAGCCATTTATCAATTTGTGGTCAAGCCACCAGAATTTTGTAGCAAAGCTACCAGAACTTCTCTTCGTCAAATATCTCAACCCATGCAATCATGTATATAATATGCATAACAATCCATTCATATAATTATTCTAATATAAGGCCTATTATAAAAATTATTGCAATCTGGCCCATTACACATTTTGGCCTATATAATGTCATATCACACTTGGCCCATTTATCAAATATCACATATGGCCCATTTATCAAATATAACTTATGGCCCATTTATCAAATAGCACATATGGCCCATTTATCAAATATCACATATGGCCCATTTATCAAATATCACATATGGCCCATTTTTCAAATATCACATATGGCCCATTTATCAAATATCACATATGGCCCATTTATCACATATCACATTTGGCCCATTTATCACATATCACATTTGGCCCATTTATCACATATTCACATAAGGCCCACTCAGTCACTTTTATCGATTTAACCCATTAAGGGTAAATTTCGTAATTTTCACGGTCTTAATACCGATTTCATAATTTTTACCATTAAAGTGATAAATATAATATTTTGTCCGATTTCACTAACTTGTGATTTAATCCAACGATTAATACGATATAGTTATCCAACCCACGAGATATGGTGTGAGATTACACACCTGATTACGATGAGCACTACACTTTCTTGATCGTCAAAACCTAGAATATTTTTAATGCTCGATTAGAAAAATAAACGCGATCTAATACAGCTACTCTAAAGAAACGATCAAAGATTTACCCTCGGAATTGCGAATAACTACGATTTGTCGATTTTCCATGGTTGATGGTCCACAACCCGTTGAAAAACCCCGAACAGCTAATGGCTCAGAACTGCGAACAACCTCGAATAATTGATTTTCACCAGAGAAGGGTCCACAACCCGGTGGAAAGTCTCGAATTGCCGAAACAGCCCTACTCTTGAATCTAGGAGTTGGGATCGTCCATCCACTCCTTTTTAGATCACCACTAGGTTTCCCTTTCAATACATTACTACCAGCCTCCATTCGTTAGATCTTTAATAAATCAATAACCTATTAAAGTATGGACTTAACAAAGTGATATAGATAGGCTTACCACAAGTTCCGAGTAATCCACGAATAAATCCCTATATATAAGAATCGGTTATTCCTTTTCATACTGTTAATTATCTTAATAAATAAAGGATGATCGTGAAAACCGTGAAGAACTCTCACCTTGAAGGTTTTGGTTGAATTCTAGCGATTACTGAGATAACCCGAGGAAATGGTAATTCGGTCTTTCTCTATTTCATTATAAAGACGAAAAAGATTTTTCTAAGTGAGGATAGATGATGATATTTTTGGTCAAAAGACCATCCCAAGCCAATATGTAGATTCGGCAAAAGGAAAAGAAAATAAAGAATTGAAGAGGGTTCTTACCGACCGATCAAAACGTGAGTAGAAAGAATGATTCCGAAGAATATATATATATATATATATATATGATGAGAAAGATTCAGCTAAGGAGATGATCATTGACATTCGCCCATGGTGAAGAATTAGGGAGAGAGATGTTTAAGAATTTTTTTTATAAGTAGTAAAGAAGATAAGATGTTTATGTTTCGGTTTTCAAGGATGGAGAATGAACAAAGAAGAAGTTTTGAGATTGGTGTTCATTCGGCCAAGGAAGAAAGGTATTGAAAAAAATATGTCCCTCAAGGTTGTACGATTTTGGCACAAAAAGGAGAGAGTTTAGGGAGAAAAAGGATGGTACCAAAATGGTCAAAAAAAAATGAAATGGCCAAAAGAAAACAAAAGCTTTACCTATTGCTTATGACAAAATCGGCTAGAGAGAAGTTTTGGAGAAAAGAAAATAGTGCACAAAATTGCTAAAGAAATTTGACCAACTAGCTCCTAATCCCTATCAATATTCGACCAACCCCTCTAGCCCCAAAAAGCAGGCAAGTTCATGGCCAAGAGAGTCAACCTTTGCCAACTTTTCTATCCATAACACATTCCATAAATTAAGCCATTTGTTCCCTTACTTGCCTTACCCTATTGATTCCTTTCCTCAACTTCAATGTTTCCTTAATCCATTTAGCCCCTTACCATAAAAATTAAAAGTCCAACATACCAAAAAATAAAGCTTGGCCGACACTTAATAGGAGAGTGCAAAAATTTTAAGTCACAAAAATGCATACCAAGGGATTCGAACCTCCCCTCTAAAGGCAATACATGTGGCGCATATCCTCTTTACTAATTGCTCAATTATGCTTAGATTCTTACTCAAAAATTTCCATATGTTATAAATCCACTGACTCCCTCTCTTTAAAGTACCAAAGCTAAAAATTTTCACTAATTCCAATTAGATCCCAAGCCTTCTCAGGACCTCCTTGACAAACAAAATTAATAATCTAACAAGCTTAATCACCAATTTAATGTAACTCATACAAAACTCAAATTTTAGGATGTCACATGGGCAATACCTACGAGAGTTATAGAAATGTAACATCATTTGTTATTTCCAATTTAACTCTCTAAGAGAACTTTTCATTTTCCAAGTTCCATTACTTATTCTACTAAAGGCGTTGTTAGAATTAAGTGACCCGAATCCTTATTTAAATAAAATACAATGGTAAAATAAAATAAAAGAAGAATCCCTATAGAACTACACTTCTATTATTTTATTTTAAATAAGGTTTTTTAAACCTTATTATACTCCATCTATTGGATATTGATTAGAATAAGGAGTTTCAATCTTACTACACTCCTCTTAGAATATGGCTTTATAAGCCTATAAATAGACATAGTCTATTCCTCTTGTAAATAGATTCGAATTCGACATAGTGAATTTTCTTCTCCTCTGCCCGTGGTTTTTTCCCGAAAGGGTTTCCACGTAAAATTTGTGTGTTCTTTATTTTTTGTTTCTTTTTTCTTTACGATATATTTGTCATTACTGACGTTATTTTTTTCACAAATTGGTATCAGAGCTTCCAGGTTTTTTCATCTCGATCACGGTAATGGCGTCTTTAAAGTATGATATTCTGCTGTTGGATCGTAACACCAGATTTGCGTTATGGTAAATAAAGATGCAGGCAGTTCTTGCACTGATGGATTTAGATGAAGCCCTGCTAGGGGTAGATAAGATGCCTTCGACACTGACGGAGGAAGAGAAAAAGCGCAAGGATGAAAGGCGTTAACACAGTTACATCTGTATTTGTCTAATGAAATTTTGCAAGATGTGATGAAGGCGAAGACCGCCGCGGCATTATGGAATAGGCTAGAACAAATATGTATGTCGAAAACTCTAACCAGCAAGTTGCATATGAAGCAACGTCTTTATGCTCATTGTTTGGAGGAAGGTGCGTCTGTGCACAAACACTTAATAGTGTTTAAAGAAATTCTCACAAACTTGGAGGCCATGGAGGTTCAGTATGATAAGGAAGATCTAGGGTTGATTCTACTTTGTTCGTTGCCCCCGTCTTATTCAACCTTCAGAGACACGATTTTATATAGCCGTGAGTCTCTCACAGTTGATGAGGTTTATGATTCTTTAACCTCGTATGATAAGATGAAGCATCTTGTGGTTAAACTCGACTCTCAGGGAGAGGGTCTCATTGTTCATGGGAGACAAGATCGGAATGCTGATGATGATCGTGGAATGACACAGGAACGAAATCCTCGCGGTAAATTTAAGGGTAGATCGAAGTCTTCAAACAGAGGTAAAACTTGTAACTTCTGTAAGAATAAAGGGCACATTAAATCTGAGTGTTATAAACTACAGAACAAGATTAAAAGGGAGGCTGCGAATCAAAAGGGAAAACAACCAGAAAATTCTGGTGAAGCTGATGTTGTAGAAGACTACAGCGATGGTGAACTTCTAGTTGCTTTTGTCAACAATTCTAAAGTGAGCGAGGAGTGGATACTTGATTCAGGCTGCACCTTCCACATGAGTCCCAATCGGGATTGGTTTACAAATTACTAAACCGTATGCCAAGGTGTTTTTGATGGGAAATAATGCTTCGTGTAAAATCGTAGGTGTTAGAACAATTAAAGTTAAGATGTTTGATGTAGTTGTCAGAACACTTAGTGATGTACGACATGTTCTAGAATTGAAGAGAAATTTAATTTCGTTGGGTACTCTTGATTCAAGAGGGATTTTGAAGATTTCCAAAGGTTTCCTCGTTGTGATGAAAGGGCAGAGAAAGACTGCCAAGTTATATGTTTTGCGTGTGGTTCAAGTTATTGGTGATGCAAAATTGCCGCTTCCTCTTCCTTGTCGATGATGATATTACTAAACTTTGGCATATGCGCCTAGGGCATATGAGTGAGAATGGCATGGCAGAATTGAGCAAAAGAGGACTTCTTAATGGGCAAGGAATTTGCAAACTGAAGTTCTGTGAGCACTACGTTTTTGGGAAGCAAAAGAGAGTTTGATTCACCAGAGGAATCCATAACACGAAGGAAACGTTGGAGTATATTAATTCTGATCTGTGGGGGCCATCAAGAGTGCCTTCAAGAGGTGGAGCTAAATATATGCTAACTTTTATTGATGATTTTTCCAGAAAAGTTTGGGCATTCTTCCTGAAGCATAAAAGCGATGTGTTTTCCGCATTTAAGTCTTGGAAAACTATGATTGAAAAACAGACGGGAAAACAAATAAAACACCTACGCACAGACAATGGCTTAGAGTTTTATTCTGATGAGTTTAATAAACTGTGCAAGTCAGAAGGGATCGGGAGACACTTGATAGTTTGTCATACTCCACAACAAAATGGCGTTGCAGAACGAATGAACAGAACAATCATGGAGAAAGTTCGATGTATGTTGTCAAATGCCAACTTACCAAAGTCGTTTTGGGCTGAAGCAGCCTCTACTGCATGTTTTTTGATCAACCGATCTCCATCCATTGCCATTGAGAAAAAGACTCACAAGAGGTATGGTCCGTAATCCTGCTAATTATTCCGATTTAAAGATCTTTGGGTGTCTGCGTATGCTCATGTTGATAATGGAAAATTGGAACCGAGATCCATTAAATGTGTTTTTCTTGGTTATAAAGCTGGTGTAAAAGGGTATAAGTTATGGTGTCCTGAAAATAGAAAAGTTGTGATTAGCAGAGATGTTGTTTTTTTATGAAACTGCTATGCTACGTAACTTATCTCTTAAAGACTCTTCCAATAAAGAAAATTAAAAGAAGGTGGAGCATCAGATTAATACAGAGTCGACTCCTCAAGCCAGTACAAAAATTGAGAATAGAGTTGCTTCTTCACCACAATACTCTATCGCCAAAAACAGAACTAGAAGAGAAATTAAACCTCCAAAGAAGTATGCTGAGGCTAATCTAGTTGCTTATGCTTTAAATGTGGCTAAAGATATAGATGCAAACTAAGAGCCGTCTAATTATTCTGAGGCGGTTAGCTGTGAAGACTCAGAAAAGTGGATGTTTGCTATGCAAGAGGAGATGGAATCACTCCATAAAAATAGAACATGGGATCTTGTTAAACTTTCTAAAGGTAAAAAGGTTGTCCGTTGTAAATGGGTGTTTAAAAAGAAAGAAGGGACTTCAGGAGTTGAAGAACCCAGATATAAAGCAAGGCTTGTTGCAAAAGGTTACTGATCAAATTCAGGAGTGGACTTCTGAGATGTGTTCTCCGCAGATTTGTGAAGCATAGTTCGATTCGAGCTTTGCTTGGTATTGTGGCCATGCATGATTTGGAGCTTGAGTAGTTAGATGTAAAAGCGCATTTTTGCATGGAGAACTTGAGGAAGATATTTACATGCAACAACGGAGGGTTTCTGATCTCGGGAAAAGAGGACTATGTTTGCTTCTTTGAAAAAGTCCCTTTATGGTTTGAAACAATCACCAAGAAAGTGGTACAAGAGGTTTGATTCTTTTATGACTTCTCATGATTTTAAAAGAAGTAGTTTTGGCAAGTGTGTTTACTTTAAGAAAAAATGTTGATGGTTCTTTTGTGTATCTACTTCTCTATGTTGATGACATGTTGATAGCAACAAAAGATAAAGGAGAGATAAGAAAGGTCAAAGCCCAACTAAGTGAAGAATTTGAGATGAAAGATTTGGGACCAATGAAAGAAGATACTTGGTATGGAGATTCTTAGAGATAGAAAAGCAAGTAAATTGTACCTAAGTCAGAAGGGGTATATTGAGAAACTTCTTTGCAAGTTTAATATGCAGAGTGCTAAGCCTGTTAGTACTCCTTTAGCAGCCCATTTCAGACTTTCATCGGCTTTGTCTCCGCAATCAGATGATGAGATTGAGTACATGTCACATGTTCCATACTCTAGTGTAGTGGGATCTCTCATGTATGCTATGGTTTGTTCACGTCCAGATTTATCATATACTGATCAGTATGATTAGCAAATACATGACGAATCCCGGTAAAGAACATTGGAAAGCAGTTCAGTGGATTTTAAGATACTTACGAGGTACTACAGATGTTTGCTTACAGTTTGGAAGAACTAGAGATGGAGTCATTGGGTATGTTGATGCTGATTTTGCTGGAGACCTTGATAGAAGAAGACCTCTCACTGGCTATGTCTTTACAATCAGAGGTTGTGCAATCAGTTGGAAAGCTACTTTGACAACTAAAGTCGCTTTGTCTACCACTGAAGCTGAGTACATGGCGATTACTGAGGCTTGTAAAGAAGCTATTTGGTTGAAGGGACTCTTTAGTGAGCTCAATGAAGACCTTCAAATCAGCACAATATTTTGCGACAGTCAGAGTGCGATCTTCCTTACAAAAGATCAAATGTTTCATGAGAGAACAAAACACATTGATGTTCGGTACCATTTTGTTCGTGATATTATTGCTCGTGGTGATATTATTGTGAGCAAAATTAGTACTCATGAAAATCCTGCAGATATGATGACTAAGTCACTTCCTATAACCAAGTTTGAGCATTGCTTAGACTTGGTTGGTGTTCATTGTTGAAGTTAAACCCTTAAGGGGCTTTATGGAAGAGGTGGAGAACTTGTTCGTTGAGAGTTCGTGATGAAGAACTTGTTTATTTAGAATTCGTGTCAAGGTGGAGATTGTTAGAATTAAGTGACCCGAATCCTTATTTAAAAAAAATAAAATGGTAAAATAAAATAAAAGAAGAATCCCTATAGAACTACACTTCTTTTATTTTATTTTAAATAAGGTTTTTTTAACCTTATTAAACTCCATCTATTGGATATTGATTAGAATAAGGAGTTTCAATCTTACTACACTCCTATTATAATATGGCTTTACAAGCCTATGAATAGACATAGTCTATTCCTCTAGTAAATATATTCGAATTCGACATAGTGAATTTTCTTCTCCTCTGCCCGTGGTTTTTTCCCGAAAGGGTTTCCACGTAAAATCTGTGTTCTTTATTTTTTGTTTCTTTTTTCTTTACGATATATTTATCATTACCGATGTTATTTTTTTTCACAGGCGTCCATTCATATTTCAGTAAAATTCGGTCAGAACGCTTACACCTAAAAAATTAACGTAGAACGAAGAATAAAACGACCGAATTGGAGTCCCACGATAAAGACATACATCGGCTTAATTTCAGAACGGGAAATATTTTTGATGAATTAATTTTGAATTTCGATCATTTAGTTGCCATTTACCATTTTACTAATATGATAAGTGTGATAAAAACTTTTTAACAACAACAAGGTTATAAGAATTTACGCTTTGCATAATTATTTGTACATTGTAGCACATACATAACACTGGTAAAAGAATCTGGTATAGCTCTTTCAATTTTGAGATACACTTGAATTTTTAACCATCAACATAGCAAGTGCATACATAACTTCAAAATATTATAAAAATAGGACGACACACATAACGAATATGTGTGCCTGTAATGCAAGTGTACTATATCTCACATTGCTTTTTACATATGTTATTATCGTCCGGGTGTTTGGTTCGGAGTGGACGTAATAGTTCAATCCTAGTTTCAACGCAGAAACCCTTGTACGGCATAATCATCTTTATTGAACCTTATTTTCATGATCCGTTTAATGCCATTTAAGGATTACAAAGGGAAGTATAAATGTGTGTCTTTGAATTAATATTTAGATTGGTAGTAATTAAAATTAATGCTAATTAAACTGAAATAGTTAATGTTTTCTTTTATTGTAACGTATTCTAGTTTAATGTGGTTATAACACTTCCTATAAATGCCAGTTTGTTTCCCTGCGAATATTGTTCGAAATTAACTTTACGAACCAAATTTAACGAGTAACATCAGATTCACGCAGTATGGCAAGCCTTAATGTTTATTCCGTCCTAATGGTTTTATTCTTAACTTGCGGGGTAGTAATGGCTACGAAAGAGAATGACCAGATTATTAAGGAAAATAATTGTGAAACTAAAATGGGTTTGCCATGTGTTCTAGAAGCTTTCACGGCTATTTTCGAGACAGGGAGTATTTCTAACAAGTGTTGCGGTGAACTTGTTGTGTTGGGAAAAGTTTGCCACTCAGCATTAGTAAAGAGGACTCTTGAAAATCCTCTATTCAAAGACCTAAACCCAGCAACAATTATAGCGAAGAGCATTCAGACATGGAATAATTGCCTTGCATTGATCGATTCACCATCTCAAATCGCTTAAGGATATAGATTGCTTAAGCTAACAAACGGTTACAAGACGTAACGGGCCCAAAATTGTTTTTTGTCTTTATTTTTGATATTGTTCCGAATGCTTCCTTAAAATGTGTCATGAGATTTAAGCCCAGTGAAATTATATTTAGTTGTACGGAAATTAAATGGTTCTAGAGAAGCCATTACTTAATACACTATGATTTTATACAGGCCATTATTTTTAATTTTATAGCATTGGAACTCGATAACCATCTCAAATCGAGCACTAGATATTGTTTCACATTGGCTAAATTGACACAAATATAATTATTCTAAACATTAAGATCATTTCAATAATGTGAAATTGGAATGTTCTAGCGTTGTGTGAAATTGAAAGAATCTCGATTCCTTGAAAGTCTTTATCCAATTTAAATTCACATTGCCTTTAAGGAAAAAAAAAACCTTGACTTCTCGAAGTTACGATTGTAACATCCTGGAAATGGCCTATGCATTTTTGGTTTAGTTCTACGAAGTGACATGTTTTAGGTACTAAGAATAAATTTTGAATATTTTTGGAAACCCAAAAATGAATGAAAATGAGTTAGAAATGAACATTTTTGGAAACCTAAAAATGTATGAAAATGGATGGAAATGATTTGGAAATGATTCAAAATAGGAAAGTGTACATTTCTGGAAACTTTGAAATGTAAGAAAATGTCAAGTTTATAGAGCCAAACGAAAATTTTTGGAAACTTAGAAATGACCTAGAAATGACGAGTTTTAAGGTTTAAAGGGGGAAATTAAGGCAAGATGGCCTTAAAAGAAAAAGTTTGTGGAATTTGACACACAAAGCAGGCTTGGAAAAGTGGTCAGAAGATGCCACTTAGGGCCTATGGAAATGGCGCCATATGCAAGAGGAATGGGCTGAGTTCGAGTCACTTGGGAAGCAAATAAATGAGGTTTTATTTTTGCTTCGGAAGACTGAGGTGGACGGCACATGGCTATAAATTAGGAGCTTTTAATATTTTATAAATAGTGGATAAATAAGGGATTTATTTATCATTATTTTCAAAAGATAATTCTTTGGATTAAATTCTTTTAATTTGAATAAAGAAATAAAGAGGAAAATAAGGGAGAAGTGATGGCCAAGTAAGGGACTTTGAGTTTAATAATTTCGGCTAAGTAAGGATAGTTGCTGAATTATCTTTTATTTTAAGTGATAATTAAAGGATAAAGTTATCGGATAGAGGAGTGGTGGCCAAGTAAGGGACTCCTTAGATGATAATTTTCGGCTATAAAAGGAAGGAAGGAGGGCTACTTATCAATTTGTGCTTCCTCCTTTCTCTGTAGAATTCTTAGTGCTCTCTTCTCTTCTTTTCTTTCTTTTCTTTTGTCAAGTCAAGATTAAGTAATTGTTGGAACCTAGCGAATATTTTCCTCTCCATTAGAAGCCATAGCCGAATCTCCACCGTGAATCTAAGCAAGGAAGTAGTCATTGAAGTATTAAGGGGATCTCTCGGGTTTCTACAATGCGACTACAAGGAGGAATATTTCGGGATCTAAGGTAAGAAACTATAAGATCCAAAGGTCTTGTTTTAAGTTTTAATGTTAGATTAAACCTAACATGTGATTATAGGAATTTCGACATCCCTAGGAAAGCAAGGAATACTTTTCGGGATTTGAGATCACAAAGAAGGAATACAACAAAGTTTTGGGACTTGATTCTTAAGTCAATCGGCAACAAGGTAGGTTTTCAGTATACAAATCCTACTAGGATTTGGTTTTAAAGCCAAAAAGGTTTATTAATGTGTTTAAATGATTGGTCGAATATGGGAGTTAAGGATCTAAATCAGTAGATCGATTCTTAAGGATTTCAAGGACTTCGTTAAACGAATCAGGTGTGTACCCCACACTAACTTTTAATAAGATTGATGGTAATATGTAAAATATGCATGTTTATAAGAATGTGGCTAAGGTACCATAATGTGGTACAAAGTACTCAGGTACGTTTCCTACTTCCACTAGGATTATGAAATATGTTATTTATAACATGTGAAAATATATAAGAATGAGAATTTAAGTATGATTTGCATGATATGAATAATATCGGCCATTCGGGATATATGAAAAAGGGGAAGTGAATGTGATGACTACGGTCTCACTATCCGAATGTGGTGACTTTGGTCACATTATCCGAATGTGGTAACCGGTTACATTATTTGAATGTGGTGTCTCATGACACAATTATCCAGTGGCTATGCCACACAAAATTTTATATGGGCGATGAGCACGTCGATCGCAAACGATGGCGCTTGCCGATGGGTGTGCGGAGATGGAGGGTTGACTTAGTAGTCCCCACGGTGTGCGAGGTTGAGTACGGGGATGTGTAGCGGATGGCACCTAGGTTTGGGTTTGGGTTGCATCATCATTTTTATCTGTTATATGAATAAGTATTGGATATGAAAAATGTATGCCGGATCTATTGAATTTTAGTGTTGTGTACACATTGAGTCTGTTGACTCACCCGTTGTGGGACTATTTTTGGTGACGATCAATAATGGACCGGGTTGGCGGAAGCTTAGGGATGGCCATGCTCGACTTGAAGTTTTATTCAATATGGATATTTAATTTTATTTAAGTATTTTAGAATTTTATTTTGGGATTCTACTTGATGTAATAAGGCCATAAGTTACACTTCTTTACTTTTATTTTTAATTACTATGTTACGAATTATTTTCAATTAAAGTTAAGTTTAAAATTTATTTCCTTTAAAATAAACCCTAAATAAGACCAAGTGTTCCTGAAGGTCTCACCTTGGAAGAAGGTAATGAGGTTCGGTCGTAAAGGGAAGCTAAGCCCAAGGTTTATAGGGCCCTATAGAGTATTGAAACGAGTTGGGCGGTGGCATACCAGTGGAATTACCGCGAGTTGCGGCAAATGCCACGATGTTTTCCATGTGTCCATGTTACGTCGTTACCGATCGGATCCGTCCCATGTGGTACCAATCGAAGAGGTGGAGCTAAGGCGAGATCTATCCTACGAGGAAGAGCCGATTCGAATCTTGGAACGAGATGTGAAAGTACTACGAAGGAAGTCAGTGCCTCTAGTCAAAGTATTATGGCGCAATCATGGATCGGAAGAAGCTTCGTGGGAGTCAAAAGAGACAATGCGACAGCAATACCCTCAGTTGTTTAGTTAGGAAATTTCGAGGACGAAATTTTGTTTAAGGAGGTAGAAGCGTAACATCCTGGAAAGGGCCTATGCATTTTCGGTTTAATTATGCGAAATGACAAGTCTTAAGCACTATGAATAAATTTTTTGTATTTTTGGAATTCTAGAAATGCATAGAAATGGAAATGAACATTTTTGGAAACCTGAATATTTTTGGAAACTTGAACATTTTTGGAAATGTTTCAAAAATGGAAAGTAAACATTCTGAAACACGGAAATGTAAGAAAAATGGCAAATTCAGAGAGCCGATCGAAAATTTTAGGAAACTTGAAATGACCCTAAAATGATGAGTTTTAAAGTTTAGAATAGGAAATTAAGGCAAGGGGGCCTTAAAAGTAAAAGTTAGTAAAATTTGACACACAACAGGCTTGGAAAAGTGGCTGAAGATGTCACTTAGGGCCTCTGGAAATGGCGCCACATGCAAGGTGTTGGGCCTGAGTTTGAGTCACTTGGGAAGCAAATAATGAAGGTTATATTTTTGCTTCCGGAGCAAATTGAGGTGGGCGGCACTGGTTTCTAGAACAAGGAAGTGTTTTATTTTCACAAATATGTGAATAATAAGCGATAAATATAGGATTAATTTTAATATGATTATTGAGGAGATAAATAATGGATTAAACACTTTTATTTTTAAATAAAAGAAAGGATATTATCACAAAGGAAGAGTGGTGGCCAAGTCAAGGACTCTTGGCCTGATAATTTCGGCTAAAGGAGGAGAGTTAAGGTTAATCTCCCATCTGTTTTAAGCTCTGCCGAAAATCCCCTAGCTAAACCTTCTCTGCCGAATTTTCTTTTCATCTTTTCTTCTTCTCTTTTCTTCATCTGTCAAGCCAAAACCTTTTCTTTTGATCACGATTAAAACTCCATAGCCGAATCTCGTGACCCTAGACAAGGAAGCAATCGGCTAAAGGCATTAAAGGTAAGGTTAAGCTATTCAAATTCTTTTCTTTGCTAGTTGCCGAAAGAGAAGGGTCTAATCCCTATTCTTGTTTTTGGCCGAATCTGCAAGGGTCTCTCGAGTTTCTACAATTGTTGAAAACAAGGATCAAGGATCTAAGGTAAGATAAATATATATTTGGTCGAAGGTTACGTTTTATATGTTAGATCTAACATATGAATTATAGGAATTTCGATATCACTAAAGGGAGCAAGGAACCGATTTTTGAGATCTCATCTTAAGGTAAGTGGTTATAATCGCCAAGGTTCTTTCTTAAATGTCTAGATCTATTTGTTTTAATCGAGACTAATCAAATCAATGGATTTAATGGTTAGCCGATTTCAAGGGAAGAACACAAATCTTCTGGATTTGATTATCAATCAAATCGGCAAACAAGGTAAGTGTTAGTAATACCATTCCTAGTAGGATTTGGTTTTAAAATCGAAAAGGTTATTAATATGTTTATATATGATGGGCGAATATAGGAATTAACAGATCTAAAGCCTAGATCGGGATTTTGGGATCTCAAGGAATTTATTAAGCAAATCAGGTGTGTGCTCACACTAACTTTCGATATATCATATGGCAAATTATTTTTAATATATGAATATGCATAAGAATGTGAATATGGCTAAGTGCCATAAATGTGGTAAGAAGTACCAGCACGTTTCCTACCTCTGATAGGATTATGAATATGATATATTTTGAACATGTGAATAGTAACATGAATGAGAAAATAAGTGTGTTGTGCATGATAAAATATTTGGGGCATTCGGGATCTATGTGAAAAGGGAAGAAGGTGTTGACTTCGGTCTCACCAACGGAATATGGTGACTATGGTCACAAAATTTGAATATGGTAACTCGATTACATTATCTCGAATTTGGTAACCGGTTACATTATTTGAATATGGTGTCTAATGACACAAATTATATGGGCGATGAGCACGTCGATCGCAAATGATCGCCTTCGATGGTGTGTAGCGGATGGAGGGTTGACTTAGTAGTCCCCACGGTGTGATTGGCGTGCGGGTGGTGTGTAGCGGATGGACAAATAGGCTTGGGTTTGGGTTGCATCATTTTTTTTATTGAATATGTCTTTGATATGAACATGTATGCCTGAATTGTTGAATGTTAGTTTGTGTACACATTGACTCTGTTGACTCACCCGTTAGGGAATATTTTCAGGAGATGATCGAGTAATGGACCGGGTGTGGCGGGGAGCTAAAGGTGGCCATGCATAGCAAGGAAAGACTTTTATTATTTGGGACTGTTATTTATATTAAGTACTTAAATTTTATTATTTTGGGGTTTTGATTGATGTAATAAGGCCATAAGGCCCAAGTGAATTTCTTTATATATTTTTTTTTTGCTTTACTATTAGATATTGTGGCATGAACTAATTTGGATGTAAGTAAGTACAAAATTATTTTTCTTAAAAATGAGCTCAAAAAAATTCTTTTCTCACCTTAATTAAATTGGATTTATAAAATTAAATAAATGGGTTTTTAATCTAAGCCCAACCCAAAACGAAATTTTTCTAAAAATACAAAAATTTTCTCTAAGAAACAAAGAATTTTGAAACCGGTTTACTTAAGGAACATACAAGATCCGGTTCAGGCTCGTGGGCCGGGTGTGGGGTGTTTCAGTTTGGTATCAAAGCCCAGTTTTAAACTCTCGGCCTGTGGACTAAGGCCTAAAACGTTTTTAATTTGAGCCCAAATGATTTTCTTTAAAATAAAGCAGGTGTTCTGGCATGGCACCTAAGTCTCCGACCCGCAGTCCACCAGGTAAGTACCCCTAACCATTTGTGTGATTATGTGGTTTATGTCATGAATTATGGAAGGGTAGAAGAGGAATGGAACGTAGAATAGCATGATAGGAACTTGAACCCTAGGATTAGACTACTCAAACACAAAACACATAAGACTTAATGCACTAAACAAACCTATGGCTAGGTCACAGAGCTAGGGTGTGGTAACCCCTATACGCATGTCTAGGATTGGATTCGGAAGAGCCTGGTATTGAAGCAGTCCTAGTGACTCACCTCCTCTTCGCAGGAATCCTACCTGGTGCGTAGCTTCGGTTCACCCTAACCCGAGAGGGCTCAGTGAGGCGTGGCAACCTGCATGCGCATGTCTAGGAATAGTTTCGGTGGGAGCTTGGTATTTAAGCAGTCCGCATGACTCACCTCCTCTCCACTCGAATCCTGCCTGGTGCGTAGCTTTGGTTCACCCTGACCAAGAGGACTCGGTCATAGGCTAAACACGATAACTAAAACCCGAAAGGGAACTAGCCATGTTTGCTATAAACACAACAAAACCCTAGTTTTAAAACTCTCCTCTAAATTCATGAAAACCATCTTTACAAAATTCTCCTAAAAATTTCCTCTTTATGAAATTCCAAAAATACCCTTAGTGGTAAAATTACCAAAATGCCATTGGTTTATAAAATGACAAATTACTCAACAGTTTTACCAAAATTTCGCTATTTTATAAGTATTCAAAAACCCTAATTTGCAAACTATCAAAAATATCTTGGTTTTGGAAAATTACGAAATTGCCCTCAACTTACAAAATTACCAAAATGACCTTGATTTTCAAAGGTTCTGCAACATCATCGTTTTGAAAAGAACAATTCACAAAAAGAACCCTCAAAGTCTTACAACTTTTAAAAATATCTGATTTGTTAACTTTTACAAATGTGCCCCGGTTTATAAAAGTTAAGAAATACCCCGGATTTCAAATTTTTTCTAAATTACTCCGGGACTTTGAAATTACCAAAATACTTTTTGACGAAATCACCAAGGAACTTTTTCTTTTGAAAAATTACGAAAATACCCCTCTGTAGGACAAATTACGAAAATACCCACGGGTAGTGGAAAAACAATAACAATAAAAACTACAACGTTTCTCCGAATGAGCGAAAGTTCATACTTGTTTGATGGATGAATGAATGAATGGAAAGACTGTGTGTTTGTATGAATACGAAAGAACCACTCCTAAATCCTTTCTTTTCATAAAACTCCTTCGCGGGTAAATAAGTGGAACAATGACTAATTCATAAAACTACTTAATCAGATCTCGACGTGAGAAAATGAGCTCTAGAGGACGTGGTCATCGTGGAAGGGGTAGAAGAAGAATGACTAGGTCGGAACCCGTTAGATCGGGTCAAGGATCAGATAATAAGATACCACCGCCACCACCACCCCCAGCTGTTAATGTGGAGCAGCAAGCTCAGACGGGGAAGATCTTTGTGTTGCGGTGTGGCCGCGAGTTTTGGAATTGGTGGCTGGTGCGGGTGGAAGTTCGGGAACCCGGAAATCTGTGCTTGAACGGCTCCGAGCTAATAGAGCTGAGATGTTTCGTGGAGTGTCGGGAGTGGCACCCGATCTGGTGAGTGCATGGTTGGAAGCGACGGAGCGCATCATGGATGAGCTCAACCTGACCCCTGAGGAGAAGTTGAAAGGAATGGTGGCAGCATTACGCGATGAAGCGTATCGGTGGTGGTTAACTGTGCGAGATGGTGCTATGGCGGAGGATCTGACCTGGGAGTATGTTAAGGAAGCATTCCAGAAGAAATATGTGGGAACCAGGTATATAGACGAGCAAAGAAAAGCTTTTCTAGGACTAGTTCAAGGGAACAAGTCCGTAGCAGAATATGAGGCGAATTTACGAGGTTGAGCCGTTATGCTCGAGGGTAGTAGCGATCGAACATGAATCTTTGTGTCCGATTTGAGGATCGGACCGAGAGACGACACGAGATCGTTGATAGCACCGCATCAGGAGTGGGAGTTCTCTTCTTTGGTGGAAAAGGACAAGGTGGCCGAGGGAATTAAAGATGCTACCAAGCAGGCTGTGGACAAGAATAAGCCTAAGAGAGGTTTTGGACCATCTGGAAAGGGTCATAAAAGGCCTAGGGTTGACGGGCCACGAAATCAACAAGCTGGTACGGGCTGGCAGTATCGCCCTTGTGAGCATTGTGGAAAGAAGCACTTGGGAGAGTCTTTGGAGAAAAAGGTGGATGTTTCAAATGTGGATCCAAGGACCATATGCTTAAGGATTGTCCCAAACAACCAGATGAGAGCCGGCCGCGATTCGAGAATGCTAGCTTGATCGGTAGAGGCGGGCCAGCAGCCTCACGGGGTCGTGGTTCGGCTAACAGAGGTAATGGTGCTGGCAGAGGCCGTGGAGCACAGGGCCGAGGTGCTACTAATGCAGAAGCAAGGCAACCGGGATTGGTTTATGTGGTTCGCCGAAGGAGGATGGTGACGCACCGGATGTAATAAGCAGTGCGTTCTTCATTTCGACAAACCCTATTTTGCTCGATTGATGTGGGCTCGACCCATTCCTATGTTGCATGTAGTGTAGTGGAAACACTAGGCCTAGACTCGAGAACTCTCGATGAGACGGATGATTGTAGTAAGCCCATTAGGCCAAACCGTAGTGGTAGACAAGATCTTTCTGAATGTACCCCAGAGATTCAGTGGAGTAAACTTTTGGTGACTTAATGGAACTACCTTCTGGGAGTTTGAACTTATACTCGGAATGGATTGGTTAGTAGAACACCGAAGTGTGTTGGATTGTGCGGCTAAACAAATGGAGCTAAGAACCAGGAGGATAAAGTGGTAGCTATGATCGAAGAAAGGAGGAACTACTTGTCTAACGTGGTTTTACCCCAAGGCCGAGAAGATGGTTAAGAAGGGGTGTAAGGCATTCTTAGCCTTCGTTAGTACGATAGGTGGAAAGGAGGAAGGTATTAATGGAGTTAGGACGGTAAGGGACTTCGTAGATGTATTTCGGAGGAATTACCAGAATACCCCAGATAGGGAGGTGGAATTTGGGATAGATTTGCTACAGGAACAGCTCTGTGTCAATTGCTCCATACCGAATGGCGCCAAAGGAGTTAGTTGAGCTCAAGGCTCGGATCCAAGAATTGTTGGATCGTGGGTTCATTCGACCAGTGTGTCTCCATGGGGAGCACCAGTCACATTTGTGAAGAAGAAGGATGGAACTATGCGTATGTGCAAAGACTACCGCCGATTGAATAAACCGACCATCAAGAACAAGTATCCTTTGCCAAGGATAGACGACTTGTTCGATCGGTGAAAAGAGGCATTTGTGTTCTCGAAAGATAGACCTAAGGTCGGGATATCACCGATTAAAGGTGAAGGAGGCGGATATCCACAAGACGGCCTTTAGGACAAGAATGCGGCCATTTTGAGTTTGTGGTGATGCCGTTTGGGTTGTGAATGCTCCAGCCCAGCGTTCATGGATATGATGAATCGGGTTTTCCAACCCTATTTGGATAGGTTCGTCGTGGTGTTCATCGACGATATTTTGGTGTATTCAAGGTCGGAGGAGGAGCATGATGAGCATCTCCGAGTGGTGTTGGAAGTGTTAAGGAAAAGAAGCTTTATGCCAAATTCAAAGAGCTGTGAATTTTGGCTAAAAGAGGTGGCATTCTTAGGACATGTGGTATCCATGCAGGAAGGAATAAGAGTGGACCCTAGGAAGATCGAGGCGGTGTTGGAATGGAAACCACCTAGGTCCGTGGCTGAAATCTGAAGTTTCTTAGGCTTAGCAGGTGCTATTACTGTAAGGTTTGTGGAAGGGTTCTCGTCAATAGCGCGCTTTGACAAAGTTGCTAAGGAAGGAAGTACCCTTTGAATGGACTAATAAGCAACAGGAGAGCTTTGATAAGCTCAAAAGGTCTTGTGGAAGCTCAGTGTTAATTGACGAGAGGTGCAAGGATTTCGTAGTATATTGTGACGCCGCGCTGCGGGGTTAGGTTGTGTACTAATGCAGAAGGAAAAGTGGTCGCGTATGCGTCTCGACAATTAAGGCCTCATGAGGTTAACTACCCAACTCATGACTTGGAACTAGCAGCAGTGGTTTTCGCCCTTAAGGTTTGGAGGCACTACCTTTATGGAGAAAGGTCGATAATCTACACAGACCACAAGAGCCTTAAGTATCTGTTGACTCAGAAGGAGTTGAACTTGAGGCAATGAAGGTGGGTGGAGTTGTTGAAGGACTACGACTGTTCGATAGAATATCATCCGGGCAAGGCGAATGTGGTAGCTGATGCCCTAAGTCGGAAGGTTGTGTCGGATCTAAGGGCTATGTTTGCTCACTTGAGTTTATATGATGATGGAAGCCTGTTGGCAGAATTACAAATCAAGCCCACATGGCTGAATGAGGTGAAAAGTGGACGATTGGTGATAAGGACCTAAGTGCTAAGTTTCAGCAAGTACGAAAGCGAAGAATTAAAGGATCGTGGCGTCAATGATGAAGGAGTATTGTGCTACAAGGGTAAAGTCCGTATCCGAGAGACGAGGAGTTAAGACAAAGGATTCTTCGGAGGCGCATAGTAGCCCTTATGCTATGCATCCGGGAGGCGAGAAGTCGTCTGAGAGATCTAAGAGAACAATTTTGGTGGCCTGATCTTAAGCGGGAAGTGACGGAATTCGTGGGAAAGTGTCCGACGTGTCGATAAGTTAAAGGTTGAACACCAAGTTCCATCAGGATTACTTCAACCAATTGAGATTCCCCAATGGAAGTGGGAAAGGATTACCATGGACTTCGTTAGTGGGCTTCCCTCACGCCTACTAAGAAGGACTCAGATGGGTGATAGTGGACCGTCGACCAAGACCGCGCACTTTATTAGGTGAAGGTTGATTATTCTCTCCGAGAAATTAGCCAAGCTATATGTGGCGGAGATCGTTAGGTTGCATGGAGTACCGATGATCGATCATCTCCGATCGAGACCCAAGGTTTACGTCTCGATTTTGGAAGGCACTCCATCAAGCTTTAGGCACTAAGTTAGACTTCTCAACGGCTTTTCATCCACAATCGACGGGCGATGCAGGCGGGTTATACAAGTGTTGGAGGATATGTTGAGAGGTCGTGTGGTGGATTTTCGAGGAAGTTGGGAAGATTACTTGCCTTTAGCTGAGTTCGCCTACAACAACAGCTATCAGGCAAGCATTCGGATGGCACCATATGAAGCATTGTACGGTAGGAAGTGTAGAACACCTACTTGTTGGACCGAGTTAGGAGAACGTCGAGTTTTGGGTCCAGAGTTAGTGGCTCAAACGGAAGAGAAAGTTGAGTTAATTCGGGCACGATTGAAGGAAGCCTCTGATAGGAAAAAGTCGTACGCCGACCTTAAGCGGAAGGAGATAGAGTTCGAAGTGGGAGACCAAGTGTTCCTGAAGGTCTCACCTTGGAAGAAGGTAATGAGGTTCGGTCGCAAAGGGAAGCTAAGCCCAAGGTTTATAGGGCCCTATAGAGTATTGAAGCGAGTTGGGCGGTGGCATACCGGTGGAATTACCGCGAGTTGCAAGCAAATGCACGATGTTTTCCATGTCTCCATGTTACGTCGTTATCGATCGATCCGTCCCATGTGGTACCAATCGAAGAGGTGGAGCTAAAGCCAGATCTATCCTACGAGGAAGAGCCGATTCGAATCTTGGAACGAGATGTGAAAGCTGCGAAGGAAGTCAGTGCCTCTAGTAAAAGTATTATGGCGCAATCATGGATCGGAAGAAGCTTCGTGGGAGTCGAAAGAGACAATGCGATGACAATACCATCAGTTGTTTAGTTAGGAAATTTCGAGGACGAAATTTCGTTTAAGGGAGGTAGAAGCGTAACATCCGGAAAGGGCTTATGCATTTTCGGTTTAATTGTACGAAATGACAAGTCTTAAGCACTATGAATAAATTTTTGGTATTTTGGAATTCTAGAAATGCATAGAAATGGAAATGAACATTTTTGAAACTCGAATATTTTTGGAAACTTGAACATTTTGGAAATGTTTCAAAATGGAAAGTAAACATTTGGAAACACGAAATGTAAGAAAAATGGCAAATTACAGAGCCGATCGAAAATTTTAGGAAACTTGGAAATGACCCTAAAATGATGAGTTTTAAAGTTTAGAATAGGAAATTAAGGCAAGGGGGCCTTAAAAGTAAAAGTTGGTAAAATTTGACACACAAATGAGGCTTGGAAAAGTGGCTCAAGATGTCACTTAGGGCCTCTGGAAATGGCGCCACATGCAAGGTGTTGGGCCTGAGTTCGAGTCACTTGGGAAGCAAATAATGAAGGTTATATTTTTGCTTCGAGGAAGAATTCGAGGTGGACGGCATCGGTTTCTAGAACAAGGAAGTGTTTTATTTTCACAAATATGTGAATAATAAGCGATAAATATAGGATTAATTTAATATGATTATTGAGGAGATAAATAATGGATTAAACACTTTTATTTTTAAATAAAAGAAAGGATATTATCACAAAGGAAGAGTGGTGGCCAAGTCAAGGACTCTTGGCACGATAATTTCGACTAAAGGAGGAGAGTTAAGGTTAATCTCCCATCTGTTTTAAGCTCACTGAAAATCCCTAGCTAAACCTTCTCTCGCGAATTTTCTTTTCATCTTTTCTTCTTCTCTTTTCTTCATCTGTCAAGCCAAAACCTTTTCTTTTATTCCCTGATTAAAACTCCATAGCCGAATCTCTGTGACCCTAGGCATGGAAGCAATCGGCTAAAGGCATTAAAGGTAAGGTTAAGTTATTCAAATTCTTTTCTTTGCTAGTTGCCGAAAGAGAAGGGTCTAATCCTATTCTTGTTTTTGGCCGAATCTGCAAGGGGTCTCTCGTGTTTCTACAATTGTTGAAAACAAGGATCAAGGATCTAAGGTAAGATAAATATATATTTGGTCGAAGGTTACGTTTTATATGTTAGATCTAACATATGAATTATAGGAATTTCGGTATCACTAAAGGAGCAAGGAACCGATTTTTGAGATCTCATCTTAAGGTAAGTGGTTATAATCGGCCAAGGTTCTTTCTTAAATGTCTAGATCTATTTGTTTTAATCAGAGACTAATCAAATCAATGGATTTAATGGTTAGCCGATTTCAAGGGAAGAACAGAATCTTCTGGATTTGATTATCAATCAAATCGGCAAATAAGGTAAGTGTTAGTAATACCATTCCTAGTAGGATTTGGTTTTAAAATCGAAAAGGTTATTAATATGTTTATATATGATGGGCGAATATAGGAATTAACAGATCTAAAGCCTAGATCGGGATTTTCGGGATCTCAAGGAATTTATTAAGCAAATCAGGTGTGTGCTCACACTAACTTTCGATATATCATATGGCAAATTATTTTTAGTATATGAATATGCATAAGAATGTGAATATGGCTAAGTACCATAAATGTGGTAAGAAGTACTGTGCACGTTTCCTACCTCGATAGGATTATGAATATGATATATTTTGAACATGTGAATAGTAACATGAATGAGAAAATAAGTGTGTTGTGCATGATAAAATATTTGGGGCATTCGGGATCTATGTGAAAGGGGAAGAAGGTGTTGACTTGGTCTCACTAACGGAATATGGTGACCACGGTCACAAAATTTGAATATGGTAACCGGTTACATTATCCGAATTTGGTAACCGGTTACATTATTTGAATATGGTGTCTAATGACACAAATTATATGGGCGATGAGCACGTCGATTGCGCAATGACGCTTCGATGGTGTGTAGCGGATGGAGGGTTGACTTAGTAGTCCCCACGGTGTGATTGGCGAGTACGGGTGGTGTGTAGCGGATGGACAAATAGGCTTGGGTTTGGGTTGCATCATTTTTTTTTGAATATGTCTTTGATATGAACATGTATGCGAATTGTTGAATGTTAGTTTGTGTACACATTGAGTCTGTTGACTCACCCGTTGGGGAATATTTTTGAGAGATGATCGAGTAATGGACCGGGTCAAGTGGGAGCTAAAGGTGGCCATGCATAGCAAGGAAAGACTTTTATTATTTGGGATGTTATTTATATTAAGTACTTAAATTTTATTATTTTTGGGTTTTGATTGATGTAATAAGGCCATAAGGCCCAAGTGAATTTCTTAATTTTTTTTTTTTTTTGCTTTACTATTAGATATTGTGGCACGAACTAATTTGGATGTAAGTAAGTACAAAATTATTTTTCTTAAAAATGAGCTCAAAAAAATTCTTTTGTCACCTTAATTAAATTGGATTTATAAAATTAAATAAATGGGTTTTTAATCTAAGCCCAACCCAAAACGAAATTTTTCTAAAAATACACAAATTTTCTCTAAGAAACAAAGAATTTTGAAACCGATTTACTTAAGGAACATACGAGATCCAGAGTTCGGGCTCGTGCTCAGGTGTGGGGGTGTTTCAACACAAGCCCAACCGAAAACAATTTTTTTAAAAATCGCACAAGTTTTCTCTCGTAATAAAAAGAATTTTGTAAACAGATTACTTAAGGAACATACCAGATCCGATCCGTGCTCGTGGGTCAAAAGGGTGTTTCAGTTTGGTATCGAGCCCGATTTAAAACTCTCGGCTGTGGGCTAAGGCCCAAAACGTTTTCAAATCGAGCCAAGTAAGCTTTTTGAAAGGATTTTATGAAATAAACAGGTTTTACGGCATGGCTCCTAAGTCTCCGACCCATGATCCACTGTGTAAGTACCCCTAACCATTTGTGTGATTATGTGTAATGAATATTAGAAGGGTAGAAAAGGAATGGAACGTAGAATAGCATGATAGGAACTTGAACCCTAGGACTAGTCTACTCAAACACAAACACATAAGACTTAAGGAACGTTAAACAAACCCATGGCTAAGTCACTAAGTTAGGGTGTGGTAACCCCTGCGGCGCATGTCTAGGATTGGATCAGGAAGAGCGTGGTATTTAAGCGTCCTAGTGACTCACCTCCTCTTCGCAGAATCCTACGGTGCGTAACCGGTTCACCCTAACCTGCAGGGCTCAGGGAGAGGTGTGGCAACCTCTCGTGCGCATGTACATGAATGGTTTCGGTGGGAGCTTGGTATTTAAGCGATCCGCGTGACTCACCTCCTCTCCACTTGAATCTCGCACAGTGCGTAGCTTTGGTTCACCCCGACCAAGAGGACTCTGGTCATAGGCTAAACACAATAACTAAAACCCGAAAGGGAATTAGCCGTGTTTTTATAAAAACAATAAAACCCTAGTTTTAGAACTCTTAAAACTTTCTTCTAAATTCATGAAAACCATCTTTACAAAATTTTTGAAAGATTTCCGATTTATACAAAATGGCCATAGTGGTAAAATTACCAAAATACCCTTTGGTTTATAAAATGACCAACTACCCATGGCTTTTGCCAAAATTTCATTATTTTATCCATGTTCAAAAACCTAATTTGCAAATTATCAAAATACCTTGAATTTTGGAAATTTCAAAATTACCTCTAACTTATAAAATTACCAAAATGACCCTCGATTTCCAAAATTTTCGCAACATCACCGTTTTGAAAAGTACAATTCTCAAATGAACCCTCAAAGTTTTACAACCTTTGAAATATCCCTAATTTATAAGATTTTACAAATTTACCTGGCTTGGAAAAAATCACCAAAATACCCCGAGGTCCAAAATCATAGAAATGCCCTCGGATTTCAAAATTTTTCAAATTACCCCGAATTTAAAAATACCAAAATACTTTATGACAAAATCACCAAGGAACTTTTTCCTTTTGAAAATTTATTCTAAAAATACCAGAGGATGTAATTACGAAAATACCCACGGGTAGTGGAAAAACAATAACAATGAAAACTACAACCTTTCTCTGAATGAACGAAAGTTCATAATTGTTTGATGGATGTACGAATGAATGGAAAGACTGTGTGTGCATGTATGAATACGAAAGAACCACTCCTAAAACTCTTGTCATAAAATTCCTTCGCGGGTAAACAAGTGAAAGAAAGACTAATTCATAAAACTTCTTAATCGACACGACGTTAGAAATGAGCTCTAGAGGACGTGGTCGCCGTGGACGAGGTAGAGGAAGGATGACGGTGTCGAACCCGTTAGATCGGGTCAAGGGTCCGACAACGAGATACCATCGCGACCACCACCCCGGTGTGGGTGTTGAGCGACAAGCTCGAGACAGGAGAAGATCTTTGTGTCGCGGCCGTGGCCGCGAGTTTTGGAGTTGGTGGTCAGTGCAGGAGAAATTCGGGAACCCGTAAGTCTGTGCCTGAGCGGCTCCGAGCTAATAGAGCCGAAATGTTTCATGGGGTATCAGGTGTGGCACCCAGTCACCGGTGAGTAACGGTTGGAAGCAACAGAGCGCATCATGGATGAGCTTGACTTGACCCCGAGGAGAAGTTAAAAGGAATGGTGGCACTGTTACGCGATGAAGCGTATCAGTGGTGGTTGACTGTTCGGGATGGTGCCACGGCTGAGGATCTGACCTGGGAATATGTAACACCCCAAACCCGGCCCACAAGCCCTGACCGGATCTGGCATGTCACTGCGGAAAACGTTTGAAAATATTTTTGATGTTAGAATAACCCGTGAAAATTTGTTAACTTTTGAAAACCATGTCCTTTTAAAATTATGAATAAAACTTTGTTATTAAAAATAGTCCATATTAAAACTTTGGTGTATAAATATATTTGAATAAATAGATTGCTAAAAATAAAATCATCTTTTATATAGTGATTAAATTTAATCAAGGCATAATTAAAATAATTTCAAAAATAATAATAACGCCCTTATTACATCCAATACTTCAAAAAAAATACTTTTAATAATAAAAATGCTTAAAATAATTGAAATATCTTCTTCTGCATGGGCCACCGTGCATCCACTCCATACCCGGTCCAAAGTTTACGCATCACCTGAAATGGTTGAGAAAAATTGGGTGAGTCCACGGACTCAGTGCATAATCATAACACATGTTTCCACCCGTATGGGCTTAACCCAAACCCACACAGTCCATACCAATAGATATGCAAAATGCATTTCAACCCATCCTAAATCCATCCGTCACACCAACCTTAGCGGAGACTCTCGCCCAAGGCCGTGGCTAATCCACCGATCACAACCGAGTAATCCCACATATGTTACCTCTGCGGACACTGCCGCACAAGGCCGTGGTCGAGCCACCGATCACATCGTGATCCCAACATTAATCCGTCTCACGGTGATGCACTCACTATCAACCGCCGAGATGGGCACCTAGCCAACATCTCCTTGATGAAGCACCATGACTAACCATCAACGCTAATGTAGCACGAGGTGACATTAGACCACGTACATAATATGTACTCCCGTCCTTCTTTGCTCAAATCCAATCCCCATGCACATATGTCAATATATCGTGTCAAATCAACATATAGAGTGAGTATAATAGCATGCTCATTACCATATCAAACAGGCACCATAAATAATTTAATATCATAAAACACTAACCTGTTAACCGATTACCCTAAACATGGGTATCCACCACTTTAGCCTTTATTGTCGGCTATCACATATCATACACAAATATATGTATATAACAATACACAAAATAGGGGAAACAGTGCGATAATTACGCACCTATTTGATACAGTCGGCTAAATCCCAAAATTACACGTGGCACCTAAAAGTCTGTCGAAATCCCTAACATAATACCACATTAATTCGACCTTAGCACACTTAGAGAAAACTTAGGGCCATTCGACCAAGGCAAGAATATCAGAATAACTCTTACCACCACTTACCACCCGATTAACAGAGAAAAGAGGCTACGCTTGATTGTTTCCAAATCCCGGAGACCCTATTATAAAATGGTTCCAAAACAATCGATTAACACACTTCCAATCAAATGCCGAAATCAACTCTTACCCTTTGTAAAAGTCGACAGAGAACAGAGAGGAAAAAGAAATGGCATTCGGCTACCCACACTTACCTTCTCCAACGATTTGAAATAGACAACCCAAGGAGATCAACACTACTCTAAAGTTCGGCCAAAGTGACACTGTAACACCCCAAACCCGGACAAGACACCACGTCCGAACGGTATGCTACTGGGAAAGCGTCTTGGGAAAACTAGATTTTTCGTTTAAAAGTGGGGTGAAAACACCGTGTGCTTGAAGCAGATTTGAGTAGACTTGTTTGAAAAACTTTTGATGTATTTAAAACCGGAGATTTTTAAAACTTAGCTGAATTTGAAGTAAACGAGTTTAAACCATATAAAACCTCATTAGTTACTTAATGATACATAAAACACTTTTTGGACTTAGGTGAATGACAAGTTAGAATTGGAAACTAGTTGAATTTGTTTGTCACAAAGACTTAATGTGATACCCGATGGTATAGTTAAAAACACGTCGCGTTATAATTTTGAAAACATTATCTTTCCGTGTTTTAGTAAAACTTATACCGGCTTATTTTGTTAAGGCATATTAAATCTAATTAAAACATCAACCAACTTAAGACATAAATTTAGAGGCCTTTTACAACCCAAATAAAAACCCAAATAAAAGTAAATAACTAAAGTACCCAAAATATAGAGTGCGAGTAAAGACTTTATTCAACATGGCATAAGCACCTCGAGTCCATCCGGCTCCAAGTCCGCGCTTCACGAGTCACTGAAATGTCAAAGGAGAGGGTGAGTCGAGTGACTCGATGTGTAAATCCCGCTCCCAAAGAATCAACATGCTAACACACATCATACATAGCAACATGAGTAATGCAACCGAACCTAACCATCCATATCGCTTTTCTACCCGTGTGGTACCAAACCACTTGGTGGTGCCAAACCACCAGTGACATATAGTCACAAGGTGCTACCAAAGCAATGGTGTCCCAAAGACACAATATCCGTCAATGTGCTACCAAAGCTTGGTGTCCCAAAGACACGGTTGTGCTACCAAAGCACGGTGACCGAAGTCACAAATCCAATGATGATGGGGCCAACCCATCGTGTGTTACCAAAACACCAGGGCGATCCCATAACTCAAGTGGGGCCAACCCACGGTGGTTAAACCACGAGGACAAGTCGCAATGAGGTGCCAAACCTCGGTGTCCCAAAGACACAATGTGCTACCAAAGCACCGTGACCGTAGTCACAAATGCGGTGATGGGGCCAACCCATCGTGTGTTACCAAAACATCGGCGTCAATCCCGTATAATCATCGTGGGGCCAACCCACCTTTGTGGTGCTTGAGCCACTGGGACGAGGCGGCTGAGGTACCAAACCTCTGGAGGTGCCAAACCTCCGTGACCCAAAGTCACAAAGTGTGCTACCAAAGCACTTTGGTGCTCGTCAAAGACAATACATCACCGCTCCCTCCTCTCGTATCACCCATCAACATGCCAAACTCATGTAATCATGAATATCATGCTATCATGCATATCATACTATCATGCATATCATGCCAATATGGCTAATCTCATACCCCATGTCACATATCCATAACCATGGTATCATACGGATCATCAATAACTCATAATAATAGCAATCGACTTACCGAGTCCAAACTCGCACCCATGAGGGTATCATAATAGTCACCATCGTTTCATTAGTCATTGCACAGGTTATTAACGATATTACTAAATATAAGTGTGTTAGTATACACACTGACGATAGCTCTGAGTCTAAAATCCCAACGAACGATCTATGACCCTCGATTGCTAACTCCTACAATCGGCCAAACATAGGGTTAGGCACTAAGACCATTCGGCCAAAAGACATCTAAACCCAAGGGGTTAGTTCCAATCCTTTACCTTGAAGGTGATTTGGTTTCCTACCAACCGAGCCCACCGGTTCCTCTTGTGACAATCGGCCACCCCTAAAATAATAAAAATCCCACCTTAATAATTTGGCTTAACAAGACCAAAGAGAATGGACTAATAGTAGCCATTACCATCACTTACCAAAGCAGTCCAATCAAGAAAGGAAGGCTTCACTGTCTCCTCTAATAATCCCGATGTCCTATAATGAAAACGATTTACACAAAAGATTAGCACTCAACAACCAATAACGGAATCGGTCCTTACTCACCACCATACAAAAGACGAGAGAAAGGAGAATGGCCATTCGGCCAAGCCCTTACACGATTCCAAGCGATTGGAAACCAAAGACCCAACCAACCACCAATGTTCACCAACAAAACAAGGGGAGGGAAATCGGCAAAGACCTTGAACCACAAGGAGAAAAAAAAAAAAAAAAAAAGATTCGGTATTGATGTTTAACACCCACCTATGTACGGCTTTCAAAGGTGAGAAAAGGAGTGTAAACAAGAGAAGAATTAGAGATTACTGACAATGAGTTTTGAGGAGAACAAAAGAAAGCTTGGCAAGTTGATATGGGTTCGACACACAAAAAAAGATGGACAAGAAGAATGGAGAAATCGGTTGGGAGAGGAATGGTAAGTTTCGGCACTAGTGTTTTTCAAGAAGAGAGAAGAAAATGAAAAGAGTTTTGGAGGATGGATTTAGGCTATCAAGGTTTCAAACACAAGAAAAGAAAGTTGAGAGGAATAAACAATTTCTGGTCAAAGAGAAAAATGAGAGAAAAGCTTAGAGTTTCGGTTTGTTTTGACAAAAGAAAGAAAACAAAAGTGTGTGGCCTTACCAATTGTTTCATTGCCGAAAATCACCCAAAGTGCCAAGGTACATTCGGCACTACTCCACAACACACTACCTAGCCGTCCACCTTCCCCAAACCTCTCCAAAAATCGGCCAAATCCCACAAACAACTCCCATCCACTCCTTTGAATTGAGTGGACCAAGTCACACTCCTAAATTCACTCCCTACCTTTCATTTGAAAGGTAAGACTTGGTCCAAGGTAGTGTTTGATTTGGCTTCTACCACTCCACCATGCCGTCCCAAAAAAACAACCCAAAATGGGGAATCCTGTTTTGCTCGAACACTGGACCTCCACCCCTTGGTGTTGACGCCATACCAAGCTCCATGTGGCGCATGCTCGCCACTCTGCCACCCTTCTTTTGTGCTACGAAACACCAAAAATAACTTAAAAACCCCACTTCCTCAACCCCTACACTTAATACCCAAAAACCAAAATTCTTCCATTACCTCAGGCATACACCTAGGCTATAATTAAGTCCCTAAAACATAAAAATAGCAACACAGCACACTACAAACATGCAATATCATGCAGCCACAAAACAGCCCCCTAACCCGGGATATTACGATTCTACCCCCTTAAAAATAATTTCGCCTCGAAATTACCGATCAAAAGAGTTGCGGGTATTGTTGTCTCATCGTATCCTCGGGTTCCCACGCCGCCCTCTACGCCATGATTCCGCCAAAGTACCTTAACCAAAGGCACCGACTTCCTCACGTAGAACCTTTACATCTCGATCAAGAATCATGCAGGTTCTTCTTCCATAGTCGTCCGGATTCACCTCGATCTCTTCCATCGCTACCACTGTGATTCGGATCCGAACGATACCTCCAAGCATCGAAACATGAAAACGTCGTGAATCGACTAAGCCCCGCCGGGCAACTCAAGCCGATACGCCATGGTCCAACTCGTCTCAAAATCTTATACGGCCCAATGAACCTCGGACTAAGCTTGCCTTTCTTTCCGAACCTCGCAGTACTTTCTTCCAAGGCGAGACCTTCGAAACACTCGATCCCCAACAAAGAAACTCTATATCTCTTCGCTTAAGATCGCGCATAAGACTTTCGCCGGTCTCAAGCTTCCTTCAATCTAGCTTGAATCAACTTAACCTTTTCTTCTGTCTCACCTACTAACTCGGGTCCCAACAATTGACGCTCACCTAACTCCGCCCAACACGTAGGTGAGCGACACTTCCTACCATACAACGCCTCATATGGAGCCATCTTGATGCTCGCTGATAATCGTTGTTGTAGGCAAACTCCAAGCTAACGGTAGAAACTCCTCCCAACTACCTCTCAAATCCAAGACACAACCTCTCAAAGCATGTCTTCTAAGATCTGAATAACCCTTTCGATTGTCCGTCGATCATGGGTGAAAAGCCGTGCTAAAATCCAAACGAGTACCCAATGCTTGATGCAATGCCTTCCGTAACCTTGAAGTAAACTCGGGATCCCTATCCGAGATTATCGTAAACCGCACACCGTGCAACCTCACTATCTCTGAAACATACAACCGCTTAGCTTCAAGTGAGTAGTCAACCTCACGGAATAAAGTGAGTGATTTAGTCGACGATCCACCACTACCCAAATGAATCCTTCTTGCTTGGCGTAAGCGGTAACTCCACCGACAAAATCCATGGTTATCCTTTCCACTTCCATCGAGGAATCTTTTACAGTGAAGCAAACCCGACGGCAATCGATGTTCAGCCTTGACTTGACGGCGACAAGTCGGACATTTTCCAACAAACTCCGTCACCTCTTTCTTGAGACTGTGCCACCAAAATCGCTCTCTAAGATCCTTATACATCTTGCTACCTCCGGGATGCATAGCATGAGGGCTGCTATGTGCGTCCCAAGAATCTTTTGCCTTAGCTCAACATCTTTAGGCATACAAGCCTTACCTTGAAAACACGAACCTCGTCACTAGACAAGTCAGAACCATCCACACCACCATTCTCGCACTTGCAACCTTCGCGCACCTAGAACCTCATCCTCTAAGCTGTTTCTCTCGATCCGCTCAACCCAAGTAGGCTTAACTTGCAGCTCTCCGCCAAAATACTCCGTCGTCATACAAGCTCAAATGGGCAAACAAAGCTCTTAAGTCCGAACAACCTTACGGCTCAACGCGGCTCGCCACCACGTTAGCCTTGCCGGATGATACTCAATAGAACGATCGTAATCCTTCAATAACTCAACCCATCTACGCTGCCTCAAATTCAAATCCTTCTGAGTCAGTAGATACTTCAAGCTCTTATGATCCGTGTAGACTATTGATCTCTCTCCATATAAGTAGTGCCTCCAAATCTTTAAGGCGAAAACTACGGCCGCTAGCTCCAGATCGTGCGTCGGATAGTTGACCTCATGTGGCCTCAGCTGCCTAGAAGCGTAAGCCACAACCTTACCTTCTCTGCATCAAGACACAACCTGCACTGTGTGTGATGCATCGCAAAGAGACTGTGTATACCTTACCACCCTCAAAGTTGAATTAGAACCGAGCCTCGGTCAAGATCTTCTTTAACTTATCGAAGCTTTCCGTTGTTTCTCACCAAACAAACGGAACCTCTTTCCTTAACAACTTAGTCATCCACGCGCTATCAACGAGAAACCCTCAACAAATCTTACGTCAGAAGTATCCGGCCAAACCCAAAAAACTACGAATCTCACCATCGACCTAGGTGGCTTCCAATCCGAATCGCCTCAATCTTGCGAGGATCTACTCGAATACCCTCGGTGACACTACATGCCCCAAGAACGTCACTTCCTAAGGCGAACTCACACTTACTAAACTTAGCATAGAGTTGCTTTTCCTCTAATCTGCAAAGCACCACCTCAAATGCTTATCATGCTCTTCCTCCGACCTTGAGTATACTAAGATGTCGTCTATAAAACCACCACGAACCGATCCAGATATCTGGCTGAAACACCTATTCATCATATCCATAACGCTTGCGGTGCGTTAGTCAACCCGAATGGCATTACCAGAATTCGTGAGTGCCCATACCGAGTCCAAAAACGTTGTTTTATGGATATCGCCTCCTTAACCTTTAGTGATGGTACCCGGATCTCAAGTCGATCTTCGAGAATACGCCGCACCCTTTGGTGATCAAATAAGTCATCTATCCGTGGCAACGGATACTTGTTTTTAATCGTCCAACTTGTTCAATTGGCGGTAGTCTATGCACATCCGCATCGTGCCATCTTTCTTCTTAACAAAGAGTACCGGCGCACTTACGGCGAAACACTCGGCGATAAAACCTCGATCCAATAACTCACGGATCTCGAGCCTTAAGCTCCACCAGTTCCTTTGGTGCCATCCTATACGGAGCAATAGACACCGGCGCGATCCGGGTAATCAGATCAATCCCGAACTCTACCTCTCGATCGGCGGCAACCGGAAGCTCCTCAGAAAAACATCAAGAAATTCCTTAACGAAGACGAACCTTCTCAACAAAGCAGACTCTTTAGCCTCCAAGGCATACACATGAACCACATACGCATCACGCCTCTTCCCGACCATCTTCTCCGCTTTGCAGAGCAGATATCACATTTGATAAGTAATCCCTCCTATTACCTATCATAGCCACCTCATCACCGTCAACCGTCTTAAGAACCATGCGCTTGGCCGCGCAATCCAACTTCGCCTGGTACTTAGCCAACCAATCCATCCCGAGAATCAGATCGAACTCCCCAAACGGCGGTTCCATCGGATCAAGCAGCAAACACTACCCTTGGAGTTCTAGGGGTACCTCTCTAAACAGCTTTTATCTACTACTACAGAGTGACCCGGAGGACTAATCACGATCATCCGCCTAGAAGATATCTCGAGTCTAAGTCCATTGTCTCTACTATACTCATCGGGCAACATAAGAGTGCGTAGAACCCACATCGACAAAGCGATAAGGAGTACCAAAAATCAAAAACGCACTGCGGTTATGACGTCCGGTGCGTCGCCTCCTCTCGGCGCCTCGCAAAGATACACCAATCCAGCCGCTCGCCTCGAACTACCCGTACCTTCTCGCCGGTGCTCCACGGCCCGACCGGATCCATAACCACCTCTCGCCATTACCACGGCCCCTCCGCGGTGGCGGTCCATTACCTCTCGAATCGACACGCTACGACTCTCGATCAATCCTCGCCATCCCACGCGGACAATCCCTAATGCGATGCTCCGAGAACCACACTCGAAGCAACCTTTACCTCGGTCCAAAGCAACCACCCCAATGAGATTTCCCACACCGACACCGCTGCGGTGGTCCCCGCCTAGCAAAGAACAAACCTAGCAGATCGATTTACGCCCACTCGGCCTAGCCCTTCTCGCGGATTGCCGACGAACAGTAAGACCCAAAGCTCCTCTTAAGCCTACTCTCGTCCATGCTCTGTCTCACCGACTCCTTAACACCCTCACCACCTTAGCCTTCTCAACTAAGACAAAGAACTCAAGCGCTCCCATCGAGCAGCAATCGACCTCAACTCGCCTCGCAGACCATCCTCGAAACGAACACACCTCTCATGCTCGGTGGCCACAATGCCCCCGGCATACCTACTCACTTCAGAACTCACCTCGTACCGCGAATGCACTTACTCCCCGAACAAGCCTCGTAAATGCCTTTCACTGGGAGTCGATATAACTAGCTCCGATGTACTTCTTTTGATATGCACTCAAATAATCCCATGTCAAATCCTCACCGCCCACATCTGCCTCGCACCGTGAGCCACCATTGATATGACTCGTCCCGAGAAGCGATACGATACCCTTCTTTCACCTCTTCTTCATTGCCAGTCCAGATCATCCATGATCCGGCTCGGCTTGCCTCCGGCCAATATTCAAGCAGTGCTAGGAGCAACACCAGATACACCTCGGAAGAATTCACTCCGTTAGCCCGAGTCGCTCAGAACCGATTTCCTAACTCCTGCACCACCACTAGCCCCAGCTACCCTTTCCAACACTCGCAAAGATCGCTGTGACATCGCTGCGTCGTCTCCCGTCGATCTTGGAACTCACCACCTCCGGTGGTGGCGGGCCCAGTATCTCATTTTCTCGAACCCCGCCTGGATCCTACGGGCTCGTAGAAGCGTCATTCTACCCCTACCTCTACCACGAGTATTACGACCACGTCCGCCTCGAGTGCTCATGACTAATCTTCCTACGATTCGATTAAAGAATCTTATGCATCAGTATTTATTCCACTTGTTTAAAAGCAAGTCTTATGAATATTAAAGAGGATTTGTTCTCGCAAGTTTCACAAAATCCTATCGGGCTTTCAATCTCTAAGGTAGCATACTATAGCTATTCGGCCGATCATATAACATCCAATCAAATCACAAAGAATAGTCCGGGGTACTTACCTGGGCGAACTGGTGCCGGAGACTCGGTGCCATGCCTTTCAAAGTCATATATTCCAAAACAACACTTAAACAGACTTTTGAAAACATTTTGGGCCTCAGCCCACAATGAGCCTTTGAACTTGGCTCGATGCAAAAATGTAACACCCCAAACCCGGACAAGACACCACGTCCGAACTGTATGCTACGGGAAAACGTCTTGGGAAAACTAGATTTTTCGTTTAAAAGTGGGGTGAAAACACCGTGTGCTTGAAACAGATTTGAGTAGACTTGTTTGAAAAACTTTTGATGTATTTAAAACCCGGAGATTTTTAAAACTTAGCCAGAATTTGAAGCTGAAACGAGTTTAAACCATATAAAACCTCATTAGTTACTTAATGATACATAAAACACTTTCGGACTTAGGTGAATGACAAGTTAGAATTGGAAACTAGTTGAATTTGTTTGTCACAAAGACTTAATGTGATACCCGATGGTATAGTTAAAAACACGTCGCGTTATAATTTTGAAAACATTATCTTTCCAGTTTTAGTAAAACTTATACCGCTTATTTTGTTAAGGCATATTAAATCTAATTAAAACATCAACCAACTTAAGACATAAATTTAGAGGCCTTTTACAACCCAAATAAAAACCCAAATAAAAGTAAATAACTAAAGTACCCAAAATATAGAGTCTGAGTAAAGACTTTATTCAACATGGCATAAGCACCTCGAGTCCATCCCGGCTCCAAGTCCCGTCTCACGAGTCACCCGAAATGTCAAAGGAGAGGGTGAGTCGAGTGACTCAAATGTGTAAATCCCGCTCCCAAAGAATCAACATGCTAACACACATCATACATAGCAACATGAGTAATGCAACCGAACCTAACCATCCATATCGCCTTTTCTACCCCGTGTGGTACCAAACCACTGGTGGTGCTAAACCACCGGTGACATATAGTCACAAGGTGCTACCAAAGCAATGGTGTCCCAAAGACACAATATCGTCAATGTGCTACCAAAGCAATGGTGTCCCAAAGACACGGTTGTGCTACTAAAGCACCGGGTGACTGAAGTCACAAATCCAATGATGATGGGGCCAACCCATCGTGTGTTACCAAAACACTAGCAGACGATCCCATAACTCAAGTGGGGCCAACCCACGGTGGTTAAACCACAGGACAAGTCGCAATGAGGTGCCAAACCTCCGGTGTCCCAAAGACACAATGTGCTACCAAAGCATCGTGACCGTAGTCACAACCGTGATGGGGCCAACCCATCGTGTGTTACCAAAACACTGGCGTCAATCTCGTATAATCATCTGTGGGGCCAACCCATCGTGGGTATTGAGCCATCGGGACGAGACGCTGAGGTACCAAACCTCTGGAGGTGCTAAACCTCCGTGACCCAAAGTCACAAAGTGTGCTACCAAAGCACTGGTGCTCGTCAGCACAATACATCACTGCTCCCTCCTCTCGTATCACCCATCAACATGCCAAACTCATGTAATCATGAATATCATGCTATCATGCATATCATACTATCATGCATATCATGCCAATATGGCTAATCTCATACCCCATGTCACATATCCATAACCATGGTATCATACAGATCATCAATAACTCATAATAATAGCACTGACTTACCTGAGTCCAAACTCGTACCCATGAGGGTATCATAATAGTCACCACTGTTTCATTAGTCATTGCACAGGTTATTAACGATATTACTAAATATAAGTGTGTTAGTATACACACCTGATAGCTACGAGTCTAAAATCCCAACGAACGATCTATGACCCTCGATTGCTAACTCCTACAATCGGCCAAACATAGGGGTTAGGCACTAAGACCATTCGGCCAAAAGACATCTAAACCCAAGGGGTTAGTTCCAATCCTTTACCTTGAAGGTGATTTGGTTTCTACCAAACCGAGCCCACCTGTTCCTCTTGTGACAATCGGCCACCCCTAAAATAATAAAAATCCCACCTTAATAATTTGGCTTAACAAGACCAAAGAGAATGGACTAATAGTAGCCATTACCATCACTTACCAAACAATCAATCGAAGAAAGGAAGGCTTCACCTGCCTCCTCTAATAATCCCGATGTCCTATAATGAAAACGATTTACACAAAAGATTAGCACTCAACAACCAATAACGGAATCGGTCCTTACTCACCACCATACAAAAAGACGAGAGAAAGCGCAGAATGGCCATTCGGCCAAGCCCTTACTCCGATTCCAAGCGATTGAAACCAAAGCAACCAACCACCAATGTTCAACCAACAAAACAAGGGGAGGAAATCGGCAAAGACCTTGAACCACAAGGGAGAAAAAAAAAAAAAAATTCGGTATTGATGTTTAACACCCACCTATGTACGGCTTTCAAAGGTGAGAAAAGGAGTGTAAACAAGAGAAGAATTAGAGATTACTGCAATGTGTTTTGAGGAGAACAAAAGAAAGCTTGGCAAGTTGATATGGGTCTGCACAAAAAAAAAAAGATGGACAAGAAGAATGGAGAAATCGGTTGGGAGAGGAATGGTAAGTTTGCACTAGTGTTTTTCAAGAAGAGAGAAGAAAATGAAAAGAGTTTTGGAGGATGGATTTTGGCTATCAAGGTTTCAAACACAAGAAAAGAAAGTTGAGAGGAATAAACAATTTTCGGTCAAAGAGAAAAATGAGAGAAAAGCTTAGAGTTTCGGTTTGTTTTGACAAAAGAAAGAAAACAAAAGTGTGTGGCCTTACCAATTGTTTCATTGCCGAAAATCACCCAAAGTGCCAAGGTACATTCGGCACTACTCCACAACACACTACCTAGCCGTCCACCTTCCCCAAACCTCTCCAAAAATCGCCAAATCCCACAAACAACTCCCATCCACTCCTTTGAATTGAGTGGACCAAGTCACACTCCTAAATTCACTCCCTACCTTTCATTTGAAAGGTAAGACTTGGTCCAAGGTAGTGTTTGATTTGGCTTCTACCACTCCACCATGCCGTCCCAAAAAAACAACCCAAAATGGGGAATCCTCTGCTCGAACACTGGACCTCCACCCCCTTGGTGTTGACGCCATACCAAGCTCCATGTGGCGCATGCTCGCCACTCTGCCACCCCTTCTTTTGTGCTACTGAAACACCAAAAATAACTTAAAACCCCAGACTTCCTCAACCCCCTACACTTAATACCCAAAAACCAAAATTCTTCCATTACCTCAGGCATACACCTAGGCTATAATTAAGTCCCTAAAACATAAAAATAGCAACACAGCACACTACAAACATGCAATATCATGCAGCCACAAAACAGCCCCCTAACCCGGGATATTACAGACACTAATAGGAGAAGGGAAGTTTTGGCAACAAGGTTTGAGCAAAGAAAGTAAAAGATGAACAGGTGCTTTCGGTTTAGATGCAAATGGGAGAAGAAAGGGGATAATAATTGGGCTTACAGAGGTTCGGCTATTGATAGGAAAAGAAGGGAAAAAGGAAAAGATGTTTAAAGGAGAAATGGATTCAAAAGAGTAGAAAAAGAATATGCTTTTGGTGCGGGTAGTGTTTGAGAAGAAAAGAGTGAAGGTTTTAGGAGAACAAGCCAAAATTCGGCTAAACGAAGGGCACACCCCCTTAAATAGCATTCGGCCACTCCCCCCTAACAAATTCCCCAAGACTGATTGTGCACTCTAAGTGCCCCACTTTCGGTCATGGCTTCATCAAATCCCAAAATTCCTTCCTATTTTATCTCTTATTTTATCTCCTTATCAAATTCAAAAATAAACCAACAACAACAATTATCTCCTGTTTACTAATTTAAACTAAATAAATATATTTCAACAATTATCCTACCACTATCTAATATAATTAAAATAAAATAGCCCTTATCACTTACCTTCCAGCCAAATTCAAAAAGGATTAACAAAAAAAAAATCAACTTAATCTTATCTTTCAAGTGCCCATGTGCAGGCCAATTCATCCCACCTGTTCACATGACTTGAAATAAAAATAAAACCCCAATCGCAGCCTTCCATGGTTCGAACTCGGAACCTCACCATTGCAGCCTCTCTCTTCCAACGCCTGTGCCACTCGGCCAAACCATTATTTTGTGTCATAAACACGCCATATTTCCTTTTAAGCCCTCCTTCCCTTTTAACGCCAAAACCTAAAAATTAAAACACCTTGCTGCCACCCTGATTCGAACATGAGACCCCTTAGCACCTTGAGGCGTCACCTTCCCAAAGCCCCAAGTAGCGCCTCCATGCCACTCCACCAAAGCAATTCTTGTCTCTTAACCTTCCAAGTATTTCTTTTAAGACCTCTAAAGCCAAGCTCCCCTCTAATTAACACTTAAAACAAAAATTTTCCTTATAGCTCGGGCCTTCTCTTAGCTTATAACTAGCACCTAAAATACCTCAATCAATACCGTAATGACCACACTTAAGCAAAATAAAATAAAAAAAAATTTTACCCCTATTCCAGGATGTTACAATTCTACCCCCTTAAAACTTCTTCCTCGCGACGTCTGGCTGCGTAAACCAACCTTGGCTGCCTTGCGTCTGCACCTTCAGCCTCTCTGTTTGGTGGTCTACGACCTCGGCCTGAACCACTTCCTCCATGGTTCGGACCACGACCTCTTGTCGCTTGCTGACCATCTCTACCCGGCTGAACATAACCTTGGCCAAATGTCCGAGCCCTACTCGGATCCTGAGGACAGTCCTTAATCAAATGAGTCTTAGACTTACACCTGAAGCATTCTCGATCCTGATTCCAGCACTCACCAACACGGTACCTTCCACACCGAGCACATGGACGGTCCAGATTTTCTGTAGCTGGCTTAGCAACACGAACAGAATTTTCAACCCTCGGATGATTCAGATGCTCCAAAACTCCTCCTATCCCGGTTCCTATCCTTATCTCTGTTCTGCCTTACCGAGTTCTTAATTCCCTCAGCTACCTTAGCTTTTTCAACTAACACCGCGAACTCCCATTCCTGGTGAGGAGCTATCAACAGTCTCAGGTCGTCCCTTAATCCGTCCTCAAACCGGACACATCGTTTATGTTCTGTAGCAACCACTCCTCGAGCATATCGGCTTAACCTTAGGAATTCGACCTCGTATTCCGCTCATGGACTTGTTCCCTTGAACCACCCTAGAAACGCCTTCCTCTGCGCATCAATATAATGAGTTCCAACATACTTCTTCAGTACGCCATCTTGACATACTCCCAAGTGAGATCCTCACCGTGGCACTATCCCGAATCGGTAGCCACCATTGATATGCCTCGTCGCGGCGGCGCCACCATTCCTTTCACTTTCTCCTCGGGGCTCGGATCGAGCTCATCCATAATTCGCTCGGTTGCTTCCAACCAATATTGATCGTCTTGGGTGCCATGCCCGATACGCCCGAAACACCTCGACTCCATTAGCTCTGAGTCGCTCAGTCTGGCACTTCCTTGCTCTCGATTTCCACCCGCCTGACCACTATCTCCAAAACTCGCAAAGACAACTGCGATATCGCATCATCCCCGTCCGCTCTTGCCGCTTATTACCAAAAAGGTGGTGGTGGAGGTGGTACCTCATTCTCGGACCCTGACCCGATCTAACGGGTTTCGATCACGACCATTCGCGCGCCGACCACGCCCACGGCGACCACGTCCTCTAGAACTCATTTCTAGCGCCTCGATTTAGTCTGATTCAAGAAATTTTATGCATTAGAAATTTTGTTCCACTATTTATCCACGAGCAAATTTTATGAAACGAAGTTTTCAGGAGTTGTTCTTTCGATCAAGCAAAGTTTCAATTCGAGTTCACTACTCTAATTCAGAGAATCACCTTCGTTCCCCAATAGGGCACATTCATTCATCCACAAGAACTCATTTATTCAGTGGTATCTACCACACACATTTACTATTCGGACATTTCTGCCCATTTCTACCCCAGGGGTATTTCCGTCATTTTTCCTACAAGGGTATTTCGGTAATAACTCAAAGCGATTCCGAAAAATTTAATAAGTCAGGATCTTTTTAAAATTCCCAAAAATGAAGAGTATTTTTGAAATTTTCGCAAATTGAAGGTATAACAGGATTTTGAAAACCAGGGGTATTTTGGTAATTTTGTCAATCAGGGTAATTTTGTAACTTTCCAAAGTCAGGGTATTATTTTGAAATACAGAAAATTAGATACTTTTGCAAAGTAAGAGAATTTTATTAAAATTGGGGTTAAACCGAAAATTTTGAAAGTCAGGGGCATTTTAGTAATTTCAACACAGGGGTATTTTCGTAAATTTTTCCCCAAATCAGAGTATCTTGATATTTTGAAAACTAAAGATTTTGGTATTTTGCAAAGTAAAATCATTTTAACAAAAGTTAAGGGTAATGCGATAATTTTACAATACAAGGGCATTTTTTGAAATTTTGCCACTAAGGCATTTTGGTAATTTTGTAAATCGAGAAAACGTCTTTCAAAATCAAATTTAGAGTTTACAAACCAAAGGGTCAGTTTGAAAATTTTAAAACTAAGGGTTTTAAAATAGTAAGGCTAATCCCTTTCGGGTTTTAATAATTGGTTTAGCCTATGAACAAGTCCTCTTGGTTAAGGTGAACCGTAGCTACGCACCAGGTAGGATTCGAGTAAAGAGGAGGGGAGTCGCTAGGACTGCTTAAATACCAAGCTCTTACTGAATACCCATCCTCGACATGCGTACAGTGGTTGCCACACCTTAACTCGGTGACTTACTTCACAGGTTTGTTTAGTAGCCTTAAGTCTTATGCATGTGTTTGAGTAGACTAGTCCTAGGGTCCAATAGCCCTAACATTCTATTCTATGAGCCCAAATAAACCCATAACATTTCATATAAACAAATCACTTCAAAAGTCCGAAGTACTTACAGTGGACTTTGGCCTGAGATACAGTGCCATGCCGAATAACTGAAAAATATTTCATAAAAACCCAAATTTTTGAAAAGCCCATTTTCAAAATGTTTTTGGGCCCAAAACCCTCAAAGCCGAGTTTTGAACTGGGCTCTGATACCAAACTGTAACACCCCAAACCCGACCCACAAGCCCTAACCGGATTTGGCATGTCACTGCGGAAAACGTTTGAAAATATTTTTGATGTTAGAATAACCCGTGAAAATTTGTTAACTTTTGAAAACCATGTCCTTTTAAAATTATGAATAAAACTTTGTTATTAAAAATAGTCCATATTAAAACTTTGGTGTATAAATATATTTGAATAAATAGATTGCTAAAAATAAAATCATCTTTTATATAGTGATTAAATTTAATCAAGGCATAATTAAAATAATTTCAAAAATAATAATAAGGCCCTTATTACATCCAATACTTTAAAAAAATACTTTAATAATAAAAATGCTTAAAATAATTGAAATATCTTCTTCTGCATGGGCCACCGCGTGGCATCCACTCCAAACCCGGTCCAAAGTTTACGCATCACCCGAAATGGTTGAGAAAAATTGGGTGAGTCCACGGACTCGGTGCATAATCATAACACATGTTTCCACCCGTATGGGCTTAACCCATACCCACACGATCCATACCAATAGATATGCAAAATGTATTTCAACCCATCCTAAATCCATCCGTCACACCAACCTTAGCAGACTCCCGCCCAAGGCCGTGGCCAATCCACCGATCACAACCGAGTGATCCCACATATGTTACCTCGGTGGACTGTTTGCACAAGGCCGTGGCTGAGCCACCAATCACATCGTGATCCCAACATTAATCCGTCTACGGTGATGCACTCAGCTATCAACCGCCGAGATGGGCACCTAGCCAACATCTCCCTTGATGAAGCACACAGCTAACCATCATGCGCTAATGTAGCACGAGGCTGACATTAGACCACGTACATAATATGTACTCCCCGTCCTTCTTTGCTCAAATCCAATCCCCATGCACATATGTCAATATATCATGTCAAATCAACATATAGAGTGAGTATAATAGCATGCTCATTACCATATCAAACAGGCACCATAAATAATTTAATATCATAAAACACTAACCTGTTAACCGGTTACCCCAAACATGGGTATCCACCACTTTAGCCTTTATTGTCGGCTATCACATATCATACACAAATATATATATATAAATACACAAAATAGGGGAAACAGTGCGATAATTACGCACCTATTTGATACAGTCGGCTAAATCCCAAAATTACACGTGGCACCTAAAAGTCTGTCGAAATCCCTAACATAATACCACATTAATTCGACCTTAGCACACTTAGAGAAAACTTAGGGCCATTCGACCAAGACAAGAATATCAGAATAACTCTTACCACCACTTACCACCCGATTAACAGAGAAAAGAGGCTACGCTTGATTATTTCCAAATCCCGGAGACCCTATAATAAAACGGTTCCAAAATAATCAATTAACACACTTCCAATCAAATGCCGAAATCAACTCTTACCCTTTGTAAAAGTCGACAGAGAACAGAGAGGAAAAAGAAATGGCATTCGGCTACCCACACTTACCTTCTCCAACGATTTGAAATAGACAACCCAATGAGATCAACACTACTCTAAAGTTCGGCCAAAGTGACACTAATAGGAGAAGGGAAGTTTCGGCAACAACGTTTGAGAAAAGAAAGTAAAAGATGAACAGATGCTTTCGGTTTAGATGCAAATGGGAGAAGAAAAGGGATAATAATGGGGCTTACAGAGGTTCGGCTATTGATAGGAAAAGAAGGGAAAAAGGAAAAGATGTTTAAAGGAGAAATGGATTCAAAAGAGTAGAGAAAGAATATGCTTTTAGTAAAAGGGTAGTGTTTGAGAAGAAAAGAGTGAAGGTTTTAGGAGAACAAGCCAAAATTCGGCTAAAGGAAGGGCACACCCCCTTAAATAGCATTCGGCCACTCCCCCCTAATAAATTCCCCAAGACTGATTATGCACTCTAAGTGCCCCACTTTCGGTCATGGCTTCATCAAATCCCAAAATTCCTTCCTATTTTATCTCTTATTTTATCTCCTTATCAAATTCAAAAATAAACCAACAACAACAATTATCTCCTGTTTACTAATTTAAACTAAATAAATATATTTCAACAATTATCCTACCACTATCTAAAATAATTAAAATAAAGTAGCCCTTATCACTTACATTCCAGCCGAATTCAAAAAGGATTAACAAAAAAAAAATCAAGTTAATCTTATCTTTCAAGTGCCCATGTGCAGGCCAATTCATCCCACCTGTTCACGCCAGCTTGAAATAAAAATAAAACCCCAACTGCAGCTTCCATGGTTCGAACCTGGAACCTCACTGCCGCAACCCTCTCTTCCAACGCCCCAGGCCACTCGGCCAAAGCGTTATTTTGTGTCATAAACACGCCATATTTCCTTTTAAGCCCTCCTTCCCTTTTAACACCAAAACCCAAAAATTAAAACACCTTGCTGCCACCCTGATTCGAACATGAGACCCCTTAGCACCTTGAGGCGTCACCTTCCCAAAGCCCCAAGTAGCGCCTCCATGCCACTCCACCAAAGCAATTCTTGTGTCTTAACCTTCCAAGTATTTCTTTTAAGACCTCTAAAGCCAAGCTCCCCTCTAATTAACACTTAAAACAAAAATTTTCCTTATAGCTCGGGCCTTCTCTTAGCTTATAACTAGCACCTAAAATACCTCAATCAATACCGTAATGACCACACTTAAGCAAAATAAATTAAAAAAAATTTACCCCTATTCCAGGATGTTACAGAATATGTTAAAGAAGCATTTCAGAAGAAGTATGTGGGAACCAGGTATACTGACGAGCAAAAGAAGGCATTTCTAGGGCTGGTTCAAGGGAACAAGTCCGTGGCGGAGTATGAGGCTGAATTCCTGAGGTTGAGCCGATATGCTCGAGGAGTAGTGGCAACCGAGCATGAGCGTTTGTGTCCGTTTTGAGGACGGGCTAAGGGATGATCTGAGATCATTGATAGCACCGCATCGTGAGCGGGAGTTTTCGCTTTGGTAGAAAAGGCCAAAGTGGTGAAGGAATCAAGGATTCTACAAAGCGCATGTGGATCGAAATAGGCCCAAAAGAGGTTTTGGATCGTCTGGGAAGGCTCAAAAGAGGACTAGATTTGATGGGCCGTAAAATCAGCAAGCTGGTGCAGGATGGCAGTATCGTCCTTGTGAACATTGTGGGAAGAAGCACTTAAGGGAGAGGCCGGAAAAAGACGGAGGATGTTTTGGTGTGGGTCCACGGACCATATGCTCAAGGATTGTCCTAAGAAACCAGATGAAAGTCGACCAGCCGCTCAGAATGTTAGTCAAGTTGGTAGAGGAGGATAGCAACCTCAACGAGGTCGTGGTTCGAGTAATCGAGGTAACGGTGCCGGTAGAGGACGTGGAGCACAGGCGCAGGTCTTTGCTAACGCCGAGGCAAGGCAACCGGGTTTGGTTTATGCGGTTCGCCGTAGGGAGGACGGAGACGCACCGGATGTTATAACCGGTACGTTCCTTATTTATGGCAAGCCTTATTATGCCTTAATTGATGTGGGCTCGACCCATTCATATGTTGCACGTAGTGTAGTGGAAACACTAGGCCTAGACTCGAACTTTACGATAGGGAGATAATCGTAGTAAGCCCATTGGGCCAAAGCGTAATGGTGGATAAGATCTTTGAAATGTACCCCTAGAGATTCGAGGAGTGAACTTTCTGGCCGACTTAATGGAACTACCTTTCGGGAGTTTGAACTTATACTTGGAATGGATGGCTAGTAGAGCAACCGAGCCGTGTTGGATTGTGCGGCTAAATGAATGGAACTAAGGACCCAGAGGATGAAGTAGTAGTAATGATCGGAGAGAGAAGAAACTACCTGTCCAATGTAGTTTCGACGTTGAAGGCCGAGAAAATGGTTAAGAAAGGGTGCAAGGCGTTCTTAGCCTTAAAAGCGCGTTGGGTGGAAAGGAAGAAGGTGTCGGTGGAGTTAGAAGCGTAAGAGACTTTGAAGATGTATTTAGGAAGAATTACTGTGAATACCCCCTGATAGGAGGTGGAGTTTGGAATAGACTTACTACAGGGAATAGCTCCGTGTTAATCGCCCATACCGAATGGTGCCAAAGGAGTTAGTTGAGCTCAAGGCTCAAATCCAAGAGTTGTTGGATCGTGGGTTCATACGACCCAAGTGTGTCTCTATGGGGAGCACCGATCGCATTTGTAAAGAAGAAGGACGAAACTATGCGTATGTGCATAGATTACCGTCAGTTGAATAAGCTGACCATCAAGAACAAGTATCCTTTGCCAAAGATCGATGACTTGTTCGATCAGCTGAAGGGGGCTGCAGTATTCTCAAAGATAGACTTATGGTCGGGATATCACCAGTTGAAGGTGAAGGAGGCAGATATCCATAGGACCGCTTTTAAGACAAGATACGGCCATTTTGAGTTTGTGGTGATGCCGTTTGGATTGACGAACACTCCAGCCGCGTTCATGGATATGATGAACCGGGTTTTCCAACCATACTTGGATAGGTTCGTCGTTGTGTTTATCGACGATATTTTGGTATACTCCAAGTCTGAAGAAGAGCATGAGGAACACCTCTGAATTCTGCTGCAAGTATTAAGGGAGAAGAAGCTCTATGCCAAATTCAGCAAGTTTGAATTTTGGCTTAAGGAGGTGGCATTCCTAGGACATGTGGTATCCGCAGAAGGAATAAGAGTGGATCCTAGGAAGATCGAAGCAGTGTTGGATTGGAAACCACCTAAGTTCGTATTTGAGATTCAAAGTTTCTTAGGTTTGGCAAAGCTATTACGGTAGGTTCGTAGAAGGATTCTCGTCAATAGCCGCGCCTTTGACAAAGTTACTAAGGAAGGAAGTACCCTTTGAATGGTCCGATAAACAATGAAGAAAAGCTTTGACAACCTTAAGAAGGTGTTGACGGAGGCTCCAATGTTAATTCAGCCAGAGGCTGGAAAGGATTTTGTGGTGTATTGTGACGCGCCGCATACGGGATTAGGATGTGTGCTAATGCAAGATGGAAAAGTAGTCGCGTATGCGTCCTCGGCAACTAAGGCCTCATGAGGTTAACTACCCAACTCATGACTTAGAGTGGCAGCAGTGGTTTTCGCCCTTAAGGTTTGGAGGCACTACCTCTATGGAGAAAGGTCGTTGATCTACATAGACCACAAGAGCCTTAAGTACCTGTTGACTCGAAGGAGTTGAACTTGAGGCAACGAAGGTGGGTGGAGTTGTTGAAGGACTACGACTGTTCGATAGAATATCATCCGGGCAAGGCGAATGTGGTAGCTAATGCCCTAAGTCGAAAGGTTGTGTCGGATCTAAGGGCTATGTTCGCTCACTTGAGTTTATATGATGATGGAAGCCTGTTGGCGTGAATTACAAATCAAGCCCACATGGTGAATGAGGTGAAAAAGGGACAGTTGGCTGATAAGGACCTAAGTGCTAAGTTTCAGCAAGTACAGAATGGAGAATTAAAGGACTATGGTGTCAATGATGAAGGAGTATTGTGTTACAAAGGAAAAGTCTTTATGTCGAAGGACAAGGAGTTAAGACAAAGGATTCTTCGGGAGGCGCATAGTAGCCCTTATGCTATGCATCCCGGGAGAATAAGTCGCATGAGATCTAAGGGAACAATTTTGGTGGTCTGATCTTAAACGGGAAGTTATTGAATTTGTGGGGAAATGTTTGAGGTGTCAGGAAGTTAAGGCTGAACACCAAGTTCCATCGGGATTGCTTCAACCAATCGAGATTCCCCAATGGAAGTGGGAGAGAATTACCATGGACTTCGTTAGTGGGCTTCCCCTTACGCCTACTAAGAAGGACTGGTATGGGTGATTGTGGACCGTTTGACTAAGTCCGCGCACTTCATCCTAGTAAGAGTTGACTATTCTCTTCAGAAGCTGGCTAAGTTATATGTGGAAGAAATTGTGAGGTTACATGGTGTACCAGTATCGATCATCTCCGACAGAGACCCAAGGTTTACGTCTCGGTTCTGGAGGGCACTTCATCAAGCTTTAGGCACTAAGTTGGACTTCACTACGGCTTTTCATCCACAATCGACAGGCGATGCGAATGAGTTATACAAGTGTTGGAAGATATGTTGAGAGAGGTGTGTGATAGATTTTCGAGGAAGTTGGGAAGACTATTTGCCTTTAGTGAGTTCGCCTACAACAACAACTATCGGGCTAGCATTCGGATGGCACCATATGAAGCATTGTATGGTCGGAAGTGTAAAACTCCTACTTGTTGGGTGAGTTAGGAGAACGTCGAGTTTTGGGTCCAGAGTTAGTGGCGGAAACTGAAGAGAAGGTTAAGACAATTTAAGCACGGTTAAAGGAAGCCTCGAGCAGGCGAAGTCGTCGCACGCAGACCTTAAGCGGAAGGAAATAGAGTTTGAAGTGGGAGACCAAGTGTTTGAAGGTCTCGCCTTAGAAGAAGGTGATGAGGTTTGGTCGCAAAGGAAGTTAAGCCCAAGGTTTATAGGGCCCTATAGAATATCTGGCGAGTTGGGCGGTGGCATACCAATTGGAGTTGCCACGAGTTGCGGCAGATGCACGACGTATTCCATGTGTCCATGCTACGTCGTTACCGATCGGATCCGTCTCATGTGGTACACATCGAAGAAGTAGAGCTAAGGCGAGTTATCCTACGAGGAAGAGCCGATTCGGATATTGGAACGTGATGTGAAAGTGTTACGTAGGAAGTCAGTTCCTCCAGTCAAAGTGTTATGGCGCAACCATGGATCGGAGGAAGCTTCGTGGGAACCAGAAGAGACAATGCGACAGCAATACCCTCAATTATTTTAGTTAGGAAATTTCGAGGACGAAATTTTTTTTAAGGGGGGTAGAACTGTAACATCCTGGAAAGGGCCTATGCATTTTCGGTTTAGTTCTACAAAGTGACATGTTTTAGGTACTAAGAATAAATTTTGAATATTTTTGCAAACCCGGAAATGAATGAAAATGAGTTAGAAATGAACATTTTTGGAAACCTGAAAATGTATGAAAATGGATAGAAATGATTTGGAAATGATTCAAAATAGGAAAGTGAACATTTCTGGAAACTTGGAAATGTAAGAAAATGTCAAGTTTACAGAGCCGAACTAAAATTTTTGGAAACTTAGAAATGACCTAGAAATGACGAGTTTTAAGGTTTAAAAGGGGAAATTAAGGCAAGGTGGCCTTAAAAGAAAAAGTTTGTGGAATTTGATACACAAGCAGGCTTGGAAAAGTGGTGCGAAGATGCCACTTAGGGCCTATGGAAATGGCGCCATATGCAAGAGGAATGGGCACGAGTTCGAGTCACTTGGGAAGCAAATAAAGGAGGTTTTATTTTTGCTTCCGTAAGACTCGAGGTGGACGGACACATGGCTATAAATTAGGAGCTTTTATTATTTTATAAATAGTGGATAAATAAAGGGATTTATTTATCATTATTTTCAAAAGATAATTATTGGATTAAATTCTTTTAATTTGAATAAAGAAATAAAGAGGAAAATAAAGGGAGAAGTGATGGCCAAGTAAGGGACTTTGAGTTTAATAATTTAGGCTAAGTAAGGATAGTTGTTGTATTATATTTTATTTTAAGTGATAATTAAAGGATAAAGTTATCAGATAGAGGAGTGGTGGCCAAGTAAGGGACTCCTTAGATGATAATTTCGGCTATAAAAGGAAGGAAGGAGGGCTACTCATCAATTTGTGCTTCCTCCTTTCTCTGCCGAATTCTTAGTGCTCTCTTCTCTTCTTTTCTTTCTTTTCTTTTGTTAAGTCGAGATTAAGTAATTGTTGGAACCTAGCCGAATATTTTCCTCTCCATTAGAAGCCATAGCCGAATCTCCCTGTGAATCTAAGCAATGAAGTAGTCGACTGAAGTATTAAGGGGATCTCTCTGGTTTCTACAACTGTCGACTACAAGGAGGAATATTTCGGGATCTAAGGTAAGAAACTATAAGATCCAAAGGTCTTGTTTTAAGTTTTAATGTTAGATTAAACCTAACATGTGATTATAGGAATTTCGACATCCCTAGGAAAGCAAGGAATACTTTTCGGGATTTAAGATCACAAAGAAGGAATACAACAAAGTTTTGGGACTTGATTCTTAAGTCAATCGGCAACAAGGTAGGTTTTCAGTATACAAATCCTACTAGGATTTGGTTTTAAAGCCAAAAAGGTTTATTAATGTGTTTAAATGATTGGCCGAATATAGGAGTTAAGGATCTAAATCGTGAGATCGGTTCTTGGGATTTCAAGGACTTCGTTAAACAAATCAGGTGTGTACCCCACACTAACTTTTAATAAGATTGATGGTAATATGTAAAATATGCATGTTTATAATAATGTGGCTAAGGTACCATAATGTGGTACAAAGTACTCAGGTACGTTTCCTACTTCCACTAGGATTATGAAATATGTTATTTATAACATGTGAAAATTTATAAGAATGAGAATTTAAGTATGATATGCATGATATGAATAATATGGGTCATTGGGATATATGAAAAAGGGGAAGTGAATGTGATGACTACGGTCTCACTATCCGAATGTGGTGACTTCGGTCACATTATCTCGAATGTGGTAACCGGTTACATTATCCGAATGTGGTGTCTCATGACAAAATTATCTGGTGGCTATGCCACAAAATTTTATATGGGCGATGAGCACGTCCGCAAATGTGGCGGCGCCTTCGATGGTGTGTAGCGGATGGAGGGTTGACTTAGTAGTCCCCACGGTGTGCAAAGGTGTTGGTACGGGGATGTGTAGCGGATGGCACCTAGGTTTGGGTTTGGGTTGCATCATCATTTTAATCTGTTATATGAATAAGTATTGGATATGAAAAATATATGCCTGATCTATTGAATTTTAGTGTTGTGTACACATTGAGTCTGTTGACTCACCCCGTTGTGGGACTATTTTTCAGGTGACGATCAATAATGGACTGGGTTCGGCGGAAGCTTAGGGATGGCCATGCTCAGCTTGAAGTTTTATTCAATACGGATATTTAATTTTATTTAAGTATTTTAGAATTTTATTTTGGGATTCTACTTGATGTAATAAGCCCATAAGTTACACTTCTTTACTTTTATTTTTAATTACTATGTTACGAATTATTTTCAATTAAAGTTAAGTTTAAAATTTATTTCCTTTAAAATAAACCCTAAATCGTTTTGTCACCTTATTTAATGGATTTCAAGATAAGATGAATTGGTTTTCAGCACAAGCCCAACCCAAAACAATTTTTTTTTTTAAAAATCGCACAAGTTTTCCTCTGGTAATAAAAGAATTTTGTAACCAGATTACTTAAGGAACATACCAGATCCGGTCCAGGCTCGTGGGCCGGGTGTGGGGTGTTTCAGTGATAAAAACTTTTTAACAACAACAAGGTTATAAGAATTTACGCTTCGCATAATTATTTGTACATTGTAGCACATACATATCACTGGTAAAGGAATCTGGTATAGCTCTTTCAATTTTGAGATACACTTGAATTTTTAACCATCAACATAGCAAGTGCATACACAACTCCAAAATATTAGAAAAATAGGACGACAGACATAACGAATATGTGTGCCTGTAATGCAAGTGTACAATATCTCACATTGCGTTTTACATATGTTATTATCGTCCTGGTGTTTGGTTCGGAGTGGACGTAATAGTTCAATCCTAGTTTCAACGCAGAAACCCTTGTACGGCATAATCATCTTTATTGAACCTTATTTTCATGATCCATTTAATGCCATTTAAGCATTATAAAGGGAAGTATAATAATATTTAGATTTGTTGTAATTAAAATTAATGCTAATTAAACTGAAATAGTTAATGTTTTCTTTTATTGTAACGTATTCTACTCTAATGTGGTTATAACACTTCCTATAAATGCCAGTTTGTTTCCCAGTGAATCTTGTTCGAAATTAACTTTATGAACCAAATTTAACTAGTAACATCAGATTCACGCAGTATGGCAAGCTTTAATGTTTATTCCGTCCTAATGGTTTTATTCTTAACTTGCGGGGCAGTAATGGCTACGAAAGAGAATGACCAGATTATTAAGGAAAATAATTGTGAAACTAAAATGGGTTTGCCATGTGTTGTAGAAGCTTTCACGAATATTTTCGAGACAGGGAGTATTTCTAACAAGTGTTGCGGTGAACTTGTTGTGTTGGGAAAAGTTTGCCACTCAGCATTAGTAAAGAGGACTCTTGAAAATCCTCTATTCAAAGACCTAAACCCAGTGACAATTATAGCGAAGAGCATTCAGACATGGAATAATTGCCTTGCATTGATCGATTCACCATCTCCGTCTGCTTAAGGATATAGATTTCTTAAGCTAACAAACGGTTACAAGACGTAACGGGCCCAAAATTGTTTTTTGTCTTTATTTTTGATATTATTCCGAATGCTTCCTTAAAATGTGTCATGATATTTAAGCCCAGTGCAATTATATTTAGTTGTACGAAAATAAAATGGTTCTAGAGAAGCCATTACTTAATACACTATGATTTTATACAAGCCATTATTTTTAATTTTATAGCATTGGAACTCGATAACCATCTCAAATCGAGCACTAGATATTGTTTCACATTGGCTAAATTGACACAAATATAATTATTCTAAACATTAAGATCATTTCAATAATGTGAAATTGGAATGTTCTAGCGTGGTGTGAAATTGAAAGAATCTCGATTCCTTGAAAGTCTTTATCCAATTTAAATTCACATTGCCTTTAAGGAAAAAAAAAACATTGACTTCTCGGTTACTTAAAAGACACATATCGTGCAGGAAATATCCTCCAGGGGACATGCACTATAATTTGTAATAGTTCCTTGCCTATCGACTCCTTTGTTTCATTTTCCATTTTCACTCCTTCGATACTAATCTGTTAGTTTTGACCACTTTCTTTTTCCTAGAGGAGAGGAAATCTTGAAATAATTTTCAAAAGTGATGCAACGCTTCAAAGTCTTAACTTGATTTTCTTATTATTTTTTCTTTAGATTACTTTTTTTATCAAGATCGAGAATGAAACTCCAAATATTTCGGCAACGTACGTCCCACATTCTCCCTATTAAAAAAGGTTCAATTTATATAAAAGGTAAATCCTATCCATTATTTGGGCAATACCTACGAGAGTTATAGAAATGTAACATCATTTGTTATTTCCTATAACATCCTAAAATAAGGCCTATGCATTTTCGGTTTAATTGTATGAAGTGACATGTTTTAAGTATTATGAATAAATTTTGAATATTTTTGGAAACCCGATAATGAGTGAAAATAAGTTAGAAATGAACATTTTTGGAAACCTAAAAATGTATGGAAATGTTAAGTTTAAAAATGGAAGGTGAACATTTTTGGAAACTAGGAAATGTAAGGAAAATGGAAAGTGAACATTTTTGGAAACTTGGAAATGTAAGGAAATGTCAAGTTTACAGAGCCGATCGAAAATTTTTTGGAAACTTAGAAATGACCTGGAAATGACGAGTTTTAAGGTTTAAAAGGGGAAATTAAGGCAAGGTGGCCTTAAAAGAAAAAGTTTGTGAAATTTGACACCCAAACAGGCTTGGAAAAGTGGCCTAAAGATGGCACTTAGGGCCTATGGAAATGGCGCCATATGCAAGAGGAATGGGCCTAAGTTCGAGTCACATGGGAAGCAAATAAAAGAAATTTTATTTTGCTACAAGGAGCAGAGAGGTGGACGGCACATGGCTATAAATTAGGAGCTTTTATTATTTTATAAATAGTGGATAAATAAGGGATTTATTTATCATTATTTTCAAGAGATAATTGTTGGATTAAATTCTTTTAATTTGAATAAAGAGATAAAAAGGAAAATAAGGGAGAAGTGATGGCCAAGTAAGGGACTTTGAGTTTAATAATTTCGGCTAAGTAAGGATAGTTGTTGAATTATCTTTTATTTTAAGTGATAATTAAAGGATAAAGTTATCAGATAGAGGAGTGGTGGCCAAGTAAGGGACTCCTTAGATGATAATTTCGGCTATAAAAGGAAGGAAGGAGGGCTACTCATCAATTTGTGCTTCCTCCTTCCTCTGCCGAATTCTTAGTGCTCTCTTCTCTTCTTTTCTTTCTTTTCTTTTGTCAAGCCAAAATTAAGTAATTATTGGAACCTAGCCGAATATTTTCCTCTCCATTAGAAGCCATAGTCGAATCCTCCATCTTTATTCTTCCTTTTCTTTTCTTTCTAATCCCTCCAAAAGCCGAAAGTTGTGAGATCATCATCTAGCCATAACCGAATCTCTGAAGGTTGAAGTGAAGGTGCAATCGATTTCTTCAAGTAAGGGTAAGATCTCATTCGGTTTCATCCTTTTTTCTTAAGATTTGCCGAAATCTAGGACTAACCCCATTAATATCTTGTTGCCGAAACTTTGAAGAGATCTTTCGGGATTTACTAAGTGTCGACTACAAGGAAGGAGAAGTTCTTTTCCGAAGGTACACCATAGGCCACGTGTTCCCTAGTTATTCGGTGAGTTTGGGATTTAAAATCAACAAGGTAAGTTTAAGTATACTAATCCTACTAGGATTTGGATTTATGGCCAAATGGCTTTTTATTAAAGTAGTAGGTGATTAATCAAATGTAGGGATTAAGGATCTAAGCATTAGATCAAGCTTTCGGGATTTCAAGACCCTTTAAGTAAGTATGATAAGTTGTGGATATTTGGTTAAGAATTCGTATATTGATGATTAAATCGATTGTTCGATTAAGTGTGTTGATGGAGGCGAATACCATTCAAGAAGGAAAGGAAGGTCCCTATCCCGAAGTTTAAGAAGAGATATGTCTCGTAGTTAGGGATTGGCCACCGGGTGTGGACAGTGTCGACGAACAAGGAAGTAGGCAAATAGCCGTAGTATCGCCTAGTGATAACATCGATGATCGAAGCATAGTTCTCTCAAGTGATCGGTGTGTGATTAACCCACCGTTTTTCGGGTATATGATATGTATGTGAAATGTGTATGTGTTATGAATGTGCTAACTAGTGCGATGGAAATTGTGATAAGGATACCCTCAAGGGTATGTCGATAATCCGGTAAGTACCAAACCCGATGATATGTGATTATTAATATGAATATGTGATAATATGCTTGATGAACATGCTCATGCATCATTACATTGTATCATTATTTTATGTTGCATGTGCATGGGTTGGGATATGAAAGAAGGTACGGGTGTACTTCGAGTACGTGGTTTGATGTTAGCCTTGAGCTACATCTTGGATTGGCGTTGGTCGAGGTCACGTTGTGGATTAATTGCGATTTAGTTCGCGTGGCTTGATGAGTGGCTATGTGCCTCATCGTGGTTGATATCGGCTATGTGCCATATTGTGGTTGATGAGTGACTATGTGTCCCATCGTGGTTTTGGTGTTAGCTACGGCTACATCGTGGATTGGCGCCGATCGAGGTCGCGTTGTGGACTATTGTGCTTAATTGCACGTGGGACGGCAAAGTGATTGCCTTTGGAGTGAAAAGGAGAGGGTGATTTGATAATCCCTGGTGTGTGGTAGAAATTTTGGATAAAGGGGTGTGTAGCGGATGGACCCTAGGTTTGGGTTGGACTTCATAATTGCATGATTTCGTATGTGAACATATATGGAAATGGGCCAAGCCCAATATGATATGTGGATTAATGTGGAAATGGGCAAAGCCCAGTATATGAATGTGGATCGGTGTGAAATGGGCTAAGCCCGGTATGTGGAAATTATGTGGTTAACTACCCTATTAGATGAATGTGATATGAATATGGGCCAAGCCGAGAATGTGATAACATGTGAATTTGATAATTGATATCCGATATATGAGTTAATATGTGGTTAACATGTGGGTGGAATTGATGGACTAATTACATAATCGAGTGCTGTATGACTTACCCAATTTTTATTAAACATCGCGGTGATCGTGATTTTTGGACCGGGTTGGAGTGGATACAAAGGTGGCCATGCGTAAGCGATTTCCATGCGAGAAAGATATTTTAATTAATTAAGTAGTTATATTTTCAGTATTTTGATTAAGTGTTTATTGTAATAAGGCCCATTAAAGTGATTGAACATTTTCATTATGTTTAAGCTAGACGACCATTAAATTATTATTTGGAAGTGCTTTTAATTTTGGCAACTTATATTTTAAAAGCTTATAATAAAGTTTTAATTTGGATATTTTTATCAAGCTTATATTATTTAGAATTTCTAATTGGACATGGTTTTCAAATGACAAAATTTTTAAATGTTTTTCCCAAAAGTGAAATCGGTCTTCAAACGTTTTTCTGTGATGGCATACCAGATCCGGTCGGGGCTTGTGGGCGGGTTTGGGAGTGTTCTGATTTAGTATCGAGCCTGGTTCAAAACTCGGCCTTGAGGGTTTTGGGTCCAAAATATTTTTTCAAAGATGGGCTTTTCAAAAGTATGGGCTTTCATAAACTTTTCGAGTTATTCGGCATGGCACTTTGTATCTCGGCTCGAAGTCCACGGTAAGTACTTCTAATTATTGAAGTGACTTGTTTATGTGAACTATTATGGGCTTATTTTGGCTCGTAGATTAGAATATTAGGGCTATTGAACCCTAGGGCTAGTGCACTCAAACACATGCATAAGACTTAAGGACTATTAAACAAACTGTGAAGTAAGTCGCCGAGCTAGGGTGTGGCAAATGTTGTGCGCATGTCTAGGAGTGGATTCATGAAGAGCTTGGTATTTAAGCGGTCCCTAGCGACCCACCTCCTCTTTACTCGAATCCTACAGTGCGTAGCTACGGTTCACCCTAACCAAGAGGACTTATTCACGGGCTAAACCCGATAATTAAAACCGAAAGGGACTAGCCATGATAAAAACCCTAGTTTTGAAATCCTAAATTACCCTTTTAATTGTAGTAAAAGATTATTGTGAAAATTTTTCCAAAATATCTCCGATTTATAAAATTACAAAAATGCCCTTGTATTGTAAATTACTAAAATACCCTTAGTTTTTAAGATTTTCAAAAATACCCTCAAATTTTGTTAAAATATTTCTACTTTACAAAGATATCAAAACTTCTGTTTTACAAATAACAAGATACCCCGATTTGGAAAATTTACTGAACCGCTTCGACTTCCAAAATTACCGAAATAACCTCGATTTTCAAATTTTTGCAACACCCTCGATTTGGAAAACAAAATAACCTGCAGAGATTTTGTAAATTCTGAAATACCTTTAATTTGAAAAATATTTTGAATTGACCCCGATTTATTACCAAAATACCCTGTAGGGAAAATGACGAAATTACCCACAGGTAGGGAAATGGATGGAATGGCCATAAAAGTGTAGTGAATGATGTTGTGAATGAATGTGACTTCATGGAGAAATGAATGTGTCTCTGCTTATGAATGTGAATGTGACTCCCTGAGTTAGAGTATTGAACTTGAACTGAACCTTTGTGTGATCGAAAGAACTACTTCCAAATATCTTTATATCATAAAATTGTTCGCGGTTAATAAGTGGAACAAAAGTCCGATACATAAAACTTTTTAATCGAGATAAGTCGCGACATTAGAAATGAGTTCTAGGGGCGTGGTCGCCGTGGGCGCGCAGTAGAGGTAGAATGGCGATGATCGGAACCAGGAGGTCGGCCATGGTCGAAAATGATGTGATGCCCAAAGCTTGGTGGGCACGGAGGATCAAGATCCGATAGGAGAAGATGAAGCAGTGTCACGAGCTATGTTGCGAGTACTAGAACGTGTGGTAGGAGCTAGCATGAGAAGTGGAGCTCGGAAGTCGGTATCGGAAAGGCTTAGGTCCAACGGGGTGAAGTTTTTAGAGGAGTATCGAGTAGCTCGAACGTAGTGAGTATTGGTTGGAAGCGATCGAAAGAATAATGGACAATTTGGATTTGTACTAATGAGGAAAAGCTGAAAGGTGCTCTCTCGTTGCTCCGAGACGAAGCTTATCGATGGTGGCTCACTATCAAACAAGGTGTCCGTGGATCGATTGAATTGGAATTATTTTAAGGTTAAGTTCGAAGGGAAGTATGATGATTCTATTAAGATCGAGTGCTGTGACATAAAGCGTAGTGTGGTGAGTTAAGAGGTACGATTATTCGTTAATAAGTAATTTCGAGGACGAAATTATTTTTAAGGAGGGTAAGCTGTAACATCCTAAAATAGGGCCTATGCATTTTCGGTTTAATTGTATGAAGTGACATGTTTTAAGTATTATGAATAAATTTTGTATATTTTTGAAACCAGGAAATGAGTGAAAATAAGTTAGAAATGAACATTTTTGGAAACGTGAAAATGTATGGAAATGTTAAGTTTAAAATGGAAGGTGAACATTTTTGGAAACTAGGAAATGTAAGGAAAATGGAAAGTGAACATTTTTGGAAACTTGGAAATGTAAGGAAATGTCAAGTTTCTGAGTAGATCAAAAATTTTTGGAAACTTAGAAATGACCTAGAAAGCGAGCGAGTTTTAAGGTTTAAAGGGAAATTAAGGCAAGGTGGCCTTAAAAGAAAAAGTTTGTGAAATTTGACACCCAAACAGGCTTGGAAAAGTGGCCTGAAGATGGCACTTAGGGCCTATGGAAATGGTGCCATATGCAAGAGGAATGGGCCTAAGTTCGAGTCACATGGGAAGCAAATAAAAGAAATTTTATTTTGCTACAAGGAGCAGAGAGGTGGACGGCACATGGCTATAAATTAGGAGCTTTTATTATTTTATAATTAGTGGATAAATAAGGGATTTATTTATCATTATTTTCAAGAGATAATTGTTGGATTAAATTCTTTTAATTTGAATAAGGAGATAAAGAGGAAAATAAGGGAGAAGTGATGGCCAAGTAAGGGACTTTGAGTTTAATAATTTCGGCTAAGTAAGGATAGTTGCTGAATTATCTTTTATTTTAAGTGATAATTAAAGGATAAAGTTATCAGATAGAGGAGTGGTGGCCAAGTAAGGGACTCCTTAGATGATAATTTCGGCTATAAAAGGAAGGAAGGAGGGCTACTCATCAATTTGTGCTTCCTCCTTTCTCTGTCGAATTCTTAGTGCTCTCTTCTCTTCTTTTCTTTCTTTTCTTTTGTCAAGCCGAAATTAAGTAATTATTGGAACCTAGCCGAATATTTTCCTCTCCATTAGAAGCCATAGCTGAATCCTACATCTTTATTCTTCCTTTTCTTTTCTTTCTAATCCCTCCAAAAGCCGAAAGTTGTGAGATCATCATCTAGCCATAGCCGAATCTCTGAAGGTTGAAGTGAAGGTGCAATCGATTTCTTCAAGTAAGGGTAAGATCTCATTCGGTTTCATCCTTTTTTCTTAAGATTTGCCGAAATCTAGGACTAACCCCATTAATATCTTGTTGCCGAAACTTTGAAGAGATCTTTCGGGATTTACTAAGTGTCGACTACAAGGAAAGAGAAGTTCTTTTCCCGAAGGTACACCATAGGCCACGTGTTCCATAGTTATTCGGTGAGTTTTGGGATTTAAAATCAACAAGGTAAGTTTAAGTATACTAATCCTACTAGGATTTGGATTTATGGCCGAATGGCTTTTTATTAAAGTAGTAGGTGATTAATCAAATGTAGGGATTAGGGATCTAAGCATTAGATCAAGCTTTTCGGGATTTCAAGACCCTTCCGGTAAGTATGATAAGTTGTGGATATTTGGTTAAGAATTCGTATATTGATGATTAAATCGATTGTTACGATTAAGTGTGTTGATGGAGGCGAATACCATTCAAGAAGGGAAAGGAAGGTCCCTATCCCGAAGTTTAAGAAGAGATCTGTCTCGCGATTAGGGATTGGCCACGGGGTGTGGACCGCGTCGAACAAGGAAGTAGGCAAATAGCCGTAGTATCGCCTAGTGATAACATCGATGATCGAAAGCATAGTTCTCCTAGTGATCGGTGTGTGATTAACCCACTTGTTTTAGGGTATATGATATGTATGTGAAATGTGTATGTGTTATGAATGTGCTAACTAGTGCAGTGGAAATTGTGATAAGGATACCCTCAAGGGGTATGTCGATAATCCGGTAAGTACCAAACCTGATGATATGTGATTATTAATATGAATATGTGATAATATGCTTGATGAACATGCTCATGCATCATTACATTCTATCATTATTTTATGTGGCATGTGCATGGGTTGGGATATGAAAGAAGGTATGGGTGTACTTCGAGTACGTGGTTTGATGTTAGGCTTGAGCTACATCGTGGATTGACGTTGACTGAGGTCACGTTGTGGATTAATTGCGATTTAGTTCACGTGGCTTGATGAGTAACTATGTGCCTCATCGTGGTTGATATCGGCTATGTGCCATATCGTGGTTGATGAGTGACTATGTGTCCCATCGTGGTTTTGGTGTTAGCTATGGCTACATCGTGGATTGGCGCTGACCGAGGTCACGTTGTGGACTATTGTGCTTAATTGCGTGGGACGGCGTGATTGCCTTTGGAGTGAAAAGGAGAGGGTGATTTGATAATCCCTGGTGTGTGGTAAATTTGGATAAGGGGTGTGTAGCGGATGGACCCTAGGTTTGGGTTGGGCTTCATAATTGCATGATTTTCGTATGTGAACATATGTAGAAATGGGCCAAGCCCAATATGATATGTGGATTAATGTGGAAATGGGCAAAGCCCAGATATGAATGTGGATCGGTGTGGAAATGGGCTAAGCCCGGTATGTGGAAATTATGTGGTTAACTACCCTATTAGATGAATGTGATATGAATATGGGCCAAGCGAGAATGTGATAACATGTGAATTTGATAATTGATATCCGATATATGAGTTAATATGTGGTTAACATGTGGGTGGAATTCGGTGGACTAATTACACACCGAGTGCGTATGACTCACCCAATTTTTATTAAACATCGCGGTGATCGTGATTTTTGGACCGGGTTGGAGTGGATACAAAGGTGGCCATGCAGAAGCGATTTCCATGCGAGAAAGATATTTTAATTAATTAAGTAGTTATATTTTCAGTATTTTGATTAAGTGTTTATTGTAATAAGGCCCATTAAAGTGATTGAACATTTTTATTATGTTTAAGCTAGACGACCATTAAATTCTTATTTGGAAGTGCTTTTAATTTTGGCAACTTATATTTTAAAAGCTTATAATAAAGTTTTAATTTGGATATTTTTATCAAGCTTATATTATTTAGAATTTTTAATTGGACATGGTTTTCAAATGACAAAATTTTTAAATGTTTTTCCCAAAAGTGAAATCAGTCTTCAAACGTTTTTCCGCAGTGGCATACCAGATCTGGTTAGGGCTTGTGGGCCGGGTTTGGGGTGTTACATTTCCAATTTAATTGTCTAAGAGAACTTTTCATTTTCCAAGTTCCATTACTTATTCCACTAAAGGCGTCCATTCATATTTCAGTAAAATTCGGTCGGAATGCTTACACCTAAAAAGTTAACGTAGAACGAAGAATAAAACGACCGAATTGGAGTCCCACGATAAAGACATACATCGGCTTAATTTCAGAACAGGAAATATTTTTGATGAATTAATTTTGAATTTCAATCATTTAGTTGCCATTTTCCATTTTAATAATATGATAAGTGTGATAAAAACTTTTTAACAACAACAAGGTTATAAGAATTTACGCTTCGCATACTTATTTGTACATTGTAGCACATACATATCACTGGTAAAAGAATCTGGTATAGCTCTTTCAATTTTGAGATACACTTGAATTTTTAACCATCAACATAGCAAGTGCATACACAACTTCAAAATATTAGAAAAATAGGACGACACACATAACGAATATGTGTGCTCAGAATGCAAGTGTACTATATCTCACATTGCTTTTTACATATGTTATTATCGTCACGGTGTTTGGTTGGAGTGGACGTATGATTCAATCCTAGTTTCAACGAGAAACCCTTGCACGGGATAATCATCTTTATTGAACCTTATTTTCATGATCCGTTTAATGCCATTTAAGGATTATAAAGGGAAGTATAAATGTGTGTCTTTGACTTAATATTTAGATTTGTAGTAATTAAAATTAACGCTAATTAAATTGAAATAATTAATATTTTCTTTTATTGTAACGTATTCTAGTCCAATGTGGTTATAACACTTCCTATAAATGCCAGTTTGTTTCCCTGCGAATCTTGTTCGAAAATAACTTTACGAACCAAATTTAACTAGTAACATCAGATTCACGCAGTATGGCAAGCCTTAATGTTTAGTCCGTCCTAATGGTTATATTCTTAACTTGCAGGCGTGAATGGCTCGAAAGAGAATGACCAGATTATTAAGGAAAATAATTGTGAAACTAAAATAGGTTTGCCATGTGTTCTAGAAGCTTTCACGGCTATTTTCGAGGCAGGGAGTATTTCTAACAAATGTTGCGGTGAACTTGTTGTGTTGGGAAAAGTTTGCCACTCAAAGATTAGTAAAGAGGACTCTTGAAAATCCTCTATTCAAAGACCTAAACCCAGTGACAATTATAGCGAAGAGCATTCAGACATGGAATAATTGCCTTGCATTGATCGATTCACCATCTCCGTCTGCTTAAGGATATAGATTGCTTAAGCTAACAAACGGTTACAAGACGTAACGGGCCCAAAATTATTTTTTGTCTTTATTTTTGATATTGTTCCGAATGCTTCCATAAAATGTGTCATGAGATTTAAGCCCAGTGAAATTATATTTAGTTGTGCAGAAATTAAATGGTTCTAGAGAAGCCATTACTTAATACACTATGATTTTATACAGGCCATTATTTTTAATTTTATAGCATTGGAACTCGATAACCATCTCAAATCGAGCACTAGATATTGTTTCACATTGGCTAAATTAACACAAATATAATTATTCTAAACATTAAGATCATTTCAATAATGTGAAATTGGAATGTTCTAGCGCGGTGTGAAATTGAAAGAATCTCGATTCCTTGAAAGTCTTTATCCAATTTAAATTCACATTGCCTTTAAGGAAAAAAAAAACCTTGACTTCTTGAAGTTACGAAAAGACACATATCGTGCCAGGAAATATCCTCCAGGGGACATGCACTATAATTTGTAATAGTTCCTTGCCTATCGACTCCTTTGTTTCATTTTCCATTTTCACACCTTCTGTAATATTCCGGGTTAGGGGCTATTTTGATTATTGCATTGTTTGCATGTATTTGGCCTGCAATGTTGTGTTTCAATTGTTTTGGGGCTTAGTTGTAAGCTTGGTGTAAGCCTGAGTGGTTGGGGAAACTTTAGTTTTAAGCTTTAGGTGAGGGGAGCTGAATGAGCTGGGGTTTATAAATATTTTTAGGAGAATGTTAGCACAAGAATTGAGCTAGTAGAGTGGCAAGTTAGGCGCCACTTGGAGCTTGGGTTTGGCGTCACTTGCAGGGAAGGAGGTCCTGTGTTCAAGCTGCAGAAGTCTCATATTTTTGCTTCCATTTTGTGGCAGAGAGAAGAAGAAGTTGTGGGCGGTTCAAACTACGCCATAGACCAAGTCAAATTGTTCAAATGGTGGGTGGAGAGTAAATTGTGGAGGTTGACTAGTTCAAACTAGTTTGAATTAGTGGTTGGGTGCTTCATGGGGAGTGGCGGTTTTGGTAAGTGGGTAAGTGGAGAGGGCAGAAATTCTTTTGGCATTTTGGAGCATTTTCGGTCAAATTTGTGTAAGCCAAAATCCTTCTTTTGTCAAAAGCAAGCCAAAATTTCAAGTGAGTTTCTGCATTTTCTTCTTGAAACCGAAAGTCCAAGCACATACTTAGAAAAATGCTTGTTTCTCTTGATATTCTTTGATAGCCGAATGTTCTCTTCCATCTTTCTTTCTTTTCATTTGTGTAAACCGAAATTAGTACCCTATTCTTCTCATACTTTCTTCCTTTCTTCTCTTGAAACCTTGATAGCCAGAAAGTTATTCCCCAAAACATTTTCTCCATTCCTTCTTCTTTTCAAAACCGAAAGTACTTTCCTTCTTCTTCTTCTTTTTCCCATTTCTGTTATTGGCCGAATATCAACCCCTTTCTTTTCATCTTTCTCTTGTGTTCTCCTTCTTTGTGTAAGGCCGAATCTTCTTCTCCTTTTTGTTTAAGTCTTGGCCGAATATTGGTGTGGTGTGATCTCTCTTGTGTGTGGTGTCCAATCGGGTTTAGAGCAAGGTAAGTGGTTGGCCGAATGTTCATTTCTCTTCTCCCTTGTTCTTTGTCGATTTTGGTTTGGTTAAGAGGCGATTTTGGACTTTATTGAAAGGAGTTAAACTTTTGTGTTGGAATCGATTTTATCATAGGGCATCCAGGATTTTGGAAGCAAGCAAGAGGATCCGTCTTCCTCTGTTAATTGATTGGTAAGTGGTGGTAAGGGTTGTTTCTTTTAGTCCACTCTTTTAGTTTTGTTAAGTCAAAGTTTCAAAGGATTAATCTTTCCTCTTAATAGGGTGTGCCGTGTGCATAAAGAAGAACCATCGTTTGGTTCGGTATTTGGTAGGAAACCAAATCAAGTGTGAGGTAAGGGTTCAAACGTTAACCCCTTTGGTTTAATGGTTTTGGCCGAATGGCCTAGGTGCTAATCTCATATGTGGCCAATTATAGGAGCAAGATAATCGAGGGTCTTAGATCGGTTCCTTGGGATTAAGGCTTGCGTTTTAACAGGTGTGTAAACTAACACACTCTTTGCTTAGTAATATGCTTAATAATCGATTATTTAATAAAGCCTAGAAAGCAAGTATGGTTGATTGATATGATACCCGATTGGGTATGTGCACGCGGATTCGGGTAAGTCCGTTTCATTACGAGTTCTATTGTGGATATACTTGAGATCATGACCTATGATGTATGTGTTATGAGATGCAACATTAAACATGTAGCATGATTTGCATGATTTGCATACTTTACATGAGTCGGTATGATAATGGGTGATATGAGAGGAGGGGGAATATGATATCCGTGTCTTTGGGACACCGGAGGTTTAGCACCTCCGGTGGTTTGGTACCACAGATTATTTTGTGACTTTGGGTCACGGAGGTTTGGCACCTCATAGCGTCTCGTCCCCGATGGTGAGCACCACAGTGGGTTGGCCCCACGATTGATATCTGGGATTGGCGCCGGTGATTTGGTATCACACGATGGGTTGGCCCCATCACTTGATTCGTGACTTCGGTCACCGGTGATTTGGTATCACATTCGTGTCTTTGGGACACTAGAGGTTTGGCACCTCATAGCGACTCGTCCACATGGTTTACACACCACCGTGGGTTGGCCCCACTTTTGAGATATGGGATCGTCGCCGGTGATTTGGTATCACCACGATGGGTTGGCCCCATCATTGGATTCTTCGTGACTTTGGGTCACCGGTGGTTTGGCACCACACTTATGGATATCGTGACTTTGGGTCACAAGTGGTTTGGCACCACCGGTGGTTTGGCACCACCGGTGGTTTGGTACCACACGGGGTAGAAAAGGTGTTGTGGATGGCTAGGATTGGGTGCATTAATGACATTACTCTGTATTGTGTGTGTTAGTATGTTGTATTAATTGGGAGGGGATTTATGCTTGAGTCTTGCGACTCACCTTCTCCTTATCATTTCGAGTGACACTTAGATCGCGGACATGGGTAAGGTGGACTCGAGGTGACCATGCCATGAATAAAGTCGATTTGCGATTTAAGCACTTGGTACTTTATTTCATTTATTTTCATTTTGTTTTGTTGGGATTGTAAATGGCCTTTTAAAATTATGCTTTGATTATTTATATGCTTAAAATTTGATTTCAATTTAGCCTTAATAAATTCTTGGGTTAATAATGGATAAAACTTGGAATGAAAGCGGTTTTCAAGACTACAAGCGATATGTTTTAAACTTTACTGTGGGTATCACATTAAAATCTTTAAATGAGCATAACTCAAATATTTTCTAAACTTGTGATCTTCCACACTAAGTTCAAAATGTTTTTAAGTAACTAAAAGGAATTTCGAAGCCTTCTAAATGATAAAAACTTACTTTTCAACTAAGCTTTCAAATTCTGGGTCTTCAAAATGCACTCTAGGTTTTAAAACAATCATGCCCAAGGTTTTTTTACAAATGCGGATACATCAAAGAGTTTTCGTTAAACCTTTCACAGGAAACCTAACCTCTCAAATCGATTTTCCCGTAACATACAGTTCGGTCGTGGTGTAATCGGCCGGGTTTAGGGTGTTACATTTGTGATATCGAGCTAAGTTCAAAAGCTCGGTTGTGGGCTCGAGGCCCAAAATGTATTAAATATTGGTTTTTAAGTGTTTTGTTTTAAAGTATATGGTTTGAAAGGCATGGCACCGAGTCTCGGCACCAATCTGCCTGTAGGTACCTCTTACTATTTCTTGTGATTGATGGGTGTGATATGATTGAAAGAATAGCAATAGTGGATTACTTTAGAAAGCCAGAAGCCGATAGGACTCGTGGACTTGCGAAAACAAAACTTCTTTAATAAGAAATATTCATAAGACTTTGCTTTAAAAGGCGGTGGAAAAGTTCTTGATGCATAAAACTTCTAAATCGGATAAGTCGAGATTTTAGTCATGAGCACTCGAGGTCGGGGGTCGTAATACACGTGGGCAGCGGTCGGGGTAGGATGACGGTTTACGAACTGTAGGGTTTGGTCGAAGTCGAGAGAATGAGATACGGTACCACCACCAGTGGAGGTGGTGAGTTTCGAGATCGGGCCAAGGGGATATTGATGTCGCGGCGATCTTTGCGAGTCTTTGATGTAACAACCCAAACCCGCCCAAACATTACTGACCGAATTTGATTTATTACGGAGAAAAACTTTTGAACACCATTTTAAAACCAATTTAAGTTTTGTTGAAAACTTCTCGTTTTAGTTATCTTGCCAAAACTATACTTAGACTTAATTTGGAGATTTAATTGAGTCAGGGTTATTATACAAATTTGAATGTGCCTTGATGTACGATAAAACATTTTCGTGTTAATTTAAGAAAAACATGTGATTTTAATTTAATTTTAATAATATAGTTTAAACCAAGTATCCAACATATAAGAAATAACAAAAATAAAGTTTATGGAGGCCTTATTACAACCAAAATAAAAATAACCCAATAATAAAAATAAAATAGCTAAGTTTAAAGTTCAATAAATTTAAGTCCACTGCATGGCCACCTCGAGTCCAACCGGCTCCTCAACCACCATCTACGAGTCACCTGAAAAAATGTTAAAGGAGAAGGTGAGTCACCAAGACTCGATATGTAACCCTTCCCCGTATGTAAACAATTTCATACCTGACATATAATCAATCATCATGTACTAAGTCATGCACCCGTCCTAGCCAACCAAACGCCTTTGTCTATCTCATGTGGTTTGTTGAAGAAGTGGAGTTAAGGCCGGATCTATCCTACGAGGAGGAGCCGATTCGGATCTTGGGCGTGGCGTGAAAGCACTACGAAGAAGTCGGTGCCTTTAGTCAAGGTGTTATGGCGCAATCATGGATCGGAAGAAGCCGTGGGAGCGAGGAAGAGACAATGCGACAATAATACCCTCAAGCTGTTTAGTTAGGAAATTTTGAGGACGAAATTTTATTTAAGGGGGTAGAGGCTGTAACATCCTAGGAAGGGCCTATGCATTTTCAGATCAATTGTATGAAATGACAAGTCTTAAGTATTATGAATAAATTTTTGATACTTTTGGAAACCTAGAAATGAATGAAAATGGAAATGAAAATGAAAATGGAAATGAAAATGGAGATGGAAATGAAAATGGAAATGGAAATGGACATTTTTGGAAACTTAGACATTTTGGAAACCTAAACATTTTTGGAAATGATCCAAAAATGGAAACTTGAAATTTATTAGGAAACTTGGATATATGAGAGAAATAAAGGAGTTTTATTCACATAAATATGTGAATAATAAGAGATAAATAAAGGAGTTTTATTCACATAAATATGTGAATAATAAGAGATAAATAAAGGATTATTTTCTAATGAGATAATTGAGGAGATAATTGATGGATTAAAGGCTTTTATCTTTTAAATAAAAGAGATAATATTATCAAAAAGAGGAGTGGTGGCCAAGTAAAGGACTCCTAGGGTGATAACTTTGGCTATAAAAAGGAGGACAGGAGGGCTACTCATCAACATTTGCTCCCTCTTCCTCTCTGCCAGAAATTCTCCTAAGCAAAACCCCTCTCTGTAGAATTTTCATTAAGCAAAAATCCCTCTCTTTTTCTTCTATTTTCTTCTCCGTTCTCTTGTTAAAATTTGAATCTTTGTGGATTCTAAGAAAGAGGGCAATCATCCACAACATCAAAGGGGATCTTTCGGAAATCTAAGGATCTAAGGTAAGGATTATAAATATAAATATGTGGTTAAAGATTATGATTCACGTTTTCAAAGTTAGATCTAATCTAACACGGAGTTATAGGATTTCAACGGGCTTATAAAGGAATCCTCTTGATTTGGAATCCCATCATAAGGTAAGGGATATTCGGCCAAGGCATAATTTGTTTAAGTGTTTTCCATTATTTCAAAAGCAGAAAGCGACATGGTTACATACCTAGTATTAGCCGATTTCAAGGAAGAGGAATTCTAGCAAGCTGTTGGGACTTGATTAAATCAATTCGGCAACTAGGTAAGTAATTCTACTTCTAGTAGGATTTGGTTTTAAGACCAAATAGGTTTATTTATATGTTTTAATTAATGGCGAATATAGGAGTGAAAGATCTAGATCGGTAGATCGCTCTACTGAGGAATTCACGGAAACTATTAAGCGAAAAAGGTGTGTACTCTTACTAACTTTCAATAAATTGCATGGCAATCATTAAATATATAAATATGTAACAGTATGTGAATGTGGCTAAGCACCACAAATGTGGTAAGGAGTACCAGTCACGTTTCCTACTTTTGATAGGATTGTGAATGTGATATATTTTGAACATGTGATTAGTAACATGAATGAAAATTAAGTATGTGAAATATGTTATGAATATTGGGGCATTCGGGATATTTGTGGAGGAAGAAAGTGAAGGTGATGACTACGGTCTCACCAACGTAAAGTGGTGACTACGGTCACATAAAGTGAAAAGTGGTAACATCGGTTACATCCGGTGAATCTGATGTCTAATGACACAACATAAGTGGGCGATGAGCACGTCATTGCATTGGCGCCGCCGATGGTGTGTAGCGGATGAAGGGTCGACTTAGTAGTCCCCGCGATTGTGCTGAGGTTAGTACGGGTGGTGTGTAGCGGATGGACAAATAGGTTTGGATTTGGGTTGCATCATCCTTTATTTTGTGTGAACATGATATTGATATGACTTGTATGCACGATTTGTTGGAAATTAGTACTATGTACACATTGAGTCTGTTGACTCACCCCATTGGGAATTATTTTCAGGTGATGGCGATAATGGTAGGGTGGCGAGGAGCTAAAGGTGGCCATGCATCGCTTGAAGAAATTATTTGGAATTTGGACTTTATGAAATTTTAGTACTTCATTTTGGGTTTGAATGATGTAATAAGGCCATAAGGCCCAGTTGGATTTTCTTTATTCTGTTTATTTTTATTTAAATATGATACAAATTATGTTTGATTAAAGATAAGTAAATTTATTTCTTTTAAAATAATAAACCCAAAAATTATTTTGTCACCTTATTTAAGTTGGATTTCGGAATTTATTAACTAGGTTTCAAATTAAGCCCAACCCAAAACAATTTTTTTAAATTACACAAATTTTCTCTAAGTCATTTAGAACATTGAAAACCGATTTATTTAAGGAACATATACAGGATCCAGTTCGGGCTCGTGGGCGGGTGTGGGGTGTTTCATTTGGAAAGAAGTGATGTTGGAGTAGGTGGAGGTGCGGTGTTGAAAATCGTGGCGGCGACTCGAGCAAATGGGGCGGAAGTATTTCGAGGTGTTTCGGTGTTGCTCGGCCACGCGGCAGTATTGGCTGGAAGCGACGGAGGCGGATCATGGATGGTGCGGACTTGATGCTGAGCCGAGAGAAGGCGAAAGGGGTAGTATCGCTTCTTCTCTGATGAGTCATACCCGGTGGTGGCTCACGGTTCGGAGACGATCTTTGTAGTAGAGGATCTTACTTGGGATTATTTCAAGTGCATATCGCATAGAAAAAGTACATTGGATCTAGCTACATTGATGAGCAACGAAAAGCATTTCGAGGTGGTTCGAGGGGAGCAAGTGCGTGGCCGGTCTGGATCGAGGCGAATTCTTGAGGCGAGCCGGTATGCTAGGGGCATTGTGGCTCTGAGAACACGAGAGGTGTGTTCGATTTGAGGATGGTCCGAGAGATGAATTAAGACTACCGATTGCTCCACGGCGGGGGCGTGAGTTTGCCGTCACTAGTTGAGAAGGCTAAGGTAGGCGAAGGAGTGAAAGAGTGCGTGAGGCAAAGCGTGGATAGGAGCAGGACATAAGAGGAGTTTTGGATCTTAGGTCATCGGGTAATCCTCGAAAAGGGCTGAGGCAGTGGGCCAAATCGATGCAGTAGGTGCATTGCCGCTAATCGGGGACCCGCGCGAGTGCAACCATTGTGGGAAAACTCTTTGGGAGGATCTTTGGACCGATGGAAAGGATGTTTTGAGTGTGGCTCATTGGATCACCCCGTGAGAGCCTGTCGCGTAAGTTGGCTAGGATTGGTCCAGAAAGTCGGGCCGTACTCGATTCGGGAATAATGGATCGCCACCGCAAGAAGTCGTGGTAATGGCGAGAGGAGGCAATGGTTACAGTCGGGCCGCGAGCGCCGGGCGAGAGGTGCGCGGTAGTTACGAGGCAAGGCGGCTGGGTTGGTGTATCGTGAGGCACCGAGAGAGAGCGGCGACGCCGGACGTCATAACCGATCGTTTTTGATCTTTGGTTCTCCTTATCTTGCTTTGATTGATGTGGGTTCAAGCGCATTCATCGTTGCCGGTAGCATAGTAGAGACCATGGATTTAGACTCGAGACTACTTCTAGGCGGTGTGATGAGTAGCCCTCTAGGTCACTCTGTAGTTGTAGATAAGCTATATAGAGACGTACCCCTAGAACTCCAAGGGTAGTGTTTGTGGTCGATCGATGGAACCGCCCGTTTGGGGAGTTCGATCGATTCGGGATGGGGTGGTTGGTTAAGCACCGGCGAGGTTGGCTCACGCGGCTAAGCGCATGGTTCTAAAGACAGTGAGGGTGATGAGGTGGTCATGATAGGTAATAGAAGAGATTACTTATCCAACGTGGTATACGCTCAAGAAAGGTGAGAAGATGGTCGGGAAGAGTGTGAAGCATATGTGGTTCATGTGTATGCCTTGGAGGCTAAGGAGTCCTTTGTAGAGGAGGTCCGAACGGTTAAGGAATTTGTTGATGTGTTTCGGAGGAGCTTAGGGTTTGCCATCGGATCGCGAGGTGGAGTTCGGGATAGATCGCTACCGGAGGCTGCGCGCGGTGTCTATTGCTCCGTATAGGATGGCGCCAAAGTAATTAGTGGAATTAAAGGCTCGAGATCCGAGAGTTGTTGGATCGAGGCTTTATCGTGCCAAGTGTTTCACCTTGGGGAGCGCCGATTACTCTTTGTCAAGAAGAAAGAGCGATGCGATGCGAATGTGCATAGATTACCGCCAATTGAATAAGTGGCGATCAAAAACAAGTATCCGTTGCCCACGAATAGATGACTTGTTTGATCATTTGAAGGGTGCCGGTATTCTCGAAGATCGATTTAAGATGCAGGTATCACCAATTAAAGGTAAAGGAGGCGGATATCCACAAGGCATAAGCGTATTGGGTATGGGCACTACAAATTTTTGGTAATGCCATTTGGGTTGACTAACGCAATGACATGACATTCATGGATATGATGAATAGGGTTTTCAGCAGTATTTGGATCGGTTTGTTGTGGTTTTTATCGACGACATCTGGTGTACTCAAGGTCGAGAAGAGGAGCATGATGCGCATTTGCGAGTGGTCTTTGCAGATTTTGAGGAGAAGCGACTTTATGCTAAGTTTAGTAAGTGCGAGTTACGGCTTAGGGAGGTGACTTTCTTGGGTCATGTAGTGTCGGCCGAGGGGATTAGGGTGGATCCTCGGAAGATTGAGGCGATTTTGGATTGGAAGCCGCCTAAGTCGATGGGTGAGATTCGGAGTTTTCAGGTTTGGCGAGGATACTCACAGAAGATTTGTAGAAGGATTTTCGTTGATTGTAGCACCAGATGACTAATTTTGTTAAGGAAAGGAGTTCCGTTTGTTTGGGTGAGAAAGCAGCAGGAGAGTTTCGACAAGTTAAAGAAGATTTTGGTGAGGCTCCTGCTCGATTCAACTCGAGGCAGAAAGGAATTCGCAGGTGTATTGCGATGCATCACATACGGGATTGGGTTGTGTCTTGTCGATGCGGGGAAGGGAAGGTTGTGGCGTATGCATCTAGGCGGTGAGGCCACATGAGGTCAATTATCCGCCTTACGACTTGGAGTTAGCAGCAGATAGTCTTCGCCTTGAAAATTTGGAGGCACTACTTGTGCGGAGAGAGATCGATAGTCTACACAGATCATAAGAGTCCAAGTACCTTTTGACTCGTAAAGATTTGAATTTGAGGCGTATGAGATGGATTGAGTTGCTCAAGGACTACGACTATTCGATTGAATATCATCAGGGCAAGGCTAACGTGGTGGTGTGACGCGTTGAGCCGTAAGGTTGTATCGGACTTAAGAGCGATGTTTGCCCATTTGAGTTTGTAGGACGATGGAAGTATTGCAGCAGAGCTGCGAGTTAAGCCTACTTGGGTTGCGCAGATCAGGGGGAAACAGTTAGTGGATGAGGTTCTGAATGCGTGGAGGTTGCAAGTGCAAGATGGTGGTTTAGAGGGTTACAGTGTGTCTAGTGATGGGGTGCTGTGTTTTCAAGGGAGAGCTTGTATGCCGAAGGATATCGAGTTAAGGCAGAGGATTCTTCGGAGCGCCCATAGCGGCCGTCACGCTATGCATCTGGAGGTAGCAAGATGTATAGGGATCTAAGAGAAGCGATTTTGGTGGCAGTCCGAAGAGAGAGGTGACAGAGTTTGTTGGAAAGTGTCTGACATGTCAACAGGTCAAGGCTGAACATTAGTTGCCGTCAGGGTTGCTTCAGCCAGTGAAGATTCCCGATGGAAGTGGGAAAGGATAACTATGGATTTTGTCGGTGGATTACCTCTTACGCCGAGCAAGAAGGACTCGATTTGGGTAATTGTGGATCGTCGACTAAATCAGCTCATTTTATTTCGGTGAGGGTCGATTACTCCTTGAGGTTGGCGGTGTGTATGTGTCGAGATAGATAGTGAGGTTGCGGTGTGCGATGATCGATCATCTCGGATAGGGATCCCGATTTACATCAAGGTTCGAAAGCGTTGCATCGAGCTCTGGGTACACGGTTGGATTTCAAAGACGGCATTTCACCTGATCGACGGGCGATCGGAGAGGGTTATACTGAGATCTTAGAGGATATGCCGAGAGAAATTGTGTTTTGGACTTCGAGAGGTAGTTGGGAGGAGTTTACGCCATTGGCCGAGTTCGCCTACAACAATAGTTATCAAGCAAGTATCAAGATGGCACCATATGAGGCGTTGTATGGTAGGAAGTGTCGCTCACCTACATGTTGGACGGAGTTGGGTGAGCGTCGATTGTTGGGACCGAGTTGGTTGCGAGAGGCGAAGACAAGGTTAAGTTGATTGAGCTCGATTGAAGGAAGCTTGAGAGCAGGCGAGAAATCTTATGCCGATCTCAAAGCGGAGAGATATAGAATTTCTTTGTGGGAGATCAAGTTTTTACGAAGGTCTCGCCATGGAAGAAAGTGTTGAGGTTCGGAAGAAGGGCAAGTTAAGTCCGAGGTTTATTGGGCGTATAAGGTACCGAGGCGAGTGGGACCGTAGCTTATCGGCTTGAGTTACCAGAGCTGAGCTAAGTCGATTCCACGGCGTATTTCACGTTCGATGCTTAGGCGCTATCGTTGAGATCCATCGCATGTCGTAGCGGTGGAGGAGATCGAGGTAATCTGGATTTGACCATGGAAGAAGAACCGGTGCTGATTCTAGACCGAGATGTGAAGGTTCTACGTAGAAAGTCGGTTCCTTTGGTAAAGGTGCTATGGCGGAATCATGGCGTGAAGAAGCTACGTGGGAACCAGAGGATATGATGAGGCGACAATACCCCTCAACTCTTTTGACCGGGTAATTTCGAGGCGAAATTATTTTTAAAGGGGTAGAAGCGTAATATCCCGGGTTAGGGGCTATTTTGATTATTGCATTGTTTGCATGTATTTGGCTGCAATGTTGTGTTTCAATTGTTTTGGGGCTTAGTTGTAAGCTTGGTGTAAGCTTTGAGTGGTTGGGGAAACTTTAGTTTTAAGCTTTAGGTGAGGGAGCTGAATGAGTGGGGTTTATAAATATTTTTAGGAGAATGTTAGCACAAGAATTGAGCTAGTAGAGTGGCAAGTTAGGCGCCACTTGGAGCTTGGGTTTGGCGTCACTTGCGAGGAAGGAGGTCACGTGTTCAAGCTCTGAAGTCTCATATTTTTGCCGATTTTGGACGAGAGGAGAAGAAGAAGTTGTGGGCGGTTCAAACTCGCCATAGACCAAGTCAAATTGTTCAAATGGTGGGTGGACGAGTAAATTGTGGAGGTTGACTAGTTCAAACTAGTTTGAATTAGTGGTTGGGTGCTTCATGGGGAGTGGCGGTTTGGCAAGTGGGTAAGTGGAGAGGGCGAAATTCTTTTGGCATTTTGGAGCATTTTCGATCAAATTTGTGTAAGCCAAAATCCTTCTTTTGTCAAAAGCAAGCCGAAATTTCAAGTGAGTTTCTGCATTTTCTTCTTGAAACCAGAAAGTCCAAGCACATACTTAGAAAATTGCTTGTTTCTCTTGATATTCTTTGATAGCCGAATGTTCTCTTCCATCTTTCTTTCTTTTTCATTTGTGTAAGCTGAAATTAGTACCCTATTCTTCTCATAGTTTCTTCATTTCTTCTCTTGAAACCTTGATAGCCAGAAGTTATTCCCAAAACATTTTCTCCATTCCTTCTTCTTTTCAAAACCAGAAAGTACTTTCCTTCTTCTTCTTCTTTTTCCCATTTCTGTTATTGGCCGAATATCAACCCCTTTCTTTTCATCTTTCTCTTGTGTTCTCCTTCTTTGTGTAAGGCCGAATCTTCTTCACCTTTTTGTTTAAGTCTTGGCCGAATATTGGTGTGGTGTGATCTCTCTTGTGTGTGGTGTCCAATCGGGTTTAGAGCAAGGTAAGTGGTTGGCCGAATGTTCATTTCTCTTCTCCCTTGTTCTTTGCCGATTTTGGTTTGGTTAAGAGCCGATTTTGGCCTTTGTTGATAGGAGTTAATCTTTTGTGTTGGAATCGATTTTATCATAGGGCATCCGAGATTTTGGAAGCAAGCAAGAGGAGCCGTCTTCCTCTGATAATCGATTGGTAAGTGGTGGTAAGGGTTGGTTCTCTTAGTCCACTCTTTTAGTTTCGTTAAGTCAAAGTTTCAAAGGATTAATCTTTCCTCTTAATAGGGTGTGCCGTGTGCATAAAGAAGAACCATCGTTTGGTTCGAGATTTGGTAGGAAACCAAATCAAGTGTAAGGTAAGGGTTCAAACGTTAACCCCTTTGGTTTAATGGTTTTGGCGAATGGCCTAGGTGCTAATCTCATATGTGCCCGATTATAGGAGCAAGATAATCGAGGGTCTTAGATCGGTTCCTTGGGATTAAGGCTTGCGTTTTAACAGTGTGTAAACTAACACACTCTTTGCTTAGTAATATGCTTAATAATCGATTGTTTAATAAAGTCGAAAACAAGTATGGTTGATTGATATGATACCCGATTGGGTATGTGCACTGATTAGGTAAGTCCGTTTCATTACGAGTTCTATTGTGGATATACTTGAGATCATGACATATGATGTATGTGTTATGAGATGCAACATTAAACATGTAGCATGATTTGCATGATTTGCATACTTTACATGAGTCGGTATGATAATGGATGATATGAGAGGAGGAATATGATATCCGTGTCTTTGGGACACCGGAGGTTTGGCACCTCCAGTGGTTTGGTACCACGATTATTTTGTGACTTTGGGTCACAGAGGTTTGGCACCTCATAGCGTCTCGTCGGTGGCTGGCTTAGCACCACGGTGGGTTGGCCACACGATTGATATCTGGGATTGGCGCCCGGTGATTTGGTATCACACGATGGGTTGGCCCCATCACTTGATTCGTGACTTTGGTCACGGTGATTTGGTATCACATTCGTGTCTTTGGGACACACGAGGTTTGGCACCTCATAGCGACTGCGTCCCCGTGGTTAACACCACCGTGGGTTGGCCCCACTTTTGAGATATGGGATCGTCGCGATAATTTGGTATCACACGATGGGTTGGCCCCATCATTGGATTCTTCGTGACTTTGGGTCACCAAAGTGGTTTGGCACCACACTTATGGATATCGTGACTTTGGGTCACGGTGGTTTGGCACCACCGGTGGTTTGGTACCACACGGGGTAGAAAAGGTGTTGTGGATGGCTAGGATTGGGTGTATTAATGACATTGCTCTGTATTGTGTGTGTTAGTATGTTGTATTAATCGGGAGGGGATTTATGCCTTTGAGTCTTGCGACTCCCCTTCTCCCTTATCATTTCAGGTGACACTTAGATCGCGGACATGGGCCGGGTGGACTCGAGGTGACCATGCCATGAATAAAGCCTCGCTTTTTGCTTGATTTAAGCACTTGGTACTTTATTTCATTTATTTTCATTTGGTTTTGTTGGGATTGTAAATGGCCTTTTAAAATTATGCTTTGATTATTTATATGCTTAAAATTTGATTTCAATTTAGCCTTAATAAATTCTTTGGGTTAATAATGGATAAAACTTGGAATGAAACGGTTTTCAAGACTACAAGCGATATGTTTTAAACTTTACCAACGGGTATCACATTAAAATCTTTAAATGAACGCATAACTCAAATATTTTCTAAACTTGTGATCTTCCACACTAAGTTCAAAATGTTTTTAAGTAACTAAAAGGAATTTCTCGGCCTTCTAAATGATAAAACTTACTTTTCAACTAAGCTTTCAAATTCCAGGTCTTCAAAATGCACTACGGTTTTAAAACAATCATGCCCAAGGTTTTTTTTTACAAATACGGATACATCAAAGAGTTTTCAGTTAAACCTTTCATGGAAACCTAACCTCTCAAATACGATTTTCCCGTAACATACCGTTCGGTCGGGGTGTCTTGCCGGGTTTGGGGTGTTACACCTTCGATACTAATCTGTTAGTTTTGACCATTTTCTTTTTCCTAGAGGAGTGGAAATCTTGAAATAAGTTTAAAAAGTGATGCAACGCTTCAAAGTCTTAACTTGATTTTCTTATTATTTTTTCTTTAGATTACTTTTTTTATCAAGATCGAGAATGAAACTCCAAATATTTCGACAACGTCGTCCCACATTCTCCTATTAAAAAGGTTCAATTTATATAAAAGGTAAATCCTATCCATTATTTGGGCAATACCTCAGAGTTATAGAAATGTAACATCATTTGTTATTTCCAATTTAAGCATCTAAGAGAACTTTTCATTTTCCAAGTTCCATTACTTATTCCACTAAAGGCGTCCATTCATATTTAAGTAAAATTTGATCGGAATGCTTACACCTAAAAAGTTAACGTAGAACGAAGAATAAAACGACCGAATTGGAGTCCCACGATAAAGACATACATCGGCTTAATTTGAGCGGAAATATTTTTGATGAATTAATTTTTAATTTCAATCATTTAGTTGCCATTTTCCATTTTACTAATATGATAAGTGTGATAAAAACTTTTTAACAACAACAAGGTTATAAGAATTTACGCTTCGCATACTTATTTGTACATTGTAGCACATACATATCACTGGTAAAAGAATCTGGTATAGCTCTTTCAATTTTGAGATACACTTGAATTTTTAACCAACAACATAGCAAGTGCATACACAACTTCAAAATATTAGAAAAATAGGACGACACACATAATGAATATGTGTGCCTGTAATGCAAGTGTACTATATCTCACATTGCTTTTTACATATTTTATTATTGTCCTGGTGTTTGGTTCAGAGTGGACGTAATAGTTCAATCCTAGTTTCAACGCAGAAACCCTTGTACAGCATAATCATCTTTATTGAACCTTATTTTCATGATCCGTTTAATGCCATTTAAGGATTATAAAGGGAAGTATAAATGTGTGTCTTTGACTTAATTTTAGATTTGTAGTAATTAAAATTAACGCTAATTAAACTGAAATAGTTAATGTTTTCTTTTATTGTACCGTATTCTAGTCCAATGTGGTTATAACACTTCCTATAAATGCCAGTTTGTTTCCTCGCGAATCTTGTTTGAAATTAGCTTTACTGAACCAAATTTAACTAGTAACATCGATTCACGCATATGGCAAGCCTTAATGTTTATTCCGTCCTAATGGTTATATTCTTAACTTGCGAGCGATGAATGGCTACGAAAGAGAATGACCAGATTATTAAGGAAAATAATTGTGAAACTAAAATAGGTTTGCCATGTGTTCTAGAAGCTTTCACGGCTATTTTCGAGGCAGGGAGTATTTCTAACAAATGTTGCGGTGAACTTGTTGTGTTGGAAAAAGTTTGCCACTCAGCATTAGTAAAGAGGACTCTTGAAAATCCTCTATTCAAAGACCTAAACCCAATGACAATTATAGCGAAGAGCATTCAGACATGGAATAATTGCCTTGCATTGATCGATTCACCATCTCAAATCAGCTTAAGGATATAGATTGCTGAAGCTAACAAAGCGGTTACAAGGCGTGCAGGCCCAAAATTATTTTTTGTCTTTATTTTTGATATTGTTCGAATGCTTCCTTAAAATGTGTCATGAGATTTAAGCCCGGTGAAATTATATTTAGTTGTGCGAGAAATTAAATGGTTCTAGAGAAGCCATTACTTAATACACTATGATTTTATCTGAGGCCATTATTTTTAATTTTATAGCATTGGAACTCGATAACCATCTCAAATCGAGCACTAGATATTGTTTCACATTGGCTAAATTGACACAAATATAATTATTCTAAACATTAAGATCATTTCAATAATGTGAAATTGGAATGTTCTAGCATGGTGTGAAATTGAAAGAATCTCGATTCCTTGAAAGTCTTTATCCAATTTATATTCACATTGCCTTAAGGAAAAAAAAACCTTGACTTCTTGAAGTTACGAAAAGACACATATCGTGCCAGGAAATATCCTCCAGGGGACATGCACTATAATTTGTAATAGTTCCTTGCCTATCGACTCCTTTGTTTCATTTTCCATTTTCACTCCTTCGATACTAATCTGTTAGTTTTGACCACATTCTTTTTCCTAGAGGAGAGGAAATCTTGAAATAATTTTCTAAAGTGAAGCAACGCTTCAAAGTCTTAACTTGATTTTCTTATTATTTTTTCTTTAGATTACTTTTTTTATCAAGATCGAGAATGAAACTCCAAATATTTCGGCAACGTACGTCCCACATTCTCCCTATTAAAAAAGGTTCAATTTATATAAAAGGTAAATCCTATCCATTATTTGGGCAATACCTACGAGAGTTATAGAAATGTAACATCATTTGTTACTTCCAATTTAACTGTCTAAGAGAACTTTTCATTTTCCAAGTTCCATTACTTATTCCACTAAAGGCGTCCATTCATATTTCAGTAAAATTCGGTCGGACTGCTTACACCTAAAAAGTTAACGTAGAACGAAGAATAAAACGACCGAATTGGAGTCCCACGATAAAGACATACATCGGCTTAATTTCAGAACGGGAAATATTTTTGATGAATTAATTTTGAATTTCAATCATTTAGTTGCCATTTTCCATTTTACTAATATGATAAGTGTGATAAAAACTTTTTAACAACAACAAGGTTATAAGAATTTACGCTTCGCATACTTATTTGTACATTGTAGCACATACATATCACTGGTAAGAGAATCTGGTATAGCTCTTTCAATTTTGAGATACACTTGAATTTTTAACCATCAACATAGCAAGTGCATACACAACTTCAAAATATTAGAAAAATAGGATGACATACATAACGAATATGTGTGCCTGTAATGCAAGTGTACAATATCTCACATTGCTTTTTACATATGTTATTATCGTCACAGTGTTTGGTTCGGAGTGGGCGTGTGATTTCAATCCTAGTTTCAACGCAGAAACCCTTGTACGGCAGAATCATCTTTATTGAACCTTATTTTCATGATCCGTTTAATGCCATTTAAGGATTATAAAGGGAAGTATAAATGTGTGTCTTTGACTTAATATTTAGATTTGTAGTAATTAAAATTAACGCTAATTAAATTGAAATAGTTAATGTTTTCTTTTATTGTAACGTATTATAGTCCAATGTGGTTATAACACTTCCTATAAATGCCAGTTTGTTTCCCTACGAATCTTGTTCGAAATTAACTTTACGAACCAAATTTAACTAGTAACATCAGATTCACGCAGTATGGCAAGCCTTAATGTTTATTCCGTCCTAATGGTTATATTCTTAACTTGCAAGGCAGTAATGGCTACGAAAGAGAATGACCAGATTATTAAGGAAAATAATTGTGAAACTAAAATAGGTTTGCCATGTGTTCTAAAAGCTTTCATGGCTATTTTCGAGGCAGGGAGTATTTCAAACAAATGTTGCGGTGAACTTGTTGTGTTGGGAAAAGTTTGCCACTCAGCATTAGTAAAGAGGACTCTTGAAAATCCTCTATTCATAGACCTAAACCAGTGACAATTATAGCGAAGAGCATTGGACATGGAATAATTGCCTTGCATTGATCGATTCACCATCTCACTTTGCTTAAGGATATAGATTGCTTAAGCTAACAAGCGGTTACAAGGCATGCGGGCCCAAAATTATTTTTGTCTTTATTTTTGATATTGTTCGAATGCTTCCTTAAAATGTGTCATGAGATTTAAGCCCAGTGAAATTATATTTAGTTGTGCAGAAATTAAATGGTTCTAGAGAAGCCATTACTTAATACACTATGATTTTATACAGGCCATTATTTTTAGTTTTATAGCATTGGAACTCGATAACCATATCAAATCTAGCACTAGATATTGTTTCACATTGGCTAAATTGACACAAATATAATTATTCTAAACATTAAGATCATTTCAATAATGTGAAATTGGAATGTTCCAGCATGGTGTGAAATTGAAAGAATCTCGATTCCTAGAAAGTCTTTATCCAATTTAAATTCACATTGCCTTTAAGGAAAAAAAAACCTTGACTTCTTGAAGTTACGAAAAGACACATATCGTGCCAGGAAATATCCTCCAGGGGACATGCACTATAATTTGTAATAGTTCCTTGCCTATCGACTCCTTTTTTTCATTTTCCATTTTCACTCCTTCGATACTAATCTGTTAGTTTTGACCACTTTCTTTTTCCTAGAGGAGAGGAAATCTTGAAATAAGTTTAAAAAGTGATGCAACGCTTCAAAGTCTTAACTTGATTTTCTTATTATTTTTTCTTTAGATTACTTTTTTTATAAAGATCGAGAATGAAACTCCAAATATTTACGACAACGCGTCGTCCCACATTCTCCCTATTAAAAAGGTTCAATTTATATAAAAGCTAAATCCTATCCATTATTTGGGAAATACCTACGAGAGTTATAGAAATGTAACATCATTTGTTATTTCCAATTTAACTCTCTAAGAGAACTTTTCATTTTCCAAGTTCAATTACTTATTCCACTAAAGGCGTCCATTCATATTTGATAAAATTCGGTCGGAATGCTTACACCTAAAAGTTAACGTGAGAACGAAGAATAAAACGACCGAATTGGAGTCCACAATAAAGACATACATCCGCTTAATTTGAGCGGAAATATTTTTGATGAATTAATTTTGAATTTCAATCATTTAGTTGCCATTTTCCATTTTACTAATATGATAAGTGTGATAAAAATTTTTAACAACAACAAGGTTATAAGAATTTACGCTTCGCATAATTATATGTACATTGTAGCACATACATATCACTGGTAAAGGAATCTGGTATAGCTCTTTCAATTTTGAGATACACTTGAATTTTTAACCATCAACATAGCAAGTGCATACACAACTTCAAAATATTAGAAAAATAGGACGACACACATAACGAATATCTGTGCCTGTAATGCAAGTGTACTATATCTCACTGTAACATCCTAAATTTGGGCCTTGTCATTTTATGTGTTTGGGTGTGAATGCTATGTTTGTCATGCTAGTTTAGGGTACTTTAGGGTCTAGGAATGACTTAGGGGTAAGCCGGAGCCTTAGTAAAAATTTTCTTTTTGGGCACTTTAAGGGAGAGCTGAATGGGATAGGGCTTAAGGGTGGTTGTGTAACACCCCAAACCCGGCCCAAACGCTTCAACCGGATCTGGTATGTCACTTAAGAGATTTTACATAACATGTCGCATTTTGGAAAACAATTACTAGGTTTACACCTTTATTTCGAAAGCTTAATAATTCATTAAAGTATAAAATATTAAGTAACCAATTATCTTGGTAGATTTTATATAAAAACAAAAATTTCATGCAGTCTTAACAATTGAAAGCGTAAAACTTAAAACCCAGTAATAAAAGCCCAACAAAATCCCAAGACATAAATGGTAGTCTAGTGGCCCATGGCCTTATTACAAGGAAATTTGAACCCATTAATTAAATGAAAATAAAAAAAAATTAGACTAAGTCTTTTTGCTGAATTCTCAAAGCTCTGTCGCATGGCCACCTTGCTCTCCTATCCAGCCCGGTCCGATGCCCTAAGTTTAACCTGAGATGGTTACAATTAAAGGGTGAGTCACGAGACTCAATGTGCAACCCTCATGCACCATTAGATTTGGGCTTTAGCCCCATAAAACAGAATAATCAAAATATAAGTAACAAAAATAATATGCAAAGCCCAACCCATATCCTAGGTGTCCATCCGCTACACGCCCTCGTACCAGCCATTCACACCATTGGGGATTTCTACAATCAACCCACACCACTACACGCCTTGATGGCAGTCGTGCAACTCATCATCAGATCATGGCCGTAGCCACTACAACAGATCACGGCAGAAGCCGCTACAACAGATCACGGTAAGAAACCGCTACAATAGATCATGGTAAAAACCGCTACAACATATAACTTCCTCCTTTCATCAAACCTAACCCATGCAATCACATAAAATCAGAATACTTATAACATTTAATCAGATCATTTACTAACCCAGTGATTTGCTTTACCCTCTTTGGGTTCCCGTCAATATGCCGGGGTTTTGACATTTAACAAAACATGTAATACTTATTTTGATATATTAATCAAACAGATCTAGATGGTGTGGAGAATTACACACCTGATATTGCGAAATCCAATATTCTTAGTCTATGTCCTTGCTATCTGGATCTATTATCCTCAATCTATAGCCTTGCTTAAAAGTCGGAACAATTGCGAAAATAGGCCTCTCCTATATTCGGCCATGGTTAGTGTTCTACCCAATTTTATATATTTGAATAACAAATCTTCTTACCTTAAAATCCTGAAATTAGAGACTTATGATTTTCGGCTTTTAGGTCTAGTCGACTAAGCTTCCTTCAAATCCCGAATTGCTGCCCATCATAAAACCATTAAACTATTAGCTTTTGGCTTTTGCCTTTCAAAAACCGGGAATAGATCATGAGAACTAATCAAAAATCAACACTTACCTTAGCACAGGAGATTCGGCTAGCACTAGAGAGAGGATTCGGCAATGCCCATGGAAGATTTAAATGCCGGAAGTACAAAACTAATTCTCAAATAGGATGAATAGAAGAAAAGACTATGGATGCTTCGGCTTCTTAGATAAATCGGCACAAGAAGGAAAAAGTGGAGAATAGTTTCGGCTTTTAAAGAAATTGGAGAGGGAGAGGCTGGGGAATTTTGGCACAATGGGAGAGAAATTTAGGGTTTTTAGTGTCAGAATCAAGGAGCTAGCCCCCTCTATTTATAGATATTTTGGCACCTACTGCTAAAAACCGAGAACGCCCTTGAAATTAAAGCTAAAAGAGAGGAGAAATTTGGCACCCTCCTTGCCATGCAGTAGCCGAATTTTACACTCCTCTAGGTGGTGGATTTTCGGCCAACACTTCCCTTGAAGATAAGCTCCTAACTTTTCTCCTTTTTATCTATGATATTATCACTTAAAAATCCACATAAATTCTCTATTTTATAGCCTTGTAGCATCCACCTCTACTAATCCCTAATGCCAAATTTAACTCACTTAAATTAAAATATTTGGGCCTCATTAAACTTAATACTTGGGCCCCTAATTCCTCGTGTGTGGCATCACCCTCTCTTCATTTAAAGTGCCAAATTTGGCCTAAAACGTGGGCTCCTTGCTACCCAAAACTTGTTCCTTTTTAACTGTTAATGATGCCACTTTAATCTGGGCCTTTTTGCCTAATTTTAAGCCCAAATTTAGACCCCTATCAATTAAATTAACATAGTAAACCTATCCCTACACTAAATGTATAGGCCCATAAATTTAGGATGTTACAGTTCTACCCCCTTAAAGAAATTTCGTCCTCGAAATTTCCAACTAACTATTAATCATACCCCCCAAGTCTCACCACTATGCTTCCGCTGTGAACTCTAATTCTAAAGCCAAAAGAAACACTTAGGATAATATGATAAAGTACGCACCGGTACTCGCATCTGGAGTGTCCTCGTCCCCTTATACTCATTCTACCGATTCGCGTTTATCTGTTTAGAAATTTTATGAATTATTAGTTTTCTTCCGCTGATTAACCACGAGCAGTTTATGAACAATAGTTTAAGAGTAGTTCTTTGAATTCGCATTCACAATCTGATCTCAAGTTTGTAACCTCTAACTAAAATAAAACACACACATCATACAAATAACATCCAAGCATTTACATTCTTCACGTAAAGGTGTTTTCGTTGATTCACTACCCAGGGGTATTTTCGTAATTACATCCTACAGGGGTATTTTCGTAATTTTTTCATAATAAAGTTCCTTGTTGATTTCGTGAAGTGAGGGTATTCTGGTAATTTTACAATTCGAGGGTATTTTGGTAATTTTGAAATCTGGGGGTATTTTGGTAATTTGAAATTTGGGGGTATTTCAGTAATTTTGAAATCTGGGGGTATTTCGATAATTTTACAATCAGGGGCAATTTAGTAATTTTGCAAATCAGGGGTAATTTGGTAATTGTACAAACCAGGGGTATTTTGGTCATTTGACAAAATGAGGGTAGGTTGGTAATTTTTTCTAACCAGGGATATTCCGATGTTGTTGTTGTTTTTTTTTTCTTTTCAAACAGGGTACTTTGGGGAAAAATCTAGTTTCATGGTCAGGTTACTCTTATAAACATGAGATTTTGGGTAAATTTTCAAAAGATAGGTATTTTACAAATTCATGGTGGTTGGTAGTTTTCACAAATCAAAGCGTATTTTGAAAATTTTGCAAAACTTGAGAAATTTTATTTCTTTTTTTCAAACTAGGGTGGTTGGTCCCTTTCGAGTTTTAATTATAAGGTTTAGCCCATCAACTAGTCCCAGTAACTAGGGTGAATAGTCACCACGCACGAGGTAGGATTCTAGTGAAGAGGAGGTGAGTCGCTAGGGCTGCTTAAGTACCAAGCTCTCCTGAATCCACTCCTAGACATGCGTATGCCCATTGCCACACCCTAACTTGGCTAAGGTGAGCAGGTCACTACGCACCGGTAGGATTCAGCGAAGAGGAGGTGAGTCACTAGGGTGCTTAAATACCGAGCTCTTAGGATCTAATCCTAGACATGCGTATGCTGTTACCACACCCTAGTCTTGCGGCTCGTTCACGGGTTTGTTTAGTGAAGTTAAGTCTTATGAGATTTTAAGAGTTGTTTGAGCTAGGCCTAAAGTCATCAAGTTCTAATCTAACTAATCTCGTCCCATAAAGCCCATCAAGCCCACATATATTATATCACACAATGGTTCGAATACTTACAGCAGGACTTGGGTAGGAGATGCGGGGTGCCATCTTGAGCTATGGACTGTTATGCATGTTTCAAAAACCCATCTTTAGAAAACGTTTTGAGCCCAAAAACCCCAAAGCCGAGTTTTGAATCGGGCTCTGATACCAAAATGTAACACCCCAAACCCGGCCCAAACGCTACAACCGGATCTGGTATGTCACTTAAGAGATTTTACATAACATGTCGCATTTTGGAAAACAATTACTAGGTTTACACCTTTATTTCGAAAGCTTAATAATTCATTAAAGTATAAAATATTAAGTAACTAATTATCTTGGTAGATTTTATATAAAAACTGAAATTTCATGCAGGTCTTAACTTAATTGAAAATGTAAAACTTAAAACCCAGTAATAAAAGCCCAACAAAATCCCAAGACATAAATGATAGCCTAGTGGCCCATGGCCTTGTTACAAGGAAATTTGAACCCATTAATTACATGAAAATAAAAAAAAATTAGACTAAGTCTTTTTTGCTGAATTCTCAAAGCTCATCGCATGGCCACCTTGCTCTCCTCTCTAGGCTTGGTCCAGATGCCCTAAGTGTCACTGAGATGGTTAAAATTAAAGGGTGAGTCGCGAGACTCGGTGTGCAACCCTCATGCACCATTAGATTTGGGCTTTAGCCCCATAAAATAGAATAATAAAAATATAAGTAACAAAAATAATATGCAAAGCCCAACCCATATCCTAGGTGTCCATCGCTACTGCGCCCGCACTGACCATTCACACCATTGGGGATTTCTACAATCAACCCACACCGCTACACGCCTTGATGGAAGTCGTGCTACTCATCATCGAGATCATGGCGTAGCCACTACAACGAATCACGGTAGAAGCGCTACAGCGAGATCACGGTAAGGAACCGCTACTGCGGATCATGGTAAAAACCGCTACAACATATAAATTCCTCCTTTCATCAAACCCAACCCATGCAATCACATAAAATCGGTATGCTTATAACATTTAATCGAGATCATTTACTAACCTGGTGATTTGCTTTACCCTCTTTGGGTTCCCGTCAATATCTTTGGGGTTTTGGCATTTAACAAAACATGTAATACTTATTTTCATATATTAATCAAAGCAGATCTAGATGGTGTGGAGAATTACACACGATATTGCGAAATCCAATATTCTTAGTCGATGTCCTTGCTATACGGATCTATTATCCTCAATCTATAGCCTTGCTTAAAAGCGAAACAATTGCGAAAATAGGCCTCTCCTATATTCGGCCATGGTTAGTGTTCTACCCAATTTTATATATTTGAATAACAAATCTTCTTACCTTAAAATGCCAAAATTGGAGACTTATGATTTTCGGATTTTAGGTCTAGTCGACTAAGCTTCCTTCAAATCCCGAATTGCCGCCCATCATAAAACCATTAAACTATTAGCTTTTGGCTTTTGCCTTTTAAAAACCGGGAATAGATCATGAGAACTAATAAAAAATCAACACTTACCTTAGCACAGGAGATTCGGCTAGCACTAGAGAGAGGATTCGGCAATGCCCATGGAAGATTTAAATGCCGGAAGTACAGAACTAATTCTCAAATAGGATGAAGAGAAGAAAAGACTATGGATGCTTCAGCTTCCTAGAGAAATCGGCACAAGAAGGAAAAAGTGGAGAAGAGTTTCGGCTTTTAAAGAAATTGGAGAGGGAGAGGCTAGGGAATTTCGGCACAATGGGAGAGAAATTTAGGGTTTTCAGTGTCAAAATAAAGGAGCTAGCCCCCCTATTTATAGATATTTTGACACCTACTGCTAAAAACTTAAAACGCCCTTAAAATTCAAGCTAAAAGAGAGGAGAAATTCAGCACCTCCTTGCCATGCAGTAGCCGAATTTTACACTCCTCTAGGTGGTGGATTTTAGGCCAACACTTCCCTTGAAGATAAGCTCCTAACACTACCTTTTTATTTATGATATTATCACTTAAAAATCCACATAAATTCTCCTATTTTATAGCCTTGTAGCCGTCCACCTCTACTAATCCCTAATGCCAAATTTAACTCACTTAAATTAAAATATTTGGGCCTCATTAAACTTAATACTTGGGCCCCTAATTCCTTGTGTGTGGCGTCACCCTCTCTTCATTTAAAGTGCCGAATTTGGCCTAAAACATGGGCTCCTTGCGACCCAAAACTTGTTCCTTTTTAGCATTAATGATGCCACTTTAATCTGGGCCTTTTGCCTAATTCTAAGCCCAAATTTTGACCCCTATCAATTAAATTAACATAGTAAACCTATCCCTACACTAAATGTATAGGCCCGTAAATTTAGGATGTTACAGGTTGGTTGTATGTTTAGACTCAAGAAGCGCTTTAGTAAAGTGGCAAGGAGGTGCCACTTAAAGCTCGATGAGTGGCGCCTCGGGAAGGTGGCGGGGAGCGAGGTTCGAGTTGCGTGGATTCCCTTTTGGGGATTTCTTTTTAACGCCAAGGTGGGTGAGAGTTGCTTTCAGCTTGGACTCTGGTGGATGAGTGTTGAATGGGTCAACACATTTGAATGAAGAGAAGAGAGCAATTCAAGGAGAAGGAATCGGTCAACAGGTTTGAATGGAGAGTGGAGAGTGATCGGTGGAGAGAATCGTGGGATTGGGATAGAGGGAGAGAGTTTGGTCGAATGTGGGGTGTGTGAGTGTGTGTGCTCGGTTTAGTGAGGTTAGGGGGGTGGCCGAATGTTAAATGATAGCATTAGAGGGAGTGTTGAGCATTTTCGGCTAGCTAGAAAGGACCAAAAGCATTCCTTTGTTCTTTTCTTTTATCAAAACCGAAACACCCTCATACCACTTGGTGCATTTTTATTTTCTCTCAAAATACGAAAACCAAAACACCTTCTAATCCTCTTCTCATTTTCTTCTTCTTTTGTGCTTGGCCGAAACCTACATTGCCTTTCACTCATCACTTTTGTTTATTTTCTTTGCCACTAACATCAAAGCCGAAACCCTCTGAAGCCACACCTTTTGCCGAAACTCTGTTATTCTCTTCTCTTTTCTTTCGAACACCTTAGCCGAATCTCTCTTGGTAGATAGCACCTTTCTTCTCCATCTCTTTCTTTTCAAGAGCAGAACAAGTTCGACATTTGTGGATTGTTGTTACCTATTTTCCTCCACTCCCAATCAGTTTCTCTAGTGCTTGGGGTAAGTGTTTTCTTTTCCGTTCAATCATCTCTTCTCATGTTTGCGTACCGAAGGAAGTAATCAAATTCTTTAACTCTTTCCCGATTGTAGGGGGCTTTGTCTTCGCGTTTTTCTGGGTTTTGGTCTGCGTTTGGAGTGTTTAAAGGGATAATCGGTTCTAGTCGATTCAAGTACTCGAGCGGTGCAGGATTCAAACCTTCTTAATCTCCGGGATTTGTTGATCTAGGTAAGGACCCTTAGTCTTGAGCGTTATTCCCTTTTTGTTCGATTTCACTACATTAATCCGGTCTAGTGACCAAGGTTCTGTTCATGGACTCAAATGTCAGCCAAGCGAAAGGAGGGGTTGGACACGTAGTCCCAGCCCCTAAGTTCAAGAAGCGCGCGGTGTCTGCTGTTCGAGATTGGCCACCAGGTTGAGGGCCTACTTCTGAGCAAAATAGGAGGCAGATAGCAGTAGTTTCTGAAAGCGATAGTGTTGACATAGATAGCATAGTGCTGCGTGTAACCAGGTGTGTAATATTTATACACTTTTTATATTATTATGTGTAATTAATTTCTTTGGGGCTGAAAAGCCGAAACGGCTAGATGAACAAGCGTTATGCCACTATGGGCATGGCCGAAATACCAGGTAAGTACCTAGTTGGTTATGTATGCACCGATGAATGTATGCCATAATGATATTGTGCACTTGACAGCACGTTGCATTCATTTGACACTTGTATGCATGGGTTGGATTTGATGTGAAAGGGGAAGTGTAAGACTGTCACTAGTGGTTTGGTACCACACGTGGGTTGGCCCCACATTCTTGACTCGTGACTAAGTCTCAGTGGTTTGGAACCACCGGTGGTTTGGTACCACATAAATGTATGATTCGTGACTCATCCCGGTGGTTTGGTACCACGATTAGGTTGGCCCCATATATATGATTATTCGGGATTGTCACTAGTGGTTTGGTACCACAAGTGGGTTGGCCCCACATATGATATCTTGTGACTATGTCACCAGTGGCTAGGTGCCATAAATGGAGTGTAGCGGGTGGAGGGTTGATTGTAGAAATCCCACGGAGTGTCGGTTGAGTACGGGTGGTGTGTAGAGGATGGAAAATCTAGGCTTGGGCACAGTACATTGCATCCATATCTGTACATGCTATTTTGAGTGGGCTAAGGCCCAATATGTGTTTGTGGGCTTGGAGCCATTGATGTGACTTAAGGGGGACTGACACACTGAGTCTCGGTGACTCACCCCCTCTGCTTAATCTTGCAGGTGATAAGTGAGACGTGGACTTGGGAGCCGAGGGGACTTGAGGAGGCCATAGCTTGATATTTTTCAGTGAACTTAGTTTCTTTCCAAGACGTTTTAAATTTGGGTTTTTAATTGATGTAATAAGGCCTTCTAAATTGTTATTTTGTTTTACATGATTACTTCGCTTTGATACGACATTAATTTACGACTTAAAGATATTTGTTAAAAAGAAGTGTTCTAAACAACTGTAACCTGAATATCGATTTTCTCACAAGTGCTAGCAAAAATAGCAAATGAGCGATTAATCCAACCTGAAATTTTTCTTCAGTTACAAACCCCTGTTTTCAAAATATCACCTAAAACAAAGAGTTTCAAACTTACGGTTTCCATCAAAATTTCAAAATTTCCTTATAACCTTTTTCCCTATGACATACCAGAACTGGTCGTAACGATTAGACCGGGTTTGGGATGTTACAATTTTGATATCAGAGCACGGTTGCAAAACTCGGGCAGTGAAAATGGGTTCATTAACGCTCTATTAAGTTGGTTTAAATGATTTTAGAAAGTAATGTTTTGATTGGAACATGGCATCCGAGTCCGTCGGCACCCGATCCACCTAGGTTAGTGTTCTAATAATTACTGATAATGTATGCATGCAATGATTGTTACCGTGAGTAAATATGGTTGTTTGTTCTAGAAGACTCAAACTATAGGGACTGAAACTTTGATGTGTTTTACGGAAATTACTCTCTAAAACTATTTTTTCATAAAATTGCTCGGTGTTAAAAAAAGTGAAAGAAATAATTAACTCATAAAACTTTTAACAGATTAATCACGAACGTTAGTCATGAGCACTCGAGTCGTGGGCGTAGTGTGCGTGGTCGCGTAGTAGGGCGGGATTGTCTATATCGGAACCGATTGGATCGGTCATGGGTGGTCGTAGTGAGATGCCAATATCGCCAGCAGTGGAAGCGAAATTTCAGGACAAAACAAGCGGGGATGATGCGGTGTCTCAGGTAATGTTACGGGTTTTGGAGAGAGTTACGGGGGCAAGCATGAGTACTGGGGCCCGAAAATGTGTGTCTAAGCGACTCCAAGCCAATAGAGCGGAGATGTTTAGGGGTGTTTCAGGCATAGCCCCTAATACAGCTGAATATTGGTTAGAAGCAAGTGAGCGCATAATGGATGATCTAGACTTCACGGTAGAGGAGAAGTTGAAAGGGGTGGTGTCTCTTCTGCGAGACGAGGCGTATCAGTGGTGGCTCACGGTTAGGGATGGTATGGTGGCTGAGCATATCACCTGGGATTTCTTTAAGATGGCATTCCAAGGGAAGTACGTCGGATCAAGTTATGTGGATGCACAGCGTATGGCATTTTTAAATTTTGTTCAGGGAAATAAGTCAGTATCCGAGTATGAGGCGAAATTCTTACGTCTAAGTCGTTATGCCCGGGGTATTGTGGCCACGGATCACGAGCGCTGTGTTCAGTTCGAAGATGGGTAGAGAGATGATCTGCGTGTACTGATAGCTCCACAACAAGAGAGGGAATTTTCTATTCTTGTGGAAAAGGCTAAGATAGCTGAGGAGGTGAAGCGGTCCGAAAAGCAGAATCAGGAGAGAAATAGAAACAAGAGGAATTTTGGTTCGTCAAGATCAGTTGGGCGGTTTCAGAAGAGGCCTAGGGTTGAGGGTCCGAACCGTGTGGGGAGACCTGCTGTTGATAGTCAGCCTCCGAGGTGTGCTCGATGTGATAAATTTCATTTTGGTGAGTGTTGGGTTGGTAGTAGAGGATGTTTCAAGTGTGGGTCTACGGAACATCGAATAAGGGACTGTCCACAGGAGAAAGGCAGAGCGTAACCAATGGGTCAGGGTTATGTTCAGTCAGGTAGAGGTGGACAACAACCACCGAGAGGTTGAGGTCCGATCAGAGGGGGTAACGGCTTCGGTCGGAGACGTGGAGCACCAGGCAGAGGTGCTGAGAGCAGTGATGCAAGGAGACCTGGGCTGGTTTATGCAGCCAGACGTCAAGAAGAGAGAGATGCACCGGACGTCATAACTGGTACGTTTCTTATTTATGGGTTGCCTTATACTGCATTAATTGATATAGGATCAACACATTCATATGTTGCTAGTGAGATATCTGGAACTTTAAGAATAGACTTTGAGATTGCCTCTAGGGAGATGGCCGTAGTTAGCCCGCTAAGACAATCGGTAGTGGTGAACAGACTTTATAGGGATGTACCTTTAGAAGTTCAAGGGATGGTTTTTCTGGCTAGTCTGATGGAACTACTGTTCGGAGAGTTTGACCTGATTTTAGGCATGCATTGGCTAGGGAAGTATTGAGCAAATTTGGATTGTGTTGCCAAACGCATGGTATTGAGAACTCTCGAGGATGAAGAGGTGGTGGTAATAGGTGAGAGAAGGAACTACCTATCTAACGTAATATCTGCTTTAAAGGCTGAGCAAATGGTAAAGAAGGGTTGTGAGGCATTCATAGCGCTGGTTTGTGCCTTGGAGGGCAAGGATTTGTCTGTGGGGGATGTTAGAACAGTAAAGGAATTTCCCGATGTTTTTCCGGAAGAGCTTCCAAGATTGCCTCTAGATCGAGAGGTGGAATTTGGTATTGATCTTTATCCGGGGACAGTGCCTGTTTCGATTGCCCCATATAGGATGGCACCCAAGGAGTTGGTAGAATTAAAGGCTCAGATTCAGGAACTGTTGGATCGAGGTTTTATCCGACCGAGTGTATCACCTTGGGGAGCACCGGCGTTATTCGTCAAGAAGAAGGACGGATCAATGCGTATGTACATTGACTACCGTCAGTTGAACAAGTTGACCATCAAGAATAAGTACCCGCTGTCGAGGATTGACGACTTGTTTGATCAACTGAAAGGGGCTTCAGTCTTTTCGAAGATAGTTTTGCGGTCAGGTTATCATCAGCTTAAGGTCAAGGAGGCGGACATTCATAAGACGGCATTTCGAACTCGCTATGGCCACTATGAATTTCTGGTGATGCCATTTGGTCTAACCAATGCACCAGCAGCGTTTATGGACATGATGAACTGGGTTTTCCAACCCTATCTGGACCGATTCGTCGTAGTATTCATAGACGATATTTTGGTCTATTCGGATCGGACGAAGAGCATGACTCGCATCTTCGTGTGGTCTTACAAATTCTGAGGGAAAAGCAGTTGTTCGCCAAATTCAGTAAGTGTGACTTTTGGCTAAAGGAAGTTACCTTTTTGGGTCATGTTGTGTCTGCTGAGGGGATTAGGGTTGACCCCTGGAAGGTCGAAGCTGTGCTGGATTGGAAGCCACCTAGGTCTGTGGCAGAAATTAGGAGTTTTCTTGGTCTAGCTAGGTATTATAGAAGATTCGTTGAGGGATTCTCTTTGATTGCGGCTCCATTAACCAAGTTGTTAAGGAAAAGGGTTCCGTTTGTTTGGTGCGACAAAGCGGCGCAGGAAAGTTTTGAGAAGCTAAAGAGGATCGGCGGAAGCTCGGTGTTGATTCACCGAGAGGTCGGAAAGGAGTTCGTGGTTTCTTGTGATGCTTCACACACAGGATTAGGGTGTGTGTTCTTTGCAAGGCGGGAAGGTTATTTGCGTATGCGTCTCGACACTTAAGACCACATGAGTTAAACTATCCCACACATGACTTGGAGTTGGCGGCGGTGGTTTTGCTCACGAAAATCACGGAGACACTATCTCGTATGGGGAGAAATCATCATCTATCACGGATCACAAGAGTCTTAAGTACCTTCTCTCAAAAAGAATTAATTTAAAGCGAGGCGATGGGTGGAGTTGTTAAAGGATTATGATTGTTCGATCGAATACCATCGGGTAAAGCTAACGTGGTGGTAGATGCATTAAGTCGTAGGGTAATCTCGGATCTAAGGGCAATGTTTGCACATCTTAGCTTTGTCACGATGATGGGAGTGCATTAGGTGAGCTGCAGTGAAACCGAAGCGTGGATAAGTCGGATCAAGGAGAAGCAATTGTTGGATGATGTCTTGAATGCACGACTACTTCAAGTTCAGAATGGTGGGTTAGAGAATTTTAATATGAGTAGTGAGGGAGTTCTGTGTTTCTGGGGAAAGATTTGCATGCCGAAGGATTCAGAGTTGAGGCGTAGAATTTTGTAGAAAGCGCATAGCAGTCTATACGCTATGCATCCTGGAGGAAGTAAGATGTATCAGGATTTGCAAGGGCGGTTTTGTGGCGGGTGCAGGCGAGAAGTAACCAAATATGTGAGTAAGTGTTTGACGTGTCAGCAGGTGAAAGCAGAACATCAGTTGCCTTCAGGTTTGTTACAGCCAGTGAAGATTCCGCAGTGGAAGTGGGAAAGGATCACAATGGATTTCATTAGTGGGCTTCCCTTTACACCTACTAAAAAGGATTCAATTTTGGTAGTGGTTGATCGTTTGACGAAGTCTGCTCATTTCATACCAGTACGAGTGGAATACTCTCTTCAGAAGTTGGATAAATTATATATAGCAGAGATTGTAAGGTTGCATGGGGTGCCAGTGTCGATTATCTCGGACAGAGACCCTAGATTTACGTCAAGATTTTGGAAGGCGTTGCATCAAGCGTTGGGCACAAAGTTAGATTTCAAGATCTGACATTTCATCTGCGATCGGACGGATGATCGAGAGAGGGTAATCCAAATCTTAGAGGATATGTTGAGAGGTCGTGTCATGGACTTGAGAGGTAGTTGGGAAGAGTTCTTACCATTGGCGGAATCGCGTACAATAACAGCTACCAATCGAGTATCTAGATGGCACCGTATGAGGCATTGTATGGTCAGAAGTGTCGCACTCCTACTTGTTGGACGGAGTTGGGTGAGCGTCGGATGTTGGGTCCGAGGTGGTCATTTGAAGCGAAGGACAAGGTTGAGCTAATTAGGGCTCGGTTGAAGGAAGCTTGGATGACCAGAAGTCTTATGCAGACCTAAGGTGTAAGGACATAGAATTTGAAGTAGGGGACCAGGTATTCTTGAAGGTGTCGCCGTGGAAGAAAGTTCTTAGGTTTGGACGAAAGGGCAAGCTAAGCCCCAGGTTTATCGGGCCTTATCAGATAGTGAAGCGTGTGGGACCAGTAGCCTATCAACTCGAGTTACCTGCAGAGTTAAGTTAGATTCACGATGTGTTTCACGTGTAGATGCTAAGACGTTATCGTTCGGATCCATCTCACGTGGTATCAGTGGAGGAGATCGAAGTGAGGCCTGATCTATCCTTTGAGGAAGAACCAGTTCGAATTTTGGATCGGGATGTCAAAGTATTACGAAGAAAGACAGTTCCGTTGGTTAAAGTTCTGTGGTGTAATCACGGTTCCGAGGAAGCTACGTGGGAATTCGAGGAATCGATGCGACAGTAATACCCTCATCTCTTTTGACCAGGTAATTTCGAGGCCGAAATTATTTTAAGGGGGTAGAACTGTAATATCCTAAATTAGGGCCTTTGTATTTTATGTGTTTGGATGTGAATGCTATGTTTGTCATGCTAGTTTAGGGTACTTTAGGGTCCAGGAATTACTTAGGGGTAACCTGGAGCCTTACTAAAAATTTGCTTTTTGGGCATTTTAAGGGAGAGCTGAATGGGATAGGACTTAAGGGTGGTTGGTTGTATGTTTAGACTCAATAAGCGCTTTAGTAAAGTGGCAAGGAGGCGCCACTTAAAGCTCGGGAAGGTGGCGCCTCGGGAAGTGGCGGGGGAGCGAGTTCGAGCTACGTGGATTCCCTTTTGGGGATTTCTTTTGACGCCAAGGTGGGGAGAGTTGCTTTTCAGCTTGGACTCTGGTGGATGAGTGTTGAATGGGTCAACACATTTGAATGAAGGGAAGAGAGCAATTCAAGGAGAAGGAATCGGTCAATGAGGTTTGAATAGAGAGTGAAGAGTGATCGGTGGAGAGAATCGTGGGATTGGGAGAGAGGAGAGAGTTTGGCCGAATGTGGGGTGTGTGAGTGTGTGTGCTCGGTTTAGTGAGGTTAGGGGTGGCCGAATGTTAAATGATAGCATTAGAGGAGTGTTGAGCATTTTTTCGGCTAGCTAGAAAGGACCAAGAGCATTCTTTTGTTCTTTTCTTTTGTCAAAACCGAAACACCCTCATACCACTTGGTGCATTTTTCTTTTCCCTCAAAATACCAAAACCAAAACACCTTCTAATCCTCTTCTCATATTCTTCTTCTTTTGTGCTTGGCTGAAACCTACATTGCCTTTCACTCATCACTTTTGTTTATTTTCTTTGCAATTAACATCAAAGCTGAAACCCTCTGAAGCCACACCTTTTGCCCAAACTCTGTCATTCTCTTCTCTTTTCTTTCGAACACCTTAGCCGAATCTCTCTTGGTAGATAGCACCTTTCTTCTCCATCTCTTTCTTTTTAAGTGTAGAACAACTTCGACATTTGTGGATTACTGTTACCTATTTTCCTCCACTCCCAATCAGTTTCTCTAGTGTTTGGGGTAAGTGTTTTCTTTTCGGTTCAATCATCTCTTCTCATGTTTGCATGCCGAAGGCAGTAATCATATTCTTTAACTCTTGGCCGATTGTAGGGGGGCTTTGTCTTCGTGTTTTTCTGGCTTTTGGTCTATGTTTGGAGTGTTTAAAGGGACAATCGGTTCTAGTCGATTCAAGTACTCGAGCGGTGCAGGATTCAAACCTTCTTAATCTCCGGGATTTGTTGATCTAGTTAAGGACCCTTAGTCTTGAGTGTTATTCCCTTTTTATTCGATTTCACTGCGTTAATCCGGTCTAGTGACCAAGGTTCTGTTCATGGACTCAAATGTCGGCCAAGTGAAAGGAGGGGTTGGACCCGTAGTCCCAGCCCCTAAATTCAAGAAGCGCGCGGTGTCTGCTATTCGAGATTTGCCACCAAGTTGTGGGCCGGCTTCTGAGCAAAATAGGAGGCAGATAGCAGTAGTTTCCGAAAGCGATAGTGTTGACATAGATAGCATAGTGTTGCGTGTAACCAGGTGTGTAATATTTACAAACTTTAATATTATTATGTGTTATTAATTCTTTGGGGCTGAAAAGCCGAAACGGATAGATGAACAAGCGTTATGCCACTATAGGCATGGCCGAAATACCAGGTAAGTACTTTGTTGGTTATGTATGCGCTGATGAATGCATGCCATAATGATATTGTGCACTTGACAACATGTTGCATTCATTTGACACTTGTATGCATGGGTTGGATTTGATGTGAAAGGGGAAGTGTAAGACTGTCACTAGTGGTTTGGTACCACACGTGGGTTGGCCACACATTCTTGACTCGTGACTAAGTCTAAGTGGTTTGGAACCACCAATGGTTTGGTACCACATAAATGTATGATTCGTGACTCGTCCCAGTGGTTTGGTACCACAGTGGGTTGGCCCCACATATATGATTATTCGGGATTTTCACTAGTGGTTTGGTACCACAAGTGGGTTGGCACCACATATGATATATTGTGACTATGTCACCAGTGGCTAGGTGCCACAAATGGAGTGTAACGGATGGAGGGTTGATTGTAGAAATCACCACGGAGTGATCGGTTGGTACGGGTGGTGTGTAGAGGATGGAAAATCTAGGCTTGGGCCGGGTACATTGCATCCATATCTGTACATGTTATTTTGAGTGGGCTTGGAGCCATTTATGTGACTTAAGGGGGACTGACACACTAAGTCTCGGTGACTCACCCCCTCTGCTTAATCTTGCAGGTGATCAGTGAGACGTGGACTTGGGAGCCGAGGGGACTCGATGAGGCCATAGCTTGATATTTTCAGTAAACTTAGTTTCTTTCCAAGACGTTTTAAATTTGGGTTTTTAATTGATGTAATAAGGCCTTCTAAATTTTTATTTGGTTTTACATGATTACTTCGCTTTGATACGACATTAATTTATGACTTAAACATATTTGTTAAAAAGAAGTGTTCTAAACAACTGTAACATGAATATCGGTTTTCTCACAAGTGCTAGCAAAAATAGCAAATGAGCGATTAATCCAACCTGAAATTTTCTTGATTACAAACCCTGCATTTTCAAAACATGACCTAAAACAAAGAGTTTCAAACTTACGGTTTCCATCAAAATTTCAAAATTTCCTTATAACCTTTTTCCATGTGACATACCAGATCTGGTCGTAACGATTAGACCGGGTTTGGGATGTTACACTCACATTGCTTTTTACATATGTTATTATCGTCCTGGTGTTTGGTTCGGAGTGGACGTAATAGTTCAATCCTAGTTTCAACGCAGAAACCCTTGTACGGCATAATCATCTTTATTGAACCTTATTTTCATGATCCGTTTAATGCCATTTAATGATTATAAAGGGAAGTATAAATGTGTGTCTTTGAATTAATATTTAGATTTGTAGTAATTAAAATCAATGCTAATTAAACTGAAATAGTTAATGTTTTCTTTTATTATAAGATATTGTAGTCCAATGTGGTTATAACACTTCCTATAAATGCCAGTTTGTTTCCCTGTGAATCTTGTTCGAAATTAACTTTACGAACCAAATTTAACTAGTAACATCAGATTCACGCAGTATGCCAAGCCTTAATGTTTATTCCGTCCTAATGGTTTTATTCTTAACTTGCGGGGCAGTAATGGCTATGAAAGAGAATGACCAGATTATTAAGGAAAATAATTGTGAAACTAAAATGGGTTTGCCATGTGTTCTAGAAGCTTTCACGGCTATTTTCGAGATAGGGAGTATTTCTAACAAGTGTTGCGGTGAACTTGTTGTGTTGGGAAAAGTTTGCCACTCAGCATTAGTAAAGAGGACTCTTGAAAATCCTCTATTGAAAAACCTAAACCCAGCGACAATCATTGTAACAACCCAAACCCGGCCCAAACACTATGGCCGAATCCGAGTTGCTACAGTGGAAAAGATTTTGGAAAACCTTACCTAGAGTTTATTTAAAAGTTAATTCAACCAAGTTATTATGGAATATCGAGTCGCTATGAGGTACCAAACCTCTGGAGGTACCAAACCTCTGGTGACCGTAGTCACAATGTGTTACCAAAACACTGGTGCCCGTCGGCACGAATACACTGCCCCCTCCACTCATTAATCCCACACCAGTCACATATGTACATGTTTCATGTCATCACATACTTAAATCTCATGTATCAATACATCATGCTTCCCAAAAGCATCAATAACACATTCATATTAACAGGTACTTACCTGAATCACCACTCATACCGTTATGGTATTAATCCGATGCTACACAAATCAAAGTTAGCATACATAGCACTCAGCACATTTAAATAGTTATACGTGTGTATGTACACACCTGATATTACGATGGTCTTAATCCCGAAGAAAACCAATCGGCCACACTCTAAGTCCTTGCCCCTATATTCGGCCAACTATCAAAGTTAGTGAAATGGCCATTCGGCCAAACCAAATAATTCTATAGGGTTATTGCTTGAACCCGAATCCTTACCTACTCGCTTTGAATACTAGCTTCAGCACCCAAATCACGAATCTGGTTCACAAACTATAATCAGTCAATGGACATGTGTCGAGTAGCCTTGGCTTTTAATCACTTAGAAGAATAATCTATTACAAGTAGGCACTTACCACCACTTACCCAAATCCGATTGTGACGGAGAGTTAGATCTCTTGCTTGGAAGATCCGAAATTCCTAGATGACATCGATTTCAAAGAAAGATTAGCCGAACTATTACCAAATGCGATTTCGACTTTTCCTCACATCCAAATCGACAGAACATAAGAGAAATTATTAGTACATTCGGGTAATGCCCTTACCTCTCATCAAACCGATTGAAAGGAAAGTCTCGAAGAGTCTTATACCACCTTTAGTGTTCGGCAAAAGTGCTTCCAAAGAGGAGAAGGGAATTTCGGCACTCTAGAGAGGTATATTCGGCCAAAACTTGAAAATATGGAGAGGGGAAATTCGGCTATGGCTAGGGAGTAGGTTCGGCTAACTAAGAAAAAGGGAAGAGGAAGGATTTGGGATTCGGCAAAGAAGAGAGTAGAGGAGAGTTTTGGTTCAAGGAAGAGAAGAAAAGAGGAAAATGGAAGATGAGAGTGAGTAGAGAATTTCGGCAAAAATCTAAGAAAAGAAGAATGGTTTTCAGTTTTTTTCTTGAGAGAGTTTGAAAAACAAAAAGAGGTGCTAGCCGAAATTATCAAGAAGACTAAAAAGAATTCGGCCCCTCCCTTTCACCTATGCTTGCCGTCCACTTCTCTCCTTGAAGTGTTTAAAATTCGGCGAACTCCCTGTTTTTCTCTTGGCCACTAATTTGAACTAATTCAAAATAATTTGAATTAGCCACATGCCTATTTTTCCTCTGCCAACTATTTAGATTATTCAAGTAATAATCCAAATAAAAATTCATATTATCCTCCTTATTAAAAAGAGTTTAAACTTAGAAAAACTCCCCCCTGTTGCCGTCCAAAATAAAGAATAAAAAGGGGACTCCGCGACTCGAACACAATCCCCCATTGCTCCCTTGATGGCGTCATCCATAGCTCCTAAGTGACTCTCCTTTTGCCACTTTTCCAAGGCCCTTTTTGTGTCAAATTATCCCTTATTTATTCTTGTAACCCCTACTTGCTAAGGCTTCTTTCCCTTAAAGCTTATAAAAATAAAAATTTCTACTATCTCGAGCTAACTTAAGACCCTTAATTGAACCTTATCATTCCATAAATAATACCATAACAATTCAAACACAAGGAAAATCATTTAATCACAAATAGCCCCGGTTTTAGGATGTTACAGTTCTACCCCCTTAAAATAAATTTCGTCCTCGAAATTACCTGGTTAAAAGAGGTGGGGGTATTGCTGCCGCATCACATCCTCGGGTTCCCACGTAGCTTCCTCTGTACCATGGTTCCGCCATAGCACTTTTACTAAGGGCACTGACTTTCTTCGTAGAACCTTCACATCTCGATCTAAGATCTGAACCGGTTCTTCTTCAAAAGATAAATCCGAGTTCACCTCAATCTCTGCTACTGGCACAACGTGCGAAGGATCTGACCGATACCATCTCAGCATTGATACATGAAATACGTCATGGATCTGATTCAGTTCTGCCGGCAACTCTAGCTGATAAGCTACCAGGTCCTACTCGCTTTACCACTCGATATGGCCCGATGAATCTTGGGCTTAGCTTCCTTTTCGTCCAAATCTCAACACCTTTTTCCCAGCGACACTTTCGAGAAAGACTTTGTCTCCCACACAAGATACTCCATTTCCTTGCGTTTGAGATCGGCATAAGACTTACGCCTCTCGATGCTTCCTTGAGACGAGACCGAATCACCTTGACTTTGTCTTGAGTCTCTGTTACCAGTCGGACCCAGAACTTGTCGTTCCCCAACTCCGTCCAACATGTAGGAGTACGACATTTTCGTCCATATAGGGCCTCATATGGAGCCATCGAATACTCGCTTGATAACTATTGTTATAAGCGAATTCCGCTAATGGTAGGTACTCTTCCCAACTACCACTAAAATCCAAGACACAACCTCTTAACATGTCTTCTAGGATCTGTATCACCCTTTCCATTGTCAGTCCGTCGATTTGTGGATGGAAAGCCGTCTTGAAATCTAACCGTGTACCCAAAGCTTGATGCAACGCTTTCGAACCTCGGCGTGAATCGGGATCCCTATCTCGAGATAATCGATCTTTGGCACACCATGCAACCTCACTATTTCACCCACATACAACCGCTAGCTTCTAGAGTGAGTAATCCATTCTCACCAGGCATGAAGTGAGGTGGATTTAGTCGGCGATCCACAATTACCCAAAGCTGCATCCTTCTTGTTGGGCGTAAGGGTAGCCCACTAACAAAATCCATGGTGATCCTCCCATTTCCATTGAGGATCTTTATCGGTTGAAGTAGTCGATGGTAAGCGATGTTCAGCCTTAACCTGCTTGGCATGTCGGACACTTTCCCTACGAACTCGGTTATCTCACGCCTCGGCCCGGCCACGAGGCTATTTCGCAAATCTCCATACATCTTGCTTTCTCCCGGATGCATAGCATATGGGCTGCTATGTGCATCATGGAGAATTTTTCGCCTCAACTCTTCATCCTTCGGCATGCATGCTCGCCCTTGAAAACATAGCACTCCATCCCTAGACAGACCGTACCCTTCCAAACCACCATCCTGAACTTGTACCCTCTTAGTGCTCAAGCATTCATCCACTAACTGCTTTTCCTTAATCTCCTCAATCCATGTTGGCTTTACTTGGAGTTCCGCCAAAAGACTCCCATCATCATATAGACTCAACCGAGCGAACATTGCTCTTAAGTCCGTCACCACCTTAGGCTCAGCGCGTCGGCTACCACATTAGCCTTACCGGATGGTACTCGATTGAACAATCGTAGTCCTTTAGTAGTTCAATCCACCGAAGCTGTCTCAGATTGAGATCATACGAGTGGAAGATACTTCAAGCTTTTGTGATCCGTGTAGACTATCGACTTCTCCCCATACAGTAATGTCTCTATATCTTGAGCAAAGGCAGTGCCGCTAACTCCAAGTCGTGCGTTGGGTAGTTAACCTCATGCGGTCTTAAGCGACGGGATGCATAGGCTACTACCTTCCCATCATCTGCATCAACACACATCCCAAACCGGTGTGAGATGCATCACAATAGGCTTGTGAATAACTTTCTGCTTGTTTGTACCAAAACCGGAGCTTAGTCAAAATTTTCCTTAGCTTATCAAAACTTCATTCTTTGCTCTCTCCGTCCATACAAATGGAACACCTTTCCTTAGTAACTTAGTTACAGTGCGCTGCTATTAGAGAGAATCCTTCCACGAATCTCCGATAGTACCTGCTAAACCAGAAAACTTCGTATTTGACCACCGACCTAGGTGGTTTCCAATCCAATCTTTGCTTCAATCTTGCGAGGATCTACTCTAATTCCTTGGTGATACTACATGACCTAAGAAAGCCACCTCCTAAGCCAAAATTCGCACTTTACTGAATTTGGCGTATAACTGCTTTTCCCTCAACACTTGTAGGACTACTCGCAAATGCTTGTCATGCTCCTCCTCCGTCCTCGAGTAAACCAATATTTCGTCGATGAACACCACGACGAATTGGTCCAATCTTTGTTGAAATACCCTATTCATTAAGTCCATAAGCTATGCCGCGGTGCATTGGTCAACCGAATGGCATCACCAAGAACTCGTAATGCCCATACCGAGTTCGGAATGCCGTCTTGTGAACATCGGCCTCCTTCACCCTTAATTGATGATAACCTGACCTAAGGTCAATCTTTGAGAATACCGACGCACCCTTCAGTTGGTCAAACAAATCATTGATCCGAGGCAGCGGGTACTTGTTTTTGATCGTTAACTTGTTTAGCGGCGGTAGTCGATGCACATCCGCATAGAACCGTCCTTCTTCTTGACAAACAACACGGAGTGCTCCCCCCGAGGAGATATACTTGGTCGAATAAACCCTCTATCCAAGAGCTCACGAATTTGAGCCTTTAGCTCCACCAATTCCTTTGGTGCCATTCGGTATGGTGCTATAGACACGAGTGCCGTTCGGTGTAGCAAGTCTATACTGGTCGACTTCCCGATCGGAGGCGGGACGGGAGCTCTTGCAGGAACACATCAGCCAAATTCCCCAACCGTTCGGACCTTTCCAACTACTAACCCCTTAGCTTCCAAAGCGCAGATTTGAACCAAATCGCCTCACAACCCTTCTTGACCATCTTTTGAGCCTTCAAGGCGGACACTACATTGGATAGGTAATTCCTTCTATCCCCTATCATAACCACTTCATCACCTTGGTAGTCTTAAGAACCATGCGCTTATGGCGCAATCCAAATTAAACGATACTTAACGGCCAGTCCATTCCAAGGATCAAATCGAACTCCCAAGCGGTAGTTCCATCGGATCGACCACAAATACTACCCCTTGAAGTTCTAGAAGTGCGCCTCTATAAAGTTTGTCTACCACTACTGAGTGACCTAAAGGGCTAACTTCTGGTCATCTCCCTAGAAGCGCTTTTTGAGTTTAGGTCCATAGTTCCTACCACACTACTAGCAATGTGCGAGTGCGTCGAACCCACATCAATTAATGCAACATAAGGAAGATCAAAAATTAGAAAAGTACAGGTTATGACATCCAGGTGCGTCACCTTCCTCGCGACACCTTCTTTGCATAAACTAAGCCGGTGCCTAGCCTGCGTGTTGCTGAACCTGCGCCTACGAGTTCCACGACCTCGGTTAGGACCGTTGTTTCCTCTGCCATTACCACGACCCATACGTGGTCCCACATTTCTATCACGAGTGCGATTACGCCCCTCGGTGATTCTTAGCTAGTTTTCGGGGACAATCTCGACACGATGCTCCAAAGACCCACACTCAAAACATCCTCTATCACCGGTCCAACAACCTCCCCAATGGGTCTTTCCATAAGCGGTTACACTGAGTCGGCCCTGCGATTAGTAGTCGTGGGCCTTGCCGCTTTGATTTGGCCCACTTGGCCTAGCCTTTTCTCGAACACTACCGCTTGATCCGGTGACCCAAATCCTCTCTTCTGATTATTCCTATTATAACTTTGCCTCACAGCCTCCTTGATCCCTTCGGCTACCTTAGCCTTTTCCACTAGAGATGAGAACTCACGAACCTGCTGTGGGGCAATCAGCAACCTCAAATCATCTCTAAGCCCGTCCTCAAAGCGGACGCAATGCTCATGTTCAGTAGCCACGATGCCTCTAGCATACCTACTCAGCCTTAAAAATTCCGCCTCATATTCCGACACGGACTTAGTTCCTTGCACTAATCCCGAGAAAAGCCTTTCTCTGTAGCGTCGATGTGTAGTTGGTGCCCACATACTTCTTCTGATAGGTGGTTTTGAAATACTCCCAAGTCAAATCATCTGCTGTAGCCCCATCTCGAACCGTAAGCCACCACTGATACGCTTCATCCTTTAGAAGCGACACTGCCCCTTTAAGCTTTTCTTCCTCGGTCAGTCAAGGTCATCCATGATTCTTTCGATTGACTCTAGCGATGATTCTGCACTTTGGGTGCCACTCACGACACACCGGAATACCTCCGCTCCGTTAGATCGGGTCGCTCGGGGACGATTCCGAGCTCCCACATTTCCACTAGCCCGACCACCATCTCCAAGACTGTAAAGAAAGCGCTTGCGATACGCCTCACCACCGTCGATCCTGCTCCTCGGCTCAAAAGTAGGAGGTGGTGGTGGCGATGGTACCTCATTTTGAGAACCTTGTCCGGCTGGCGGGTTGGACACCAAATCATCCTACCCCTACTGCGTCCACGGCGTCCACGTCCTCTAGAACTCATTCTATCTACCGCGCTTTTAATCGATTAAGAAAAATTTTATGCGTTAGCATTTGTTCCACTTTCTTATTCACGAAGAAATTTTATGGATAGAGTTTTAATCGGAGAGATTCTTTCGAGCAACCAAGGTTTGATTTCCTATCTAGCTTTCGCAAAAGAGGTTCATGCATCCATTCCTTAATACTTTCCATACCTATTCGCTCATCGGACATTTACGCCCATTTCTAACCCAGGGGGTATTTTTCGTCTTTTTCCTACTGAGGGTATTTTCGTAATTTCAGAACCAAAATATTTTATTGATGATTTTCAAGCAGGGTTGAATATTTGAGAAGTAATTGAAATTTTTGAGTAAAACCATTGAACTGATATTTTATGGACCGAGGGCATTTTAGTAATTTTACCCCCATAAGGGCATTTTTGTAATTTTCCACAATCAAGTTTTTGAAAAAACGTTGTAAAAATAATGTTCCCAAATTTAAAAAAGTTATTGCACAAGTTTTGAAACATTAGGGTTTGTTGTTTCATTCTTTTTGAAAACATGGCTAATTCCCTTTTCGGGTTTTAATCATTGTGTTTAGCCTATGATGAGCCCTCCTAGTCGGGGTGAACCAAAGCTACGCACCCGAGCGAGTCGAGTGAAGAGGAGGTGGGTCACGCGGACCGCTTAAATACCAAGCTCTCACCGAACCTTTCTAGACATGCGCATGCGGAGGTTACCACACCCACTGAGGCCCTCACGAGTTAGGGTGAGCAGGAAGCTACGCACCGAGGTAGGATACTGCGAAGAGGAGGTGAGTCACGAGGGCTGCTTAAATACCAGGCTCTTAGGATCAATCCTAGACATGCGTCTGGGGGTTACCACACCTAGCTCATTGACTAAGTCATAAGTTGGTTTAGTTCCTTAAGTCTTATGCTTCGTTTGTGTGTTTGAGTAGCCTAATCCTAGGGTTCAAGTTCCTATAAGTCTATCTACGTTCCATGCTTCCTACCCTTCTACAGAATATAATTAACAAAGAGGTTTAGATGTACTTACAGGCGGATCGGTCACCCAGGAGACTCGGGCCATCTTTGTTCAAAAACCAATAATCATTCCATAAGGCCTACCAAAACATTTTTGGGCCTTGGGCCCCCACAGCCGAGCTTTGAACACAGCTCTGATACTAATTTTGTAACAACCCAAACCCGGCCCAAACACTATGGCCGAATCCGAGTTGCTAAAGTGGAAAAGATTTTGGAAAACCTTACCTAGAGTTTATTTAAAAGTTAATTCAACCAAGTTATTATGGAATATCGAGTCGCTATGAGGTACCAAACCTCTGGAGGTACCAAACCTCTGGTGACCGTAGTCACAATGTGTTACCAAAACCTTTGGTGCCGTCGACACGAATACACCTTGCCCCCTCCACTCATTAATCCCACACCGAGTCACATATGTACATGTTTCATGTCATCACATACTTAAATCTCATGTATCAATACATCATGCTTCCCAAAAGCATCAATAACACATTCATATTAACAGTACTTACGAATCACCACTCATACCGTTATGGTATTAATCCGATGCTACACAAATCAAAGTTAGCATACATAGCACTCAGCACATTTAAATAGTTATACGTGTGTATGTACACACACGATATTCGATGGTCTTAATCCGAAGAAAACCAATCGGCCACACTCTAAGTCCTTGCCCTATATTCGGCCAACTATCAAAGTTAGTGAAATGGCCATTCGGCCAAACCAAATAATTCTATAGGGTTATTGCTTAAACCCGAATCCTTACCTACTCGCTTTGAATACTAGCTTGGCACCCAAATCACGAATACGGTTCACAAACTATAATCGGTTAATGGACAATGTCGATAGCCTTGACTTTTAATCACTTAGAAGAATAATCTATTACAAGTAGGCACTTACCACCACTTACCCAAATCCGATTGTGAGATGGAGAGTTAGATCTCTTTGCTTGGAAGATCCCGAAATTCCTAGATGACATCGATTTCAAAGAAAGATTAGCCGAACTATTACCAAATGCCGGATTTCGACTTTTCCTCACATCCAAATCGACAGAACATAAGAGAAATTATTAGTACATTCGGGTAATGCCCCTTACCTACTGAAACCGATTGAAAGGAAAGTCTCGAAGAGTCTTATACCACCTTTAGTGTTCGGCAAAAGTGCTTCCAAAGAGGAGAAGGGAATTTCGGCACTCTAGAGAGGTATATTCGGCCAAAACTTGAAAATATGGAGAGGGGAAATTCGGCTATGGCTAGGGAGTAGGTTCGGCTAACTAAGAAAAAGGGAAGAGGAAGGATTGGGGATTCGGCAAAGAAGAGAGTAGAGGAGAGTTTCGGTTCAAGGAAGAGAAGAAAAGAGGAAAATGGAAGATGAGAGTGAGTAGAGAATTTCGGCAAAAATCTAAGAAAAGAAGAATGGTTTTCAGTTTTTTCTTGAGAGAGTTTGAAAAACAAAAAGAGGTGCTAGCTTAGAAATTATCAAGAAGACTAAAAGAATTCGGCCCCCTTTCACCTATGCTTGCCGTCCACTTCTCTCCTTGAAGTGTTTAAAATTCGACCAACTCCTGTTTTTCTCTTGGCCACTAATTTGAACTAATTCAAAATAATTTGAATTAGCCACATGCCTATTTTTCCTCTGCCAACTATTTAGATTATTCAAGTAATAATCCAAATAAAAATTCATATTATCCTCCTTATTAAAAAGAGTTTAAACTGAGAAAAACTCCCCTGTTGCCATCAAAATAAAGAATAAAGGGGACTCGCGACTCGAACACAATCCCCCTTGCTCCCTTGATGGCGTCATCCATAGCTCCTAAGTGACTCTCCTTTTGCCACTTTTCCAAGGCCCTTTTTGTGTCAAATTATCCCTTATTTATTCTTGTAACCCCTACTTGCTAAGGCTTCTTTCCCTTAAAGCTTATAAAAATAAAAATTTCTACTATCTCGAGCTAACTTAAGACCCTTAATTGAACCTTATCATTCCATAAATAATACCATAACAATTCAAACACAAGGAAAAATCATTTAATCACAAATAGCCCCGGTTTTAGGATGTTACAATTATAGCGAAGAGCATTCAGACATGGAATAATTGCCTTGCATTGATCGATTCACCATCTCAAAATGCTTAAGGATATAGATTCTTTGAAGCTAACAAGCGGTTACAAGGCGTAATGGGCCCAAAATTGTTTTTGTCTTTATTTTTGATATTATTCGAATGCTTCCTTAAAATGTGTCATGAGATTTAAGCCCAGTGAAATTATATTTAGTTATCACGGAAATTAAATGGTTCTAGAGAAGCCATTACTTAATTCACTATGATTTTATCTGAGGCCATTATTTTTAATTTTATAGCATTGGAACTCGATAACCATCTCAAATCGAGCACTAGATATTGTTTCACATTGGCTAAATTGACACAAATATAATTATTCTAAACATTAAGATCATTTCAATAATGTGAAATTGGAATGTTCTAGCGTGGTGTGAAATTGAAAGAATCTCGATTCCTTGAAAGTCTTTATCCAAATTAAATTCACATTGCCTTTAAGAAAAAAAAAACCTAGACTTCTCGAAGTTACGAAAAGACACATATCGTGCCAGGAAATATCCTCCAGGGGACATGCACTATAATTTGTAATAGTTCCTTGCCTATCGACTCCTTTGTTTCATTTTCCATTTTCACTCCTTCGATACTAATCTGTTAGTTTTGACCACTTTCTTTTTCCTAGAGGAGAGGAAATCTTGAAATAATTTTCAAAAGTTATGCAACGCTTCAAAGTCTTAACTTGATTTTCTTATTATTTTTTCTTTAGATTACTTTTTTTATCAAGATCGAGAATGAAACTCCAAATATTTACGACAGTGTCGTCCCACATTCTCCTATTAAAAAGGTTCAATTTATATAAAAGCTAAATCCTATCCATTATTTGGGCAATACCTCACGAGAGTTATAGAAATGTAACATCATTTTTATTTCCAATTTAACTCTCTAAGAGAACATTTCATTTTCCAAGTTCCATTACTTATTCCACTAAAGGCGTCCATTCATATTTCAGTAAAATTCGATTCGGAACGCTTACACCTAAAATGTTAACGTAGAACGAAGAATAAAGCGACAAAATTGGAGTCCCACGATAAAGACATACATCGGCTTAATTTCAAAATGGGAAATATTTTTGATGAATTAATTTTGAATTTCAATCATTTAGTTGCCATTTTCTATTTTACTAATATGATAAGTGTGATAAAAACTTTTTAACAACAACAAGGTTATAAGACTTTACGCTTAGCATAATTATTTGTACATTGTAGCACATACATATCCTTTGGTAAAGGAATGCTGGTATAGCTCTTTCAATTTTGAGATACACTTGAATTTTTAACCATCAACTTAGCAAGTGCATACACAACTTCAAAATATTTGAAAAATAGGACGACACACATAACGAATATGTGTGCCTGTAATGCAAGTGTACTATATCTCACATTGCTTTTTACATATGTTATTATCGTTCATGGTGTTTGGTTCGGAGTGGACGTAATAGTTCAATCCTAGTTTCAACGCAGAAACCCTTGTACGGCATAATCATCTTTATTGAACCTTATTTTCATGATCCGTGTAATGCCAGTTAAGGATTATAAAGGGACGTATAAATGTGTGTCTTCGAATTAATATTTAGATTTGTAGTAATTAAAATTAATGCTAATTAAACTGAAATAGTTAATGTATTCTTTTATTGTAACGTATTGTAGTCCAATGTGGATATAACACTTCCTATAAATGCCAGTTTGTTTCCCTGCGAATCTTGTTCGAAATTAACTTTACGAACCAAATTTAACTAGACATCAGATTCAAGCAGTATGGCAAGCCTTAATGTTTATTCCGTCTAATGGTTTTATTCTTAACTTGCGGGCGATAATGGCTCACGAAAGAGAATGACCCAGATTATTAAGGAAAATAATTATGAAACTAAAATGGGTTTGCCATGTGTTCTAGAAGCTTTCACGGCTATTTTCGAGGCGGTGAGTATTTCTAACAAGTGTTGCGGTGAACTTGTTGTGTTGGGAAAAGTTTGCCACTCAAAGCATTAGTAAAGAGGACTCTTGAAAATCCTCTATTCAAAGACCGAAACCAGTGACAATTATAGCGAAGAGCATTGGACATGGAATAATTGCCTTGCATTGATCGATTCACCATCTCAAATGCAGCTTAAGGATATAGATTGCTTAAGCTAACAAGCGGTTACAAGGCATGCTTGGGCCCAAAATTGTTTTTGTCTTTATTTTTGATATTGTTCCGAATGCTTCCTTAAAATGTGTCATGAGATTTAAGCCCAGCGAAATTATATTTAGTTGTACGGAAATTAAATGGTTCTAGAGAAGCCATTACTTAATTCACTATGATTTTATACAGGCCATTATTTTTAATTTTATAGCACTGGAACTCGATAACCATCTCAAATCGAGCACTAGATATTGTTTCACATTGGCTAAATTGACACAAATATAATTATTCTAAACATTAAGATCATTTCAATAATGTGAAATTGGAATGTTCTAGCGTGGTGTGAAATTGAAAGAATCTCGATTCCTTGAAAGTCTTTATCCAATTTAAATTCACATTGCCTTTAAGGAAAAAAAAACCTTGACTTCTCGAAGTTACGAAAAGACACATATCGTACCAGGAAATATCCTCCAGGGGACATGCACTATAGTTTGTAATAGTTCCTTGCCTATCGACTCCTTTGTTTCATTTTCCATTTTCACTCCTTCGATACTAATCTGTTAGTTTTGACGACTTTCTTTTTCCTAGAGGAGAGGAAATCTTGAAATAATTTTCAAAAGTGATGCAACGCTTCAAAGTCTTAACTTGATTTTCTTATTATTTTTTCTTTAGATTACTTTTTTTATCAAGATCGAGAATGAAACTCAAAATATTTCGGCAATGTACGTCCCACATTCTCCCTAATAAAAAAGGTTCAATTTATATAAAAGCTAAATCCTATCCATTATTTTGGCAATACCTACGAGAGTTATAGAAATGTAACATCATTTGTTATTTCCAAATTAACTCTCTAAGAGAACTTTTCATTTTCCAAGTTCCATTACTTATTCCACTAAAGGCGTCCATTCATATTTTGGTAAAAATCGGATTGAACGCTTACACCTAAAAAGTTAACGTAGAGCGAAGAATAAAGCGACCGAATTGGAGTCCCACGATAAAGGCGTACATCGACTTAATTTGAGCGGGAAATATTTTTGATGAATTAATTTTGAATTTCAATCATTTAGTTGCCATTTTCCATTTTACTAATATGATAAGTGTGATAAAAACTTTTAACAACAACAAGGTTATAAGAATTTACGCCGCATAATTATTTGTACATTGTAGCACATACATATCCTTTGGTAAAGGAATGCGGTATAGCTCTTTCAATTTTGAGATACACTTAAATTTTTAACCATCAACGTAGCAAGTGCATACACAACTTCAAAATATTAGAAAAATAGGACGACACACATAACGAATATGTGTGCACTGTAATGCAAGTGTACTATATCTCACATTGCTTTTACATATGTTATTATCGACACAGTGTTTTGTTGGAGTGGGCGTAATAGTTCAATCCTAGTTTCAACGCAGAGAAACCCTTATGCGGGATAATCATCTTTATTGAACCTTATTTTCATGATCCGTTTAATGCCATTTAAGGATTATAAAGGGAAGTATAAATGTGTGTCTTTGAATTAATATTTAGATTTGTAGTAATTAAAATTAATGCTAATTAAACTGAAATAGTTAATGTTTTCTTTTATTGTAACGTATTCTAGTCCAATGTGGTTATAACACTTCCTATAAATGCCAGTTTGTTTCCTGCGAATCTTGTAGAAATTAACTTACTGAACCAAATTTGACTAGTAACATCAGATTCACGCAATATGGCAAGCATTAATGTTTATTCCGTCCTAATGGTTTTATTCTTAACTTGCGGGGCAGTAATGGCTACAAAAGAGAATGACCAGATTATTAAGAAAAATAATTGTGAAAGTAAAATGGGTTTGCCATGTGTTCTAGAAGCTTTCACGGCTATTTTCGAGACAGGGAGTATTTCTAACAAGTGTTGTGGTGAACTTGTTGTGTTGGGAAAAGTTTGCCACTCAGCATTAGTAAAGAGGACTCTTGAAAATCCTCTATTCAAAGACCTAAACCCAGCGACAATTATAGCGAAGAGCATTCAGACATGGAATAATTGCCTTGCATTGATCGATTCACCATCTCAAAATGCAGCAGGATATAGATTGCTTAAGCTAACAAGCGGTTACAAGACGTAACGGGCCCAAAATTGTTTTTTATCTTTATTTTTGATATTGTTTCGAATGCTTCCTTAAAATGTGTCATGAGATTTAAGCCCAGTGAAATTATATTTAGTTGTATGGAAATTAAATGGTTCTAGAGAAGCCATTACTTAATACACTATGATTTTATACAGGCCATTATTTTTAATTTTATAGCATTGGAACTCGATAACCATCTCAAATCGAGCACTAGATATTGTTTCACATTGGCTAAATTGACACAAATATAATTATTCTAAACATTAAGATCATTTTAATAATGTGAAATTGGAATGTTCTAGCGTGGTGTGAAATTGAAAGAATCTCGATTCCTTGAAAGTCTTTATCCAATTTAAATTCACATTGCCTTTAAGGAAAAAAAAAACTTGACTTCTCGAAGTTACGAAAAGACACATATCGTGCCAGGAAATATCCTCCAGGTGACATGCACTATAATTTGTAATAGTTCCTTGTAGCACCCCAAACCCAGCCCATTCGTTATGAGCGGATTTGGCGTGTCACACGAGCAAAACATGTTAAACCCTTTTTGTTCGTACTAAAATATTACTTTGTTAAAAATCAAGAAAACAAGTTTGATTTGATAAAATACTACTATCCTCAAAGATTTGATTGATAGATCGATAAATCTGAACTAATGATCTTACAAAATCGTGACTTTTGAAAACGACGTTGAAAATTCGAAAGAGAATCCAAGTCTTTTGAAAATATCGTTAATAATTCGAGAGAAAGTATCCGTGTTAAAAATATTTGTAAAAGTTTATTTTGAAATCCATTTGTTAATCGATTTTGGAAACCATTGTTTAATTTTTAGAAAATTCCCCTTTTTAAACAATTTAAGAAAAATAATAAAAACATCCCAACCAAAAAGCAAAAATAAAAATAGTCCAGAGGCCTTATTACAACATTTAACCCAAAATAGTAAAGTAATAAAATAAACGAGAAAGAAGTCTAAAGTCCAAATAAATCATTTCCGAAGTATGGCCTCCCTCGAGTCATCCATAGCCCAAGTCCATATCATCAAGCATTACCTACAAGGGTTAAGAGAAAGAGGGGTGAGTTACAAGAACTCAGTGTGAAATCCCCTTACCGTTATTCATTGGGCCGGAACCCAATAACAATCATCTTGGACCAAAGCCCATAAACAAATAATAAATAAATGAAATGAATGCAACCCATCCCATCCTACCAGCCGTCTAACTCTCCACCCGTACCAACCAATCTCTCCGGTGGGGATCAAGTCAACCCACCCCGCTAGTCTCTCCAATTTGCAGTCAAGCTGCCATTTATACTATTTGTGGTTGAACCACCAGAATCATATACGGTAATATAATCGGCACACAGCCTCGGTAAAAAACAATCGACACAGAGTCGTTAATTTATATGTTAGGCACATAGCCCCGGTAAATACGTTTAGCACAAAGCCATAATCACGATGGCACAAAGCCAAAATCACGTTTATATTGGCACATAGCCTTAATCACGATGGCACAAAGCCAAATCACGTTTATATTGGCACATAGCCTTAATCACGATGGCACAAAGCCAAATCACGTTTATATTGGCACATAGCCCTTATCGGTATTTGTGGCAATGCCACCGGTCTATACTTCTCTTCATTCATATTTTCCCATCCCATGCAAAATTATGTAAATGCAACATTCATAGTAAGGCATCATATTTACAAATATAAACAACAATTATTACTCCAAAGATTTGTTACGATAAATCGGCCCATTATAAAACTTTGCAATTCGGCCCATTAAGGCATTCTATCAAATCAGCCTATAGGGGCATTTTCGGTATATCGGTCCATAAGGACATTTTGGTAAATCGGTCTATAAGGACATTTCGGTAAATCGGTCCATAAGGACATTTCGGTAAATCGGTCCATAAGGACATTTCGGTAAATCGATAATTTTACCCACTAAGGGTAATTCGGTAATCTCGTAACCCAGGGGTATTTCGGTAATTTACCCTGCAAGGGTTATTTGGTAATTCGGCAACCCCGAACTTAACTACTAATTTGAGCATAGAAAATTGAAACTGTCCATCTGCGTCATATTGACTAAATTGACCATAACTCGGATTAGCAAACTTGAAATTTAGATCTGTAAATTTTCCTTGAAACTAGACTCATATATCTTCTTACGATACTTTTTCCAGAATTTTTAACTTAACCATTTAGTACAGTTTATTCCTTAAATTTCCCCTTGTTTCACTGTCCAACGATTCTGACCTCTCTTACCTTAATTTCAAATATCTCACTATACGGTTATCATATACTGCTCCCACTTGTTTCTAATAAAAATAGGATCACTAATGAATCCATACATATGAATTATAACCCTTAATTCACTTTGTACAATTTTATACCATTTTTCCAAGATAGATCAGGGAACTACGAAGTCATTCAGAAACATTCTAACTAAAATTAAGATATCTCAGAATATAGAAATCCTTTTCCTTCTCCGTTTCTTCCATATCAAAATAGACACAGTAAGCTTTAATATGATATTTATTCACTTTGTAATTCCTTTTCTCCTATTTTTCGTGATTTTTCAAATACACGTCACTGTTTTTGACCGAAACTATTTTATTACGAAATACGATTACCACTACGATCATACGCATGCCCGAGTGATCACGGATGCCGGTTTTCAGTTTTCTTCGGTATTTCAACCGATTCACAGAATATTTCATACAAACTTTCAGAGAAGTGTGAGATTACACACCACTTCAGATATGTATACAGAAGATACAGGATTACACACCTTATTTGGATTTCCTTAAGAACCACTCTTCTTGGATCCTAGAACAATACCAACCAAAGGTTAGCCTTTCAATTTTGAGATACACTTGAATTTTTAACCATCAACATAGCAAGTGCATACACAACTTCAAAATATTAGAAAAATAGGACGACACACATAACGAATATATGTGCCTGTAATGCAAGTGTACTATACCTCACATTGCTTTTTACATATGTTATTTTCGTCCCGGTGTTTTGTTCGGAGTGGACCTAATAGTTCAATCCTAGTTTCAACGCAGAAACCCTTGTACGACGTAATCATCTTTATTGAACCTTATTTTCATGATCCATTTAATGTCATTTAAGGATTATAAAGGGAAGTATAAATGTGTTTATTTGAATTAATATTTAGATTTGTAGTAATTAAAATTAATGCTAATTAAACTGAAATAGTTAATGTTTTCTTTTATTGTAACGTATTCTAGTCCAATGTGGTTATAACACTTCCTATAAATGCAGTTTGTTTCCTGCGCGAATCTTGTTGAAATTAACTTTACGAACCAAATTTAACTAGTAACATCAGATTCACGCAAATATGGCAAGCATTAATGTTTATTCCGTCCTAATGGTTTTATTCTTAACTTGCGGGCGATAATGGCTCTGAAAGAGAATGACCAGATTATTAAGAAAAATAATTGTGAAACTAAAATGGGTTTGCCATGTGTTCTAGAAGCTTTCACGGCCATTTTCGAGACAGGGAGTATTTCTAACAAGTGTTGCGGTGAACTTGTTGTGTTGGGAAAAGTTTGCCACTCAGCATTAGTAAAGAGGACTCTTGAAAATCCTCTATTCAAAGACCTAAACCCAGCGACAATTATAGCGAAGAGCATTCAGACATGGAATAATTGCCTTGCATTGATCGATTCACCATCTCCGTCTGCTTAGGGATATAGATTGCTTAAGCTAACAAACGGTTACAAGACGTAACGGGCCCAAAATTGTTTTTTGTCTTTATTTTTGATATTATTCCGAATGCTTCCTTAAAATGTGTCATGAGATTTAAGACCAGTGAAATTATATTTAGTTCTACGGAAATTAAATGGTTCTAGAGAAGCCATTACTTAATACACTATGATTTTATACAGGCCATTTTTTTAAATTTATAGCATTGGAACTCGATAACCATCTCAAATCGAGCACTAGATATTGTTTCACATTGGCTAAATTGACACAAATATAATTATTCTAAACATTAAGATCATTTCAATAATGTGAAATTGGAATGTTCTAGCGTGGTGTGAAATTGAAAGAATCTCGATTCCTTGAAAGTCTTTATCCAATTTAAATTCACATTGCCTTTAAGGAAAAAAAAACCTTGACTTCTCGAAGTTACGAAAAGACACATATCGTGCGGAAATATCCTCGGGGACATGCACTATAATTTGTAATAGTTCCTTGCCTATCGACTCCTTTGTTTCATTTCCCATTTTCACTCCTTCGATACTAATCTGTTAGTTTTGACCACTTTCTTTTTGCTAGAGGAGAGGAAATCTTGAAATAATTTTCAAAAGTGATGCAACGCTTCAAAGTCTTAACTTGATTTTCTTATTACTTTTTCTTTAGATTACTTTTTTTTATCAAGATCGAGAATGAAACTCCAAATATTTTGGCAACGTACGTCCCACATTCTCCCTATTAAAAAAGGTTTAATTTATATAAAAGCTAAATCCTATCCATTATTTTGGCAATACCTACAAGAGTTATAGAAATGTAACATCATTTGTTATTTCCAATTTAACTCTCTAAGAGAACTTTTCATTTTCCAAGTTCCATTACTTATTCCACTAAAGGCGTCCATTCATATTTCAGTAAAATTCGGTCGGAACTCTTACACCTAAAAAGTTAACGTAGAACGAAGTATAAAATGACAGAATTGGAGTCCCACGATAAAGACATACATCGGCTTAATTTCAGAACGGGAAATATTTTTGATGAATTAATTTTGAATTTCAATTATTTAGTTGCCATTTTCCATTTTACTAATATGATAAGTGTGATAAAAACTTTATAACAACAACAAGGTTATAAGAATTTACGCTTCGCATAATTATTTGTACATTATAGCACATACATATCACTGGTAAATGAATCTGGTATAGCTCTTTCAATTTTGAGATACACTTGAATTTTTAACCATCAACATAGCAAGTGCATACACAACTTCAAAATATTAGAAAAATAGGACGACACACATAACAAATATGTGTGCCTGTAATGCAAGTGTACTATATCTCACATTGTGTAACACCCCAAACCCGGCCCACGAGCCCTGACCGGATTTGGTATGTCACTGTGGAAAAACGTTTGAAAATATTTTGATTTAAAGGTGAAGTAAATAAATTTATTGTATTTAGAAAGGAAAACCTTGTGTATTTAAAATTTTCGAAATAAATTAAGTTGTTACCAAATTCCCGGATTAAAACTTTAACATATATATTTTTAAGAAAATAAAATCATTTGCAATTAAAATTTAAATTGTCAATCCATAATAAACATAATAGTAAAGATACTTAATAAAAATGCTTAAAACTTTCATGGGCCTTATTACAACTCAAACCAATAAAACAAAATAAAATGAAAATAAACAAAAGTCTATTTAAACCAAATTTTCCATTGCATGGCCACCTCGAGTCCATCCGGCTCCTCATCCGCAATCTACGAGTCTCTTTGAAAAAGTTAAGGAGAAGGTGAGTCACCAAGACTCGGTGTATAACCCCTCCCCGATTAATGCAACAGCTCACACAAATCATAACTAAGTATAGCATGCACCCAACCTAACCATCCATCACTCCTTTTTGTCTACCCCGTGTGGTACCAAACCTTTGGTGGTGCCAAACCACCTGGTGACCCAAAGTCACGATATCCATCAATATTGTGGTGCCAAACCACTTTGGTGACCCAAGTCACGAATAATAGTTTGTGGGGCCAACCCACGTGTGATACCAAATCACTTGGCGACAATCTCTGTAATATCAACCGTGGGGCCAACCCATTGTGGTGCTAAGCCACTGGGACGAGTCGCTATGAGGTGCCAAACCTCTGGTGACTTAAAGTCACGAAATGTGGTACCAAAACTTTGGTGTCCATAGACACGATATCACTTCCCCTCCACTCATATCACCCACAATAATACAATGTTCATATAAAAGAAATCATGCCAATCATACTTAAATAACAACACACACCGAATTATCAAAGGCCATATTTTCATATATCACATATACCAAATATGTCATGCATTAACGTGCATCATATAAAAAGCTCGTATCGAAACGAACTTACCCGAATCCTTGCTCATACCCTTACGGTATCAATCCAGATCTACACATATCCGGTTTAATACATACAATTTATTAATAATTTCTTAGCTATGAAGTGTGTAAGTACACACTGTTACTCGCATGAATCCTAGATCGAAGATCCGATCTACTATGCTAAACCCTTTGACCCTATATTCGGCCAACACCAGGGTTAGTCATAGGCCATATTCAGTTTACCAACATTAATCCCGAAGGATCTGTCGCTTACTAATAGTACTCACCTTAACCGATTTGGTCTCCAACCGAATCCCGAACCCACACACTCCACTTGTAATTGGCTACACCTTGAAATCACGTAAATAATTAACCTTCGGCTTTTAAACTAATTAGTAACATGATTTAAATATCGAAACCTTACCTAGATCGATCACCAAATCCCGAATTTCCACGACGTTAGACTATCCTCCTTCCCTTTTTGAGACCGATTGGAGAAGAAATCACGAAAAGAACCTATGCCCTCCCGATATTCGGCCAAAGCAGATCTAATAGCAGAGGAAGATTTGGCAAAAGAATGGAGTAGATTCGGCTAGAGGACAAGAAGAAAATAATGAAAAGGAGATAAGAGATTCGGCAAAGAAAAGGGTAGAGAGGTTTCGGTTTAAGCAAGAATAAATTAACTTTAAAAAAATTGTGAAAAGAAGTAAGAAAATAAATGCACCAATGGTTCTACTTTCGGCTTTTTCAAAGGAAAATAGGATGCAAAAATTCGGCAAAAGAATATTGAAGAGAGACTTTTCTTCCTTAAAAATTTGGCAAGGGAGACTAGGGAGCAAACAAAATAATTTCGGTACTTTAACACCTCTTCATGGCCGAATATGCAAGCCCCCAAAATCTTCTAATCGGCCACCAAAACTCCACTTATCCAATCCCAATTAAAACTCCTATTTTATCTCTTGATACCTATTCAAAAATAAATAGAATACAACAACCATTATCCCTTATCTTACTAATTTAAACTAAATAAAACAACCCAATCCTTTATCCCTTTCTATAGCCGAAATTAAAAAGAAATAAAACAAAGCTTTATCCTCATCCAATTGAGAGTCCATGTGCAGACCACTAGCTCTCTCTCCCTTCACGCCTGACATGCAAAAATAAAACACCAAACCTACTTTGCCCCATGGTTCGAACATGGGACTGATGGAGCAAGTGCAATAACGCCCTAGCCATTACGCCAGGCGTTTCTTTGTGACATAAACCCGTCACAATTTCTTTTAAGAGCTCCTTCGTTAGCTCCCCTTATCTTAACGCCAAAAGCCAAAAATAAAAACACCCTTCCCGCCGCCCACGTTGCTCGAACCCAAGACCTGCGCCAGGCGTCACTTCGGAGCCCTTAAGTGGCGCATTACCGCCACTTTACCAAGGCCAACCCTTGTGTCATAAATCCCTCACGAATTTCCCTTAAAGCCTTTGTAGCCTAGTCCCCTTTCTGACGCAAAAAAAAAATAAAAGTCTCTGATGCGCCCCGCGTTACTCGAACCTCTTCCCTCCTGCACTCCCTTTTGACGCAAGCCTCCAAGGCCCCTAAAGTAGCGTCCCAAGCCACTTTACTAAGCCCAAGTTCATGTCCATAAACTCCTGAAAGTTTCTTTAAGGCCCCCTTCGCCTAGTTTCTTATTTTAGACTTAAAATCCATCATTTTCCCAAAGCTTTCCCCTTCAACCTTGGGTTCTAAAAACTCCTAAAACATACTCAACCACACCTAAAGCCTACTAACACTTGAGTTATGCTCCAAACGCATAACCCCTAATCTAGAATGTTACAGTTCTACCCTCCTTAAAAATAATTTCGTCCACGAAATTACTTGGATAAATGCACTCCTACTCACCACACTACGCTTATGCTGCGCACTCTAATCTCAATAAAACCATCATACTTCCTAGGCACAATCTCTAAGTTCCCATCCAAAGTTTTAGACACTTCACTAGTAATACAAGAAATCTCTACAATAATCGAAGCAATTAAGGGTATCCTAGAAATAAGGAACGTACCCGTTGTCACATCTGGCACATCTTCCTCCTCGCGACGGCCAACTGCATAAACCAACCTTGGTTGCCTCGCCTCTGCACCTTCAGCACCTCGGCCAGATGCTCCTCGGCCACGCCCGTTACCATTACCATTACCATTACCATTACCATTACCATTACCCCTAGCTGCACCTTGACCCCTCTGTGGTTGCTGGCCATCCCTCCTGAATTGACCATGTCCTTGACCCTCAGCTTGAGTCCTAACCAACTTCCGCGGACAATCCCTTACCCGGTGCTCCATTGATCCAGACTCAAAGCACCCTCTACTTCCAACCAAACATTCTCCCGAGTGGGATTTCCGCATCTAGCACATCGAGGTGGCCATCGAAGCGTGCTTTGCGGCTCTTTCTGATTCCCCAAATCTAACCCTCTTTTGTGAACCTCCAGTGGACCCTGAAGGCCCAAAATTCCTTTTATCCTTACTTCTGTCCTGATTCCGCCTCTCGATTCGCTTCACTGCTTCAGCTACCTTAGCCTTTTCCACGAGAACGGAAAATTCCCTTTCACACTAAGGTGCGATTAGCACCCGTAGCTCGTCTCTCAACCCGTCCTCAAACCTAACACAACGCTCATGTTCTGTGGCCACCATACCCCGAGCATACCTACTTAAACTCAAAAATTCAACCTCATACTCGGGTACCGACTTACTCCCTTGCACCAAATTTAAGAACGCCCTATGCTACTTATCAATATAACCAGCCCCCATATACTTCCTCTGATATGCTGCCTTAAAATAATCCCAGGTGATATCACCGATCGCTGCACCCTCTCGGACCGTGAACCACCATTGGTACGACTCATCCCGAAGGAGAGACACTATCCCCTTTAACTTCTCCTCAGCTGAAAAATCCAAGTCATCCATTATTCGTTCAGTTGCCTCCAACCAATACTCAGCCGTGTTGGGAGCCACTCCAGAAACTCCTCTAAACACTTCTGTTCCGTTAGCCCGGAGTCGTTCAACCACGGATTTTCGGGCTCCTGCACCTGCACCTGCCTCGGCAACTCGTTCCAACACTCCTAGTACAGCTTGGGATACTACATCGTTACCACCTGTCTGGTCCTGAAACTCAGTTTTCACCGCCGGCAGATCCGGCATCACATTTCCAGACCCATGACCAGACCCTGCTGGCTCCGACAAGGTCATCCTACCCCTACCACGGCCACGCGGCGGATGTCCACGACCTCTTGTACCCATTCTTCTCGTTCGCGTTCAATTGATTAAGAATTTTATGCATTATTAATACTGTTCATTGTTTACCCACGAGCAATTTTATGAAAAATAGTTTTTGAAGTGATTCTTTCGAAGTTGAATCTACCTATAATTCCAGTTTCAGGCTTATCTCCTAGTTCTAAGTACCTCCATCACACAAACAACGTTCACAGACCATATCTAACGTGTAGGGGCATTTTCGTCATTTCACTACCCGGGGGTATTTTTGTAATTTTAACCTACAGGGTATTTTTTGTAATAAATCGGAAAAAATTAAAAAAATCTTAATAAATCAGGCGATTTGAAATTTTGTGGGTATTTTCAAAAATTTTCCTAAATTAGAGGTATGACAGAAATTTTGGAAACGAGGGTTAATTTGGTAATTTTGTCAATCAGGGGTAATTTTGTAAATTTTCCAAGTCAGGGTATTATTTTGAAATATAGGATTTGTGGATAATTTTGTAAAGTAAGAAAATTTTATTGAAATCGGGGTAGTACGGTAACTTTAGAAACCAAGGGCATTTTTGTAATTTTACAACCAGGGGTATTTTCGTAATTTTGTAAATCAGAGATATTTTGGAAAAATTTTCACAATAATCTTTTACTACAATTAAAAGGGTAATTTAGGGATTTTAAAACTAGGAATTTTATAAAACTGCATGGCTAGTCCCTTTCGGGTTTTAATTATTGAGTTTAGCCTACGACCGAGTCCTCTTGGTTAGGGTGAACCGTAGCTACGCACCAGGTAGGATTCCTGCAAAGAGGAGGTGAGTCACTAGGACTGCTTAAGTACCAGGCTCTTCCGGATCCAATCCTAGACATGCGCACCATGGTTGCCACACCCTAACTCGACAACTTAGCCACAGGTTTGTTTAATTAAGCCCGAAGTCTTATGTAATTCTCATATTGGAGTATACTATTCCTAGGGTTCGATAGTTCCTATTCCTTTAGTCTACGTTCCCAAGTTACCCATTTACCCTTATCAAGTATTCACAGAACAGTCAGAGATACATACCTGGGCGGATTGGTGCCGAAAACTCGATGCCATGCTGTTCAAACCAAAAACCATTTTCATAATATTTCACAGAGGCCTACCAAAAACATTTTGGGCCTTGGGCCCCCACAGCCGAGTTTTGAACTGGGCTCTGATACCAATTTTGTAACACCCCAAACCCGGCCCACGAGCCCTGAACACCTAAAAAGTTAACGTAGAACGAAGAATAAAACAACCGAATTGGAGTCCCACGATAAAGACATGCATCGACTTAATTTCAGAACGGGAAATATTTTTGATGAATTAATTTTGAATTTCAATCATTTAGTTGCCATTTTCCATTTTACTAATATGATAAGTGTGATAAAAAGTTTTTAACAACAACAAGGTTATAAGAATTTACGCTTCGCATAATTATTTGTACATTGTAGCACATACATATCACTGGTAAAGGAATCTGGTATAGCTCTTTCAATTCTGAGATACACTTAAATTTTTAACCATCAACATAGCAAGTGCATACACAACTTCAAAATATTAGAAAAATAGGACGACACACATAACGAATATGTGTGTCTGTAATGCAAGTGTACTATATCTCACATTGCTTTTTACATATGTTATTATCGTCACGGTGTTTTGTTGAATTGGGACGTAATAGTTCAATCCTAGTTTCAACGCAGAAAACCTTGTCTTTGCATAATCATCTTTATTGAACCTTATTTTCATAATCCATTTAATGCCATTTAAAGATTATAAAGGGAAGTATAAATGTGTGTTTTTTAATTAATATTTATATTTGTAGTAATTAAAATTAATGCTAATTAAAGCTGAAATAGTTAATGTTTTCTTTTATTTGTAACGTATTCTAGTCAATGTGGTTATAACACTTCCTATAAATGCCAATTTGTTTCCCTGCGAATCTTGTTGAAATTAACTTTACGAACCAAATTTAACTAGTAACATCGATTCACGCAATGATGGCGAGGCCTTAATGTTTATTCCATCCTAATGGTTTTATTCTTAACTTATGGGCGAGAATCGCTACGAAAAGAGAATGACCAGATTATTAAGGAAAATAATTGTGAAACTAAAATGGGTTTGCCATGTGTTCTAGAAGCTTTCACGGCTATTTTCGAGACAGGGAGTATATCTAACAAGTGTTGCGGTGAACTTGTTGTGTTGGGAAAAGTTTGCCACTTAGCATTAGTAAAGAGGACTCTTGAAAATCTGTAACACCCCAAACCCAGTCTAAGCGTTAAGACCAGACTTGGTATGCTACACAAATCGTACATACATTTGATCATCTAATGTTTTAAGGAAAACAGGTCTTCAAAAATTAATTTGGAGATGGAGTTTATCAAAAACTGAAATTTATTTGAAATCTATGATTTTGAAACATAGGAGTTTAAAATTTGATCTCAGAGAAATAATTGGTTAACTTTTAAGAAATTTAAAAGAGCTCAAAAGGAATTTGGAAACAAAATTTATAAAAGAGTTTTCAAAGAGATTTTTCTGAGATAGTGATATTTAAGAAACCCCATTTTTATATCGTAATTTAAAGAAAACATTTATAAACTTAAAATAGTCCACTTTAAGTATCTAAAACATATTAAAATCCATCCACGAAATAAAATCCATAAAAATAATACTAGAGGCCTTATTACATCGCTAAAATAGTAATTAAGTAAAATACTAAAGAGTAGTTTTAAAGTTCATAAAAACCATCATTTGAAGTATGGCCTCCACGAAGTCATCCTCGGCCAAAGCCTTCATCAATTATTATTACCTGAGAAGGGTAAGAAAACAGGGTTAGTTACTTAGAACTCAGTGTGTAACCCACTTACCAAATCCACTGGGCCATATCATCAAAGCAATTTATTGGGCTTGAGCCCATTAACGAATTTAACAATATAGTAATAAATAAAAAAATGCATGTGCAATGAAATTCCCAACCAAGCCTAAATTTCCATCCGCTACACACTACCCGTACCAACCAACACACATGTAGGGATCAAGTCAACCCACCCCGCCAACACACCAAACGCAGGCATTAAGCCATTTAAAATGTTTGTGGCTGAGCCACCCGAACTAGAATTTGTGGCAGAGCCACCCGAACTAGAATTTGTTGCAGAGCCACCCGAACTAGATTATGGTAGAACCAATAGATCTTCTCTTCAATTTGATCCCAACCCATGCAATCATGTATACATAAACAAAGCTTAACAATTTACATATGATAATTTCAACAAAAGGCCCATACTACAAATTGGCCCATTTCTCAATTTGTGCCCATAACCATTTATCAAAACGGCTCCTTAAGCAATCTAGCAATTCGGCCCATTAAGCAATCTAACAAATTTGTCCATTAATCAATCTAGAAAATTGGCCCATTAATCAGTTTAGCAAGTTTGTCCATTAATCACATGAGGCCCAAAAATTACTTTTTAACAAATTAGCCCATTAAGGGCGATTCCGTAATTTTTGCGACTTTAACACTGATTTCATGCACTTACACAAAAAGTGTTAATATACCGTATTTTTCTGATTTTACCAACTTTACGAATTTTATTCTAATGCTTACGATATAACATCTAACCCATGAGATAAGTGTGAAATTACACACCTGATTACGGTGAGAACTATACTTTCCCGCTCGTCGATACCTAAATAAATGTCACACTTGATTAGAACACTAATACTTATTATAAATCTATACTAAAGATAAGCGATCTAGATCTTTACCCTCGGAATCTTGAACAACAACTATTTGTCGGTTTTCCCCGGTTGACGGTTCACAACCCAATGGAAAATCCCGAACAGCTAAAGGCTCCGAACTACGAATGTAACATCCTGAAATTGGGCTTAATAGGATTGGGCCAATTGGGCCTTGGGCTTTAGGAAAAATTTGAGTATCATATTGTTGCTTGAGTTAATTCAAGTATGATTTTATTGTGTGCTTAATATAGTCTTGTGAAGGCTTGGAATTAATTGGTTTAGAATAATTTTTAGTATGGAGAATTTAGTGAAGTGGATCAAGTGATTATGATGCTTAAGTTAATTTAAGTGTTTAATGTTAGCATAAGTGAGCAAGTAGTAAAGTGGTGTTGGCACATGAGTAATTGTATGAGGGAAGAGGTTTGAATCCCATGGATGACAATAAGGTGACTTTTATTTTTGCATTGTATGGCATGTGTTGGTCAACTCTAATTAAGATAAGTTTGGACTTTATCATTTGTGGATAGTAGACTAATAAAAAAAAAAGGCAAGTTGATAGTTAAAGTATGGAATCAAGGTGTTATGGTATGATAAGGGGACATAAGGCTTGGATTAAGGGATGAGGTTTTGGAAAGTTTGGCATGACCAACTTGTCCATGAATGTGGACTGGCATTATGGATAAGGAGGACTAATTTTTATGGCAAGATGGTTAGTAGTTTAGGTAAGCTTGAATTTGGGGAAAAGAATTATTTTTGATTAAGGAATGATGAGGAACACAAGGCATAACATAAGGTTATTGCTATGGAAAGTTTTGTGTGGAAAACTTTGGCTTTGGAGTTCATGAACTTGGGCAGTATTAGGGGCTAGGGGATGGCAGAAATTTTTGGTTAGCTTTTGGTATGGTATGGTGCTAGTTTTTGGTAGAATTAAGTGCTAGATGAGCACATCTTTCTTTTGGCTATTTTGTGTTTCTCTCTAATCTTTTTCTCCTCTTAGCCGAATGTATTTTGGCCAAAAGGTAACCATTTTCTTTTCTTTTGGCCATTTGAGTTTTGACCATTTTGGTTTTTAGTTGTTCTTTCTCCCCTCAAGTCCATTCCTTCTTTCTCTTCTTTTTGTGACCGAAACTACAAAACCATCAAAGACCATTTCTTCTCTTTTTCCCTTATTTAAGAACACACTTTGACTCAAAGTTCTTCCTTGATTCATCTTCTATTCTTGAGAACCAGAAACCCAAACTCCTCATTTCTATTCTTCTTTTCCTCTTTGTTTTCCACAAGAGACTTTCAACATTATTCTCTCCCTAATTCTTCACCATGGTAGAATGTTGATGACAATCTCCTTAGCCGAATCTATCTCTTCATATATATTCACTTCTCAACCATTTTTCTTATTCACACCTTGATCAATCGGTAAAAACACTCTTTTCAATTCTTTTATTTTTCTTTCATTGCCGAAATTGTATATTTCCTTGAGAGGATCTTTTTGACCGAAATCATTATTTCTTCTCTTTCAAACAAACCCTTTTATCTTTGTAGTGGTATAGGGAGTGCTGATCATTTCTTCATTGATAGTCGACCATAGCCATACTAAGAACGGGTGGTAAAGGATTTCATCATTCAAGGATTTTGACAACTCCATAGGCAAGTGGCGATTATCGAATTGAATCAAAGTGTTAAGATTTTGGGGCAATCAAGAATGGGTTCGAAAAGAAGCGATTAATAGTGTTTGGAAGAGGGTGGTTCTGCTATACCCTCAAATTTCAAGCGAAGGGCGTGTGTCGAGTCCGAGACTTTCCACCGGGATGTGGACCCTCTGCTGGTGATAATCGATTATTTGAAGCTAAACGCGTACTCCCGAGCCATTATTTGTTCGTGGTTCTTAATCAGGTTATGAACCATCAATTGGAGTGAAATCGCATATAGTTGTTGTTTGGGATTTAGGGTAAGGATTTAGATTACTTATCAATTGTATAGTTTTATGAATGTTAGTGTTCTAATCAAGAGTGATAAATATTTAGGTATCGACGAGCGGGAAAGTATAGTTCTCATTGTTATCGGTGTGTAGTTATCGCCTTTGTTTCTTGATTGTTTATATGTGTTATTATGTATATGCGTATGATGTATACAGATGGCGGCAATAATGGCTAAAATGATGGATACCCATGTTGAATAATCGATTAACAAGGTCGGTATTTTATGATGTTAATTTACATATGATCTATGTTTGAAAACGTGATAGCATGTGATGTATGCTTATTTTTATGATATTGTGGCATGATACATGGGACTTGGGATGTGACTATCGAAGGAAAGGGTGTACTTTATGTACGTGGTCTGATGTTAGCCTTGTGCTACATTGGCGCTTGATGTTAGCTATGTGCTTCATCAAGGGAGGTGTTGGCTAGGTGCCCATCTCAGCGGTTGATAGCTGTGTGCATGACCGTGGTTTAATTGATATGTGGGATCACTTATGTGATCGGTGGCTTAGCCACGGCCTTGAGCAGCAAGTCTGCCGAGGTAAGTTATGTGGGATCATTTAGGTGATCGGTGGATTAGCCACGGCCTTGGGCGGCAGGTGTGCCGAGGTTGGTGTAATGGATGGAACTAGGTTGGGTTGGGCTTCATTTTGCATAAATTTTGCATGTGGGTGTGTGGATATGGGCCAAGCCCATATGTGGGGACATGTGTAATAACTATGCACCGAGTGCGTGTGACTCACCCAATTTTTCTCAAACCTTACGGTGATGCATAAAGCTTGGACCGAGTTGGAGTGGATGCGAGGTGGCCCATGCAGAAGATGTTTTCACTTAATTTATGCATTTTATATTATCAGTATTTTGAATTATTATTTATTGTAATAAGGGCCACTTTAAATATTTAAGGATTTTTATTATGTTTTAAGTTGGATTATCGATTATATTATTATCTCGAAAATGTTTTATTTTTAGTAACTTATATTTTAAAATATATGTTAGAGATTTTTTTTTTAAATCGAAGAATTTGTAACAACTTGATTATTTTAATTATACAATGTTTTAGTAAAGACAACAATTTTTTTTTTATGTTTTCACTCTAAGTCAAAATATTTTTCAAACGTTTTCCGCAGTGGCATCCTAAATTCGGCCGTGGCTCGTGGGCCGGGTTTGGGGTGTTACAACGAACAACTTCGAATAGTCGATTCTCCTCGGATGAGGGTCGTCCATAACCCGGTGGAAAATCCTGGATTGCCGAAACAGCCCTTTGATTGAATCTTGAGGGATTAGCGAGTCCGCCCCTCTTTAGAACACTATTCACCACCCTTTTCGACCCTATCTTGTTTGCCTCCATTGTCAAAAGATTATTAGTCCTAACAATATATGTTACATCCTGAAAAGGGCCTATGCATTTTCGGTTTAATTGTACGAAATGACATGTCTTATATGTTATGAATGTATTCTGAATATTTTTGGAAACTAGGAAATGTAAGGAAATGATTTAGAAATGATTCAAAAGAGGAAAGCGAACATTTTTGGAAACTAGGAAATGTAAGGAAATGATTTAGAAATGATTCAAAAGGGGAAAGCGAACATTTCTAGAAACTCGGAAATGAAAGGAAATGTCAAGTTTAAAGACGGAAACCAAAATTTTTGGAAACTTGGAAATGTAAGGAAATGTCATAGAAATGTTAAGTTTTAAAGTCTAAAAGAGGAAACTAAGGCAAGGAGGCCTTAAGAGAAAATGTATGTGAAATATGACACACAAATGGGCTTGGAAAAGTGGCCTGAAGATGTCACTTAGGGCCTTTGGAAATGGCACCACATACAAAGGAATTGGGCCTGAGTTCGAGTCACATGAGAAGCAAATAAAAGAAATTTTATTTTTGCTTCAAGAAGCAGAGAGGTGGACGGCACAAGGCATTTAAAAAGAGGAGTTTTATCCTCTTTAAATTTCGGCTAATGAGGATAAATAATGGATTTTATTTTAGATTATTTCCAAGAGATAAATAAGGATTATTATTTAATTATTTTAAATTGAGGAGATAAAGTTATCAAGATAAAGGAGAGTGGTGGCCAAGTAAGGGACTCTAGCTAGTAATTTCGGCTACTAGAGGAAAAGAGGCCATCCATCCCTTCACTTTTCCTTTGCCGAAATTCCTAAGCAATTCTCTCTCTCTTTGCCAAATTTTCCTAGCAAATTCTCTCTTCTCTGCTATTTTGCCAAACCAGAAAACTCTAGCAAAGCAAGCCAAATTCTTCACCTTTCTTTTCTTCCTATTTCTTTCTTTCCAATCCATTTAAAAGCAGAATCTTGGAGGGCATCAAGCATAGGTGTTCCCGATTTCCATATAAAAGGGTAAGGATCTATTGTTATTATCTTCTTTTCTTTAACTTAGAAAGTCAAGATTCTAATGACATATTCATGTTGGTGAAACTTTGAAGGAAAGCTTCGGGATTTTGTATTTATCGACTACAAGGAGGAAGGTTTGAGGATTTCTAAGATTAAGGTAAGACACATGTATATTCGGCCAAAGGCCATGTTTTATGTCCTAATGATTAGAATAAATCTAACGTAAGGTTATAGGAATTTCGACATTCCTAGGAAAACAAGGATCAACTTGGGATTTGTTGGTGTTCCAATCGGCAACAAGGTAAGTTTAAGTATACTAATCCTACTAGGATTTGGATTTATGGCGAATGGCTTTTATTAAATTAGTAAGTGATTAATCAAATGTAGGGATTAAGGATCTAAGCGGTAGATCGATTTGGGATTTCAAGGAAATTGTTAAGCGGATCAGTGTGTACCCCACACTACTTCATAATATGTTTTGTGGCTATGTATAATTAATATATGTGATATTAAGAATATGAAAGTGGCTAAGGTACCATGTTATGGTACAAAGTACTCAGGTACGTTTCCTACTCCTACTAGGATTATGACCTATGTTAATTGTAACATAAGAGTAAGAATAAGAATGTGAACTCGGCATATTTATGCATATTATTATATAGGGCATATGGGTTATTGAAAAGGGGAAGTGAATGTGGTGACCTAAGACCACGAACGCGGTGACCTAAGACCGCGATATCTGAATGTGGTGACCTAAGACCACGAATGCGGTGACCTAAGACCGCGATATGGAGTGTAGCGGAAGGAGGGTCGACTTAGTAGTCCCCACGGTGTGCAGGTTGGTACGGGGAGTGTAGCGGATGGCTAATTAGGTTTGGGTTTGGGAATGCATCATAATTTGTATGCTATGATATGAATGTGTAACATTTGTATGCCTGATTCTATTTTGATTTAGTGTTTGTGTACACATTGAGTCTGTTTGACTCACCCCGTTGTGGGAACATGTTTCAGGTGATGAACAGTGATGGACCGAGACGGCAGAACTTGTGGTGGCCATGCTCAGCTTGAAGTTTTATTTAATTTGGACATTTTAATTTATTTAAGCACTTTATAAATTTTATTTTGGGTTTTATTTGATGTAATAAGGCCATAGTGAACTATGTTAATTTACATTCTATTTGCTATGTGTGAAATTTTATTAGAGCTTAAGTCAATTTGGTTTAAGAATAAACTTTAAATATTTTGTCACTCGATGTAAATGGGTTTTTAACAGAAAACAAACTTGTTTTCAACTCAAGCCCAACCCACAAACAAACTTTCTTCAAAACCCACAGTTTTTCAAAGGTAATAAAGGAAATGTGAACTGGTTTTCTTCAAGGAACATACCAGATCCGGTCAAGGCTCGTGGGCCGGGTTTGGGATGTTTCAATATATATAAATATATATATCAGAATTTAAGACTATTGGTTTAAAAAGGGCGAATTCGGCTTACCTTAAAATTCTGAGTGATTCCAAAAGAATCCCTTGAAAGTATATGATCCAAATTCGAATGACTTCAAGATGACTTCGAAGAGATGATGATTCGGCTCTCCACTATTTCACTAAAAGAAAAATGAAAGGAAATCGTCTAAGAGAATGAACGATTATCGATTTAAAGGCTCTTCTAAGACAACCTATAGATTCGGCCAAGGTGACCAATTAGCAAAAAGAAAACAAAGAAGATGATTCTTACCGATGGTCCAAAGTTTGAATAGAAAAATGATTGAGAATAAAATCTATGAGGAAAAGAAAATTTAGCTATGATTTAATGGTAAAGGAAAAAATAATTTCGGCTATGGAGGTGGTCTCTAACATTCGGCCATGGAAGAAATATGAAGGAAGAAATATGTTTAAAGGATGAGAAAAATGGAGAAAGAAAGAGAATAAGGGTGAGAGATTTATGATTCGGTTTTCAAAGGTAAGATAAAAGCAAGGAGAAGGGTTTGGGACAATGGTGCATTCAGTAATGGGGAAGAAGGAAGAAAAAGAAATGGCTTTTGTGTTTGATATTTTCGGCACTAGGAGAGAAGCACAAATGAAGCACTTGAGAGGTTGGCAAAATATGACCAAATGGTCAAAAGGAGAAGACAAAAAAAAAGAAGAAAATCAAAGATGTTTACCCAAAGCATTAAGCACATTCGGCTATGAGAGAAAAAGATGAAAAGAAAAGGTGTTTTGGGAGAACAAAAATGACCAAATGAGATTACACACTAACTACACATCCTTACCAAAGTCTACCTCAAAAATTCGGCCACCCCCTAGTCCACAAAACCGTCCAAGTTCATGGACAAGCTTGGCCATTCCAACTTTCCAAAACACATCCCTTAAGAAGTGCCTTGTGTTCCCCCTACATTCCATAAGTTTAGGATTTCTTTCCCCAAGTTCCATGCTTACCTTAACCATTAGCCACCTTGCCATAAAAAAAATAGTCCAACCTTACCAAAAATAAGGCTTGACCGACACATGCTAGAAGGGTGTAAAAATAAAAGTCACAAAATGTATTCCAAAAGATTCGAACCTCTTCCCTCAAGTAACACTTATGGCGCCAACTCCACTTTACTACTAGCTCATCTTATGCTAGTTTTTGACATAATTACCTTAAGCATCAAGGTTACTTGTTCCATTTTAATAAAGTACTCCTTACTCAAATTTATTCTAATTAAGAATAAATCCGAGCCTTCTCAAAACGATATTAAACACACAAATTGAATCATTCACAAGCTAAGCACCAAAAACATGCAACATATCGATACTAAATTTTTAGGATGTTACAATTCTACCCCCCTTAAAGAAAATTTCGTCCTCGAAATTTACCTAGTTAAAAGAGGTGAGGATATTGTTGCCGAATTGCGTCCTCAGACTTCCACATAGCTTCCTCCGCTCCGTGATTACGCCATAGAATCTTAACCAGCAGCAAGACAGTCTTCTTTCTTAGCACCTTAGCATCACGGTCTAAGATTTTCACCAGTTCTTCCTCGAAAGACAAGTCGGCCTTAACTCTACTTCTTCTACCGATACTACGTGAGGCGGATCCGATCTATAACGCCTCAAAGATAGAAACATGGAAGACACTATGAATCGACTTAACTCGGAGGTAATTCAAGCTAATAGGCCACATTGGTCCAACACGCTTCAACACACGGTACGGTCCAATGAACCTAGGGCTCAACTTGCCCTTCCTTCCAAAACCTGAAAATCTTCTTCCAAGGTGAGACTTTCAGAAAAACCCGATCTCCCACCACAAACTCAATATCCTTGCGCTTCGGATCTGCATACGACTTTTATCTATCCGAAGCTTCCTTTAACCATGTTCGAATCACTTTTACCTTTTCTTCCGTCTCAGATATCAATTCAGGACCCAACAACTGTCGTTCCCCCAATTCAGTCCAATAAGTAGGGGTACGACACTTACATTTCATATAATGCTTCATAGGGTGCCATCGGATCTTGGATTGGTAAGCTGTTATTATACGCGAATTCTGCCAACGGTAGGAAATCTTCCCAACTACCTCTTAAGTCAATTACACAACCCCTTATCATGTCTTCCAAAATCTGAATTACTCTTTTTCGATTGACCATATGGCGAGGATGAAAAGTCATCTTGAAGTTTAACTTTGTTCCCAAAGCCTCATGCAAAGCTTTCCAAAACCGTGATGTAAACCTAGGATCCCTGTCCGATATAATAGAAACTGGTACCCCATGCAACCTCACGATCTCTGATACATACAACTTAGCCAACTTTTGCAATGAGTAATCCGTCTTAACTGGTAGAAAATGAGCGATCTTAAATCAATCGATCTACTACCACCCAAGCGGAATCCTTTTAGTAGGTGTTAAGGGTAACCCACTAACAAAGTCCATCGTTATCCGCTCCCATTTCCATAGAGGAATCTTTACCGGTTGCAATAAGCCCGACGGTAATTGATGTTCCGCCTTCACTTGTTGACAAGTCAAGTACTTACCCACAAAATCAGTAACCTCTCTCTTTAACCTTGGCCACCAATACTGCTCTCGTAGGTCTCGATACATCTTATTTCCTCCAGGGTGCATAGCATAAGGGCTACTATGCGCCTCAAGAAAAATCATTTGTCTCAAATCCGAATCCATGGGCATACAAACTCTTCTACGAAAACACAGCACTCCATCCTTGTTCATTCCAAAGTCGCCTATTACGCCACTTTCAACTTGTTGTATTAACGGAACCAACTTTTCATCGATAAGCGCTTTTCCTTGATCTGTTTCCAACCACAAAGGCTTCACTGAAGTTAAAGCTAGTGATCGCCATCTTTATACAAAGCGAGATAAGCAAACATTGCTCTTAATTCCAATACTACCTTACGACTCAACGCGTCTGCCACCACGTTAGCCTTTCCATGATGATACTCGATTGAGAGGTCATAATCCTTTAACAACTCCACCCATCTTCGTTGTCTCAAGTTCAACTCCTTTTGGGTAAGGAGGTACTTAAGACTCTTATGGTCCGTATAAATGATAGACTTCTCACCGTAGAGATAGTGTCTCCAAATCTTTAAAGTAAACACTACCGCATGACCAACTCCAAGTCATGAGTAGGATAGTTAACCGTGCGGCCTTAATCGGCGAGAAGCATAAGCCACCACTTTTCCATCTTGCATCGGCACACATCCTAAACCCGTGTGTGCGATCACAATAAGCGGTAAACTCTTTTCCCACCTCGGAGTTGAATCGATCTTTGGCGCTTAGTTAAAATCTTCCTCGGTTCTCGAAACTTTCTTGTTGTTTATCGGTCCACACATACGGTACTCCCTTTTTAATGTGACTTAGTTAGGGGTGCAACAATCAACGAAAACCCCTCAACAAAGCGTCTATAATAACGACCAAACCTAAGAAACTCAGAATCTCGACCCTTGACTTGGTGGTTTCTAATCAATATCGCCTCTACCTTCCGAGGATCAACTCTTATTCCTTGGTGACACCAAATGACCCAAGAAAGTCACTTCCTTCAACCAAAATTCGTATTCTTGAATTTGGCATAAAGTTGCTTGTCTCATGAAGATTTGCATCATCATGCGCAAATGTGAGTCATGCTCTTCTTCATTCCTCGAATATACCAAGATATCATCTATGAACACCACCACGAACCGGTCTAGATAGGGTTGAAAGACTCGGTTCATCATCTCCATAAATGCAGCTGGTGCATTGGTCAAACCAAACGGCTTTACCAAAAACTCATAATGTCCATAACGAGTTCGGAATGCCGTCTTATGAATATTTGCCTCTTTAACCTTGAGTTGATGATAACCCGATGTCAAATCAATCTTGGAGAAAATTGAAGCTCCTCTCAATTGATCAAATAGGTCGTCGATTCTCGACAATGGATACCTATTCTTGATCGTCAATTTATTCAACTGCCTATAATCAATGCACATATGCATCGACCCATCCTTCTTCTTGACGAACAAAACCAGTGCTCCCCACGGAGACACACTCAATCGAAAAAATCCCCGATCCAACAATTCTTGAATTTGAGCTTTAAGCTCCGCTAACTCCTTCGGCGCCATTCTATAAGGAGCAATAGACACTGGAGCCATTCAGGGTAAAAGCTCAATGCCAAATTCTACTTCCCGATCGGGAGGTAGACCCGAAAGTTCTTCAGGGAAGACATCTGGAAATTATTTCACCGTTCTCACACCTTCTACCGATAATTCCTTGGCATCCAAAGCACTAATGAAGGCTAAGAACGCTCCATACCCTTTTCGCACCAACTTCTCTGCCTTTAAAGTAGATACCACATTTGCTAAAAAGTTCCTTCGTTCACCTATCATTACTACTTCCTCATCATCCACAGTCCTTATTGACATCCACTTTTCAGCACAATCCAATTGCGCTCGGTGCTTCACCAACCAATCCATGCCCAAAATAAGATCGAACTCGCCGAAAGGCAATTCCATCAAATCTGCTAAAATATTTTTCTTTGAATTTCCAAAGGCACGTCTCTATACAATTTATTTACTATTCTTGTCATCCTAAAGGACTAATTAAAATCATCTCTCTATCGGTGATCTCGGATCTAATATTCAAGTTTCCAGATATGGCACTAGCAACATACGAGTGGGTAGACCCGATATCTATTAAAATAGTAACAGGTACATCAAAGATGAAGAACGTACCAGTTATCACATCAGGTGCATCGCCATCTTCATGATGCCTGACCACATAGACCAACCCCGGCTGCCTTGCCTCCGCGTTACCTCTAAAGCCATTACCTCGACCCAGTGCACCTTGACCACGTCCAGTACCATTACCACCACGACCTGATCCACGGCCTCTCGGTGGCTGCCGAGTGCCTCTGGTGGCTGTGCATCAAAGTTACGAGCTTCTGAGTCGAGTCGAGCGATGCACATCGAGGCAATTCCTATATTGATGATCCTTGGAACCATATTTATAACAACCACCAGTTTTCTTCCAGCATTCCTCGGGGTGTCGTTTTCCACAGTCAACATAGTCTCGACTCTGATTGGTAGTCACAGGTGCTCTAGCTTGAGCTGGCTCATCATTTTGAGGCCTCTTTTGGAACCTTATTGAAGAACCCGAGAACTTAAAGTCCCTATTGCCTCTGACTCTTTCCCGGTTCTGGCATTCTGCGTTCTTAGCCTCTTCGGCTATCTTGGCTTTCTCCACAAGCGTGGCAAAAATCCTTACTTGTTGTGGGGCTATCAGTACCCGCAGCTCATCATTCAGCCTATCTTCAAAGCGTACACAGTGCTCATGATCCGTTGGCACTATTGTCCGAGCATAACGACTCAAGAGTAGAAATTCTGCCTCATAAGCTGCCACCGTCTTATTTCCTTGAACCAGATTCAGGAATTCTTTCCTTCGGGCATCCACATAACTTGTCCCTACATACTTCCCTCGAAAAGTAGCTCTGAAGAAATCCCAAGTAACAACTGTAGCCTCAGTGCCTTCTCGAATCGTAAGCCACCATTGATACGCTTCATCCCTTAGCAAGGACACCGCTCCTCTCAGTTTCTGTTCGACGGTGCACTCCAGATCATCCATGATCCGCTCTACAGCCTCGAACCAATATTTCGTAACATTCGGAGCTACATCAGACACACCTCTAAAAACCTCGGCACCACTTGATTTAAGTCGTTTCGATATTGATCCACGAACTACTGGGCCAGATCTAGTCCCAACAACCCTTTCTAGGACTCGCAACATTGCTTGAGTCAAAGCATTGTCCTCTCTCGTATGGTCATGTGATCCAGTCTCACTCCCGGGTGACGCAGGTGCGTCCATTTCCGGCATATGACCCGGCACTTCAGACGCAATCCTAGCACCTCGTCCTTTACCACGGCCACGTCTACCGTGTCCCCGTCCACGTCCTCTAGTGCTCATACCGACTATTTCGGTTAAATCTGATTACAAATTTTATGAATCAGAGTATTATTTCAGTGTTTATTAACGATATTTTATGAGATATAAAAGATAGAGTTGTTTTCGCAATCACATCATATAGTCTCGATCTCTACCGTTTTCAACACCTAAAACTAGAAGTTCTAGAGTGTTCCTATGATCATATCACAATAATAAACATTCAATATACAAATACTTACTTGACTTGGTGTTGGATGCTCGTGATGCCATACTACCTTTAGAACATAGAGTCTAGAAATTTAAACAGTTTTAAATAAAAATTGTTGTTGAACCCAAACCCCAACCGAGTTTTGAAACTGGCTCTGATACCATTAAATGTAACACCCCAAACCCGGTCTAAGCGTTAAGACCAGACTTGGTATGCTACACAAATCGTACATACATTTGATCATCTAATGTTTTAAGGAAAACAGGTCTTCAAAAACTAATTTGGAGATGGAGTTTATCAAAAACTGAAATTTATTTGAAATCTATGATTTTGAAACATAGGAGTTTAAAATTTGATCTCAGAGAAATAATTGGTTAACTTTTTAAGAAATTTAAAAGAGCTCAAAAAGGAATTTGGAAACAAAATTTATAAAAGAGTTTTCACTTAGAGATTTTACGAGATAGTGATATTTAAGAAACCCCATTTTTATACGTAATTTAAAGAAAACATTTATAAACTTAGAATAGTCCACTTTAAGTATCTAAAACATATTAAAATCCATCCACGAAATAAAATCCATAAAAATAATACTAGAGGCCTTATTACATCGCTAAAATAGTAATTAAGTAAAATACTAAAGAGTAGTTTTAAAGTTCATAAAAACCATCATTTGAAGTATGGCCTCCACGAAGTCATCCTCGGCCCAAGCCTCCATCAATTATTATTACCTGAGAAGGGTGAGAAAACAGGGTGAGTTACTTAGAACTCAGTGTGTAACCCACTTACCAAATCCACTGGGCCATATCATCAAAGCAATTTATTGGGCTTGAGCCCATTAACGAATTTAACAACATAGTAATAAATAAAAAAAATGCATGTGCAATGAAATTCCCAACCAAGCCTAAATTTCCATCCGCTACACACCACCCGTACCAACCAGCACACCTGTGGGGATCAAGTCAACCCACCCTGCCAACACACCAAACGCAGGCATTAAGCCATTTAAAATGTTTGTGGCTGAGCCACCCGAACTAGAATTTGTGGCAGAGCCACCCGAACTAGATTATGGTAGAACCACCAGAACTTCTCTTCAATTTAACCCCAACCTATGCAATCATGTATACATAAACAAAGCTTAACAATTTACATATGATAATTTCAACATAAGGCCCATACTACAAATTGGCCCATTTCTCAATTTGTGCCCATATGGTAATTTATCAAAATGGCTCCTTAAGCAATCTAGCAATTCGGCCCATTAAACAATCTAGCTAATTTGTCCATTAATCAATCTAGCAAATTGGCCCATTAATCAATCTAGCAAGTTTGTCCATTAATCACATGAGGCCCAAAAATTACTTTTTAACAAATTAGCCCATTAAGAGGCGATTAAAGTAATTTTCACGACTTTATGGCGATTTCATGCACTTACACAAAAAGTGTTAATATACCGTATTTTACGATTTTACCAACTTTATGAATTTTATTCTAATGCTTACGATATAACATCTAACCCATGAGATAAGTGTGAAATTACACACACGATTACGGTGAGAACTATACTTTCAGCTCGTCGATACCTAAATAAATGTCACGCTTGATTAGAACACTAATACTTATTATAAATCTATACTAAAGATAAGCGATCTAGATCTTTACCCTCGGAATCTTGAACAACAACTATTTGTCAGTTTTCCCCGGTTGACGGTTCACAACCCAATGGAAAATCCCGAACAGCTAAAGGCTTCGAACTACGAACAACTTTGAATAGTCAGTTCTCCTTGGGTGAGGGTCGTCCACAACCCGGTGGAAAATCCCGGATTGCCGAAACAGCCCTTTGCTTGAATCTTGAGGGATTAGCGAGTCCGCCCCTCTTTAGAACACTATTCACCACCCTTTTCGACCCTATCTTGTTTGCCTCCATTGTCAAAATATTATTATTCCTAACAATATATATAAATATATATATATCGAAATTTAAGACTATTGGTTTAAAAAGGGCGAATTAGGCTTACCTTAAAATTTCGAGTGATTCCAAAAGAATCCCTTGAAAGTATATGATCCAAATTTGAATGACTTCAAGATGACTTTGAAGAGATGATGATTCGACTCTCCACTATTTCACTAAAAGAAAAATGAAAGGAAATCGTCTAAGAGAATGAACGATTATCGATTTAAAGGCTCTTCTAAGCCAACCTATAGATTCGGCCAAGGTGACCAATTAGCAAAAAGAAAACAAAGAAGATGATTCTTACCGATGGTCCAAAGTTTGAATAGAAAAATGATTGAGAATAAAATCTATGAGGAAAAAAAATTTTGGCTATGATTTTGTAACATCCTAAAATAGGGCCTATGCATTTTCGGTTTAATTGTATGAAGTGACATGTTTTAAGTATTATGAATAAATTTTGAATATTTTGGAAACCCGAAATGAGTGAAAATAAGTTAGAAATGAACATTTTGGAAACCTGAAAATGTATGGAAATGTTAAGTTTAAAAATGGAAGGTGAACATTTTTGGAAACTAGGAAATGTAAGGAAAATGGAAAGTGAACATTTTTGGAAACTTGGAAATGTAAGGAAATGTCAAGTTTCTGAGCCGATCAAAAATTTTTGGAAACTTAGAAATAACCTAGAAATGACGAGTTTTAAGGTTTAAAAGGGGAAATTAAGGCAAGGTGGCCTTAAAGAAAAAGTTTGTGAAATTTGACACACAAAGCAGGCTTGGAAAAGTGGTGCGAAGATGGCACTTAGGGCCTATGGAAATGGCGCCATATGCAAGAGGAATGGGCTCTGAGTTCGAGTCACTTGGGAAGCAAATAAAGGAGGTTTTATTTTTACTTCCAGAAGACTGAGGTGGACGGCACATGCTTCTAGAAAGGAGGTGTTTTATTTTCATAAATATTCGATTAAAAGGGTGATAAATAAAGGATTTTTTTAAATTGGATTATTTTGAAGAGATAAATGTTGGATTTAAACTCTTTTTTTATGATAATTAAAGGATAAAGTTATCGAGATAGAGGAGTGGTGGCCAAGTAAGGGACTCCTTAGATGATAATTTCGGCTATAAAAGGAAAAGAGAGGCCATTCTGCATTATTATACATTCTTTGAAAGCCTCTGCGAATTCTCTTCACCAAATCTTCTTCTTCTTTTATTTTTGCCAAGCGAAATAGCTTGTGATCTAGCCGAATCCTCCATCTTTATTCTTCCTTCTCTTTTCTTTCTAATCCCTCCAAAAGCCAAGAAAGTTGTGAGATCATCATCTAGCCATAGCCGAATCTCACGAAGGTTGAAGTGAAGGTGCAACCGATTTCTTCAAGTAAGGGTAAGATCTCATTCGGTTTCATCCTTTTTCTTAAGATTTGCTGAAATCTAGGACTAACCCCATTAATATCTTGTTGCGAAACTTTGAAGAGATCTTTCAGGATTTACTAAGTGTCGACTACAAGAAAAGAGAAGTTCTTTTCAGAAGGTACACCATAGGCCACGTGTTCCCTAGTTATTCGGTGAGTTTCGTGGATTTAAAATCCACAAGGTAAGTGTCTATAGTATTCGGCCAAGGCCATGTTTGGTAAATATATGTGTTCATTAATTATTCAAAAGCCAAAAAACTAACCAAGTTAATTGATTCAATGCTTGGCGAATGCAAGAAGAGTATAGCGAGAGATTTCAAGACTTGGTTCTTAAGTCAAACGGCAACAAGGTAAGTTTAAGTATACTAATCCTACTAGGATTTGGATTTATGGCCGAATGGCTTTTTATTAAAGTAGTAGGTGATTAATCAAATGTAGGGATTAAGGATCTAAGCATTAGATCAAGCTTTTCGTGATTTCAAGACCCTTTCGGTAAGTATGATAAGTTGTGGATATTTGGTTAAGAATTCGTATATTGATGATTAAATCGATTGTTACGATTAAGTGTGTTGATGGAGCGAATACCATTCAAGAAGGGAAGGGAAGGTCCCTATCCCGAAGTTTAAGAAGAGATCTGTCTCGGCGGTTAGGGATTGGCCACCGGGTGTGGTGGACGTCGAACAAGGAAGTAGGCAAATAGCCGTAGTATCGCCTAGTGATAGCATCGAGATCGAAAGCATAGTTCTCCAAGTGATCGGTGTGTGATTAACCCACCGTTTTCGGGTATATGATATGTATGTGAAATGTGTATGTGTTATGAATGTGCTAACTAGTGCGGTGGAAGTTGTGATAAGGATACCCTCAAGGGTATGTCGATAATCCGGTAAGTACCAAACTGATGATATGTGATTATTAATATGAATATGTGATAATATGCTTGATGAACATGCTCATGCATCATTACATTGTATCATTATTTTATGTGGCATGTGCATGGGTGGGATATGATATGAAAGGCGATGCGGGTGTACTTGAGTACGTGGTTTGATGTTAGCCTTGAGCTACATCGTGGATTGACGTTGACCGAGGTCACGTTGTGGATTAATTGCGATTTAGTTCGCGTGGCTTGATGAGTGGCTATGTGCCTCATCGTGGTTGATATCGGCTATGTGCCATATCGTGGTTGATGAGTGACTATGTGTCCCATCGTGGTTTTGGTGTTAGCTACGGCTACATCGTGGATTGGCGTTGGTGAGGTCACGTTGTGGATTAATTGTGATTTAGTTCGCGTGGCTTGATGAGTGGCTATGTGCCTCATCGTGGTTGATATCGGCTATGTGCCATATCGTGGTTGATGAGTGACTATGTGTCCCATCGTGGTTTTGGTGTTAGCTACGGCTACATCATGGATTGGCGCTGACTGAGGTCGCGTTGTGGACTATTGTGGTTAATTGCACGTGGACGACAGTGATTGTCTTTGGAGTGAAAAGGAGAGGGTGATTTGATAATCCCCTTGTGCGTGGTAGGCTGGATAAGGGAGTGTGTAGCGGATGGACCCTAGGTTTGGGTTGGGCTTCATAATTGCATGATTTCGTATGTGAACATATGTGGAAATGGGCCAAGCCCAATATGATATGTGGATTAATGTGGAAATGGGCAAAGCCCAGTATATGAATGTGGATCAGTGTGGAAATGGGCTAAGCTCAGTATGTGGAAATTATGTGGTTAACTACCCTATTAGATGAATGTGATATGAATATGGGCCAAGCCCAGAATGTGATAACATGTGAATTTGATAATTGATATATGATATATGAGTTAATATGTGGTTAACATGTGGGTGGAATTCAGTGGACTAATTACACACTGAGTCTGTATGACTCACCCAATTTTTATTAAACATCGCAGGTGATCGTGATTTTTGGACCGGGTTGGAGTGGATACAAAGGTGGCCATGCGTAAGCGATTTCCATGCGAGAAAGATATTTTAATTAATTAAGTAGTTATATTTTCAGTATTTTGATTAAGTGTTTATTGTAATAAGGCCCATTAAAGTGATTGAACATTTTTATTATGTTTAAGCTAGACGGCCATTAAAATATTATTTGGAAGTGCTTTTAATTTTGGCAACTTATATTTTAAAAGCTTATAATAAAGTTTTAATTTAGATATTTTTATCAAGCTTATATTATTTAGAATTTTTAATTGGACATGGTTTTCAAATGACAAAATTTTTAATGTTTTTCCCAAAAGTGAAATCGGTCTTCAAACGTTTTCTGCAGTGGCATTTCAAATTCGATCGTATGCAGATGTGCCGGGTTTGGGGTTTTCTGATTTGAGTATCGAGCAGTTCAAAACTCGGCTTTGAGGATTTGGGCCCAAAACGTTTTTCAAAATGGGCTTTCCAAAAATATAAGAATTTATGAACTATTTCAGGCTATTCTAGCATGGCACCTGTATCTCCGGCCTGAAGTCCACCAGGTAAGTACTTCTAATTGTTGAAGTGACTTCTTTATGTGAACTGTTATGGGATTATTTGGGCTCGTAGATTAGAATATTAGGGCTGTTGAACCCTAGGACTAGTCTACTCAAACACATGCGTAAGACTTAAGGATTATTAAACAAACCTGTGAAGTAAGTCACCGAGTTAAGGTGTGGCAACCATTGTACGCATGTCTAGGATTGGTATTCAGTAAGAGCTTGGTATTTAAGCAGTCCTAGCGACTCACCTCCTCTTTACTCGAATCCTACCTGGTGCGTAGCTACGGTTCACCTTAACCAAGAGGACTTTTTCACGGGCTAAACCCGCTAATTAAAACCCGAAAGGGACTAGCCATGATAAAAACCCTAGTTTTAAAATACCTAAATTACCCTTTTAATTGTAGTAAAAGATTATTGTGAAATTTTTTTTCCAAAATATCTCCGATTTACAAAATTACAAAAATGCCCCTGTATTGTAAATTACTAAAATACCCTTAGTTCTTGAGATTTTCAAAAATACCCTCGACGTTTGCTACAATATTTCTACTTTACAAAGATATCAAAAACTTCTGTTTTACAAATAACAAGATACCCTGATTTGGAAAATTTACGGAAATGCCCCTGACTTCCAAAATTACCGAAATAACCCCGATCTCTGAAATTTTTGCAACACCTCTGATTTGGAAAACAAATTTTCAAGATAACCCCTGAGGTTTTGTAAATTCTGAAATACCCTTGATTTGTAAAAAAAAAATTTCGAAGTGACCCCGATTTATTACCAAAATACCCCTGTAGGACAAATGACGAAAATACCCACAGGATAGGAGCAGGCGAAATGTCCAGGATAGTGAATGTGTGTGGTAGATACCACCTGAATGAATGTGTTCTTGTTGATGAATGAATGTGTCTCTGTCTATGAATGTGAGTGTGACTCTCAGAATTAGAGTAGTGAACTTGGCGAACCTTTGTGTGATCGAAAGAACTACTTCTAAATATCTTTATATCATAAAATTATTCGCGGTTAATAAGTGGAACAAAAGTCGATACATAAAACTTTTTAATCGGATAAGTTGCGGCGTTAGAAATGAGTTCTAGGGGACGTGGTCGTCGTGGGACGCGGTAGAGGTAGAATGGCGATGCTCGGAACCCGGTAGGGTGCGGCCATGGGTCGAGAAAAGCGATGTCGCGCGCTTGACTATGGGCACGGAGGATCAAGATCCGATAGGAGAAGATGAAGCGTTGTCGCGAGCTATGTTGCGAGTACTAGAAGCGTGTGGCGAGGAGCTAGCATGAGAAGTGGAGCTCGAAGTCGGTATCGGAAAGGCTTAGGTCCAGCGGGTGAAGTTTTTAGAGGAGTATCTAGAGTAGCTCGAGCGTAGTGGAGTATTGGTTGGAAGCGATCGAAAGAATAATGGGCGATTTGGACTGTCTTGATGAGGAAAATTTGAAGGCGTATTTGTCTCGTTGCTCAGAGACGAAGCTTATCAATGGTGGCTCACTCTCAAACAAGGTGTCGGCAGATCGATTGAATTGGAATTATTTTAAGGTTAAGTTCGAAGGGAAGTATGATGATTCTATTAAGATCAGAGTGCGCGTGACATAAGCGTAGTGCGGTGAGTTAAGAGGTACGATTATTCGTTAATAAGTAATTTCGAGGATGAAATTATTTTTAAGGAGGGTAGAGCGTAACATCCTAAAATAGGGCCTATGCATTTTCGGTTTAATTGTATGAAGTGACATGTTTTAAGTATTATGAATAAATTTTGAATATTTTTGGAAACAGGAAATGAGTGAAAATAAGTTAGAAATGAACATTTTTGGAAACACTGAAAATGTATGGAAATGTTAAGTTTAAAAATGGAAGGTGAACATTTTTGGAAACTAGAAAATGTAAGGAAAATGGAAAGTGAACATTTTGGAAACTTGGAAATGTAAGGAAATGTCAAGTTCTGAGCCGATCGAAAATTTTGGAAACTTAGAAATGACCTAGAAATGACGAGTTTTAAGGTTTAAAAGGGAAAATTAAGGCAAGGTGGCCTTAAAAGAAAAAGTTTGTGAAATTTGACACACAAGCAAAGCTTGGAAAAGTGGTGCGAAGATGGCACTTAGGGCCTATGGAAATGGTGCCATATGCAAGAGGATTGGGCTGAGTTTGAGTCACTTGGGAAGCAAATAAAGGAGGTTTTATTTTTACTTCCAGAAAGACCGAGGTGGACGGCACATGCTTCTAGAAAGGAGGTGTTTTATTTTCATAAATATTCGATTAAAAGGGTGATAAATAAAGGATTTTTTTAAATTGGATTATTTTGAAGAGATAAATGTTGGATTTAAACTCTTTTATTTATGATAATTAAAGGATAAAGTTATCGAGATAGAGGAGTGGTGGCCAAGTAAGGGACTCCTTAGATGATAATTTCGGCTATAAAAGGAAAAGAGAGGCCATTCTGCATTATTATCATTTCTTTGAAAGCCTGCGAATTCTCTTCACCAAATCTTCTTCTTCTTTTATTTTTGCCAAGCGAAATACCTTGTGATCTAGCCGAATCCTCCATCTTTATTCTTCCTTCTCTTTTCTTTCTAATCCCTCCAAAAGCCGAAAGTTGTGAGATCATCATCTAGCCATAGCCGAATCTTTGATGGTTGAAGTGAAGGTGCAATCGATTTCTTCAAGTAAGGGTAAGATCTCATTCGGTTTCATCCTTTTTCTTAAGATTTGCTGAAATCTAGGACTAACCCCATTAATATCTTGTTCTTAGAAACTTTGAAGAGATCTTTCGAGGATTTACTAAGTGTCGGACTACAAGAAAAGCAAGTTCTTTTCAGAAGGTACACCATAGGCCACGTGTTCCCTAGTTATTCGGTGAGTTTCGGGATTTAAAATCCACAAGGTAAGTGTCTATAGTATTCGGCCAAGGCCATGTTTGGTAAATATATGTGTTCATTAATTATTCAAAAGCCAAAAACTAACCAAGTTAATTGATTCAATGCTTGGCGAATGCAAGAAGAGTATAGCAGAGATTTCAAGACTTGATTCTTAAGTCAAGCGGCAACAAGGTAAGTTTAAGTATACTAATCCTACTAGGATTTGGATTTATGGCGAATGGCTTTTTATTAAAGTAGTAGGTGATTAATCAAATGTAGGGATTAAGGATCTAAGCATTAGATCAAGCTTTTTCGTGATTTCAAGACCCTTTTCGGTAAGTATGATAAGTTGTGGATATTTGGTTAAGAATTCGTATATTGATGATTAAATCGATTGTTACGATTAAGTGTGTTGATGGAGGCGAATACCATTCAAGAAGGAAAGGGAAGGTCCTATCTCGAAGTTTAAGAAGAGATCTGTCTCGGCGATTAGGGATTGGCCACCGGGGTGTGGACCAGCCTTGAACAAGAAAGTAGGCAAATAGTCGTAGTATCGCCTAGTGATAGCATCGATGCTCGAAAGCATAGTTCTCAAGTGATCGGTGTGTGATTAACCCATCGTTTTTGGGTATATGATATGTATTTGAAATGTGTATGTGTTATGAATGTGCTAACTAGTGCGATGGAAGTTGTGATAAGGATACCCTCAAGGGGTATGTCGATAATCCGGTAAGTACCAAACACGATGATATGTGATTATTAATATGAATATGTGATAATATGCTTGATGAACATGCTCATGCATCATTACATTGTATCATTATTTTAAGTGGTATGTGCATGGGTGGGATATGATATGAAAGAAGATGCGGGTGTACTTGAGTGCGTGGTTTGATGTTAGCCTTGAGCTACATCGTGGATTGACGTTGGTCGAGGTCACGTTGTGGATTAATTGCGATTTAGTTCGGCGTGGCTTGATGAGTGGCTATGTGCCTCATCGTGGTTGATATCGGCTATGTGCCATATCGTGGTTGATGAGTGACTATGTGTCCCATCGTGGTTTTGGTGTTAGCTACGGCTACATCGTGGATTGGCGTTGGTGAGGTCACGTTGTGGATTAATTGTGATTTAGTTGGCGTGGCTTGATGAGTGGCTATGTGCCTCATCGTGGTTGATATCGGCTATGTGCCATATCGTGGTTGATGAGTGACTATGTGTCCCATCGTGGTTTTGGTGTTAGCTACGGCTACATCATGGATTGGCGGCGACCGAGGTCGCGTTGTGGACTATTGTGCTTAATTGCGTGGGCGAATGATGATTGTCTTTGGAGTGAAAAGGAGAGGGTGATTTGATAATCCCCTTGTGCGTGGTAAATTTGGATAAGGAGTGTGTAGCGGATGGACCCTAGGTTTGGGTTGGGCTTCATAATTGCATGATTTCGTATGTGAACATATGTGGAAATGGGCCAAGCCCAATATGATATGTGGATTAATGTGGAAATGGGCAAAGCCCAGTATATGAATGTGGATCGGTGTGGAAATGGGCTAAGCTCGGTATGTGGAAATTATGTGGTTAACTACCCTATTAGATGAATGTGATATGAATATGGGCCAAGCCGAGAATGTGATAACATGTGAATTTGATAATTGATATATGATATATGAGTTAATATGTGGTTAACATGTGGGTGGAATTGAGTGGACTAATTACACTTTGAGTGCGTATGACTCACCCAATTTTATTAAACATCGCAGTGATCGTGATTTTTGGACCGGGTTGGAGTGGATACAAAGGTGGCCATGCGAGAAGCGATTTCCATGCGAGAAAGATATTTTAATTAATTAAGTAGTTATATTTTCGATATTTTGATTAAGTGTTTATTGTAATAAGGCCCATTAAAGTGATTGAACATTTTTATTATGTTTAAGCTAGGCGACCATTAAAATATTATTTGGAAGTGCTTTTAATTTTGGCAACTTATATTTTAAAAGCTTATAATAAAGTTTTAATTTAGATATTTTTATCAAGCTTATATTATTTAGAATTTTTAATTGGACATGGTTTTCAAATGACAAAATTTTTAATGTTTTTCCCAAAAGTGAAATCAGTCTTCAAACGCGTTTTCTGCAGTGGCATTTCAAATTGATCGTAATGCGAATGTGCCGGGTTTGGGGTGTTCTGATTTAGTATCGAGCAGTTCAAAACTTCGGCTTTGAGGATTTGGGCCAAAAACGTTTTTCAAAATGGGCTTTCAAAAATATAAGAATTTATGAACTATTTGAGGCTATTCTAGCATGGCTTTGTATCTCCTACTGAAGTCCACGGGTAAGTACTTCTAATTGTTGAAGTGACTTCTTTATGTGAACTATTATGGGATTATTTGGGCTCGTAGATTAGAATATTAGAATTTGTTGAACCCTAGGACTAGTCTACTCAAACACATGCGTAAGACTTAAGGATTATTAAACAAAACTGTGAAGTAAGTCGCCGAGAGTTAAGGTGTGGCAACCATTATACGCATGTCTAGGATTGGTATTCAGAAGAGCTTGGTATTTAAGCAGTCCTAGCGACTCACCTCCTCTTTACTCGAATCCTGCAGTGCGTAGCTACGGTTCACCTTAACCAAGAGGACTTTTCACGGGCTAAACCCGCTAATTAAAACCCGAAAGGGACTAGCCATGATAAAAACCCTAGTTTTAAAATACCTAAATTACCCTTTTAATTGTAGTAAAAGATTATTGTGAAATTTTTTCCAAAATATCTCAGATTTACAAAATTACAAAAATGCCCTGTATTGTAAATTACTAAAATACCCTTAGTTCTTGAGATTTTCAAAATACCCTCGACGTTTGCTACAATATTTCTACTTTACAAAGATATCAAAAACTTACATTTTACAAATAACAAGATACCTGATTTGGAAAATTTACGGAAATGCCACGACTTCCAAAATTACCGAAATAACCCCGATCTCTAAAATTTTTGCAACACCTCTGATTTGGAAAACAAATTTTCAAGATAACCCACGAGGTTTTGTAAATTCTGAAATACCCTTGATTTGTAAAAAAAATTTGAAGTGACCCAGATTTATTACCAAAATACCTGTAGGACAAATAACGAAAATACCCACTGGGATAGGGCAGGCGAGAAATGTCAGGATAGTGAATGTGTGTGGTAGATACCACTTTGAATGAATGTGTTCTTGTTGATGAATGAATGTGTCTCTGTTCATGAATGTGAGTGTGACTCTACAATTAGAGTAGTGAACTTGAATGAACCTTTGTGTGATCGAAAGAACTACTTCTAAATATCTTTATATCATAAAATTGTTCGCGGTTAATAAGTGGAACAAAAGTCTGATACATAAAACTTTTTAATCAGATAAGTTGCGACGTTAGAAATGAGTTCTAGGGGACGTGGTCGTCGTGGACGCGGTAGAGGTAGAATGGCGATGCTCGGAACGGTGAGAGGTCCGCCATGGGTCGAGAAAGCGATGTGCCGCCTTGACTATGGGCACGGAGGATCAAGATCCGATAGGAGAAGATGAAGCGATGTCGCGAGCTATGTTGCGAAAGTACTAGAGCGTGTGGCGGGAGCTAGCATGAGAAGTGGAGCTCGGAAGTCGGTATCGGAAAGGCTTAGGTCCAGCGGGTGAAGTTTTTAGAGGAGTATCTAGAGTAGCTCGAACGTAGTGGAGTATTGGTTAGAAGCGATCGAAAGAATAATGGACGATTTGGATCGCATGCGATGAGGAAAAGTGTGAAGGCGCTGCCTCGTTGCTCAGAGCGAAGCTTATCAATGGTGGCTCACTCTCAAACAAGGTGTCGGCGGATCGATTGAATTGGAATTATTTTAAGGTTAAGTTCGAAGGGAAGTATGATGATTCTATTAAGATCAGAGTGCGCGACATAAGCGTAGTCGCGGTGAGTTAAGAGGTACGATTATTCGTTAATAAGTAATTTCGAGGATGAAATTATTTTTAAGGAGGGTAGAAGCGTAACATCCTAAAATAGGGCCTATGCATTTTCGGTTTAATTGTATGAAGTGACATGTTTTAAGTATTATGAATAAATTTTGAATATTTTTGGAAACAGGAAATGAGTGAAAATAAGTTAGAAATGAACATTTTTGGAAACCTGAAAATGTATGGAAATGTTAAGTTTAAAAATGGAAGGTGAACATTTTTGGAAACTAGAAAATGTAAGGAAAATGGAAAGTGAACATTTTTGGAAACTTGGAAATGTAAGGAAATGTCAAGTTTCTGAGCCGATCGAAATTTTGGAAACTTAGAAATGACCTAGAAATGACGAGTTTTAAGGTTTAAAAGGGAAAATTAAGGCAAGGTGGCCTTAAAAGAAAAAGTTTGTGAAATTTGACACACAAACAGGCTTGGAAAAGTGGTCTGAAGATGGCACTTAGGGCCTATGGAAATGGTGCCATATGCAAGAGGATTGGGCCTGAGTTTGAGTCACTTGGGAAGCAAATAAAGGAGGTTTTATTTTTACTTCCAGAAGACTGAGGTGGACGGCACATGCTTCTAGAAAGGAGGTGTTTTATTTTCATAAATATTCGATTAAAAAGGGTGATAAATAAAGGATTTTTTTTAAATTGGATTATTTTGAAGAGATAAATGTTGGATTTAAACTCTTTTATTTATGATAATTAAAGGATAAAGTTATCAGATAGAGGAGTGGTGGCCAAGTAAGGGACTCCTTAGATGATAATTTCGGCTATAAAAGGAAAAGAGAGGCCATTCTGCATTATTATCTGTTCTTTGAAAGCCTCTGCCGAATTCTCTTCACCAAATCTTCTTCTTCTTTTATTTTTGCCAAGCCGAAATACCTTGTGATCTAGCCGAATCCTCCATCTTTATTCTTCCTTCTCTTTTCTTTCTAATCCCTCCAAAAGCCGAAAGTTGTGAGATCATCATCTAGCCATAGCCGAATCTTTGATGGTTGAAGTGAAGGTGCAATCGATTTCTTCAAGTAAGGGTAAGATCTCATTCGGTTTCATCCTTTTTTCTTAAGATTTGCTGAAATCTAGGACTAACCCCATTAATATCTTGTTGCCGAAACTTTGAAGAGATCTTTCAGGATTTACTAAGTGTCGACTACAAGAAAACAGAAGTTCTTTTCCCGAAGGTACACCATAGGCCACGTGTTCCCTAGTTATTCGGTGAGTTTCAGGATTTAAAATCCACAAGGTAAGTGTCTATAGTATTCGGCCAAGGCCATGTTTGGTAAATATATGTGTTCATTAATTATTCAAAAGCCAAAAACTAACCAAGTTAATTGATTCAATGCTTGGCCGAATGCAAGAAGAGTATAGCAGAGATTTCAAGACTTGATTCTTAAGTCAAACGGCAACAAGGTAAGTTTAAGTATACTAATCCTACTAGGATTTGGATTTATGGCCGAATGGCTTTTTATTAAAGTAGTAGGTGATTAATCAAATGTAGGGATTAAGGATCTAAGCATTAGATCAAGCTTTTCGTGATTTCAAGACCCTTTCGGTAAGTATGATAAGTTGTGGATATTTGGTTAAGAATTCGTATATTGATGATTAAATCGATTGTTACGATTAAGTGTGTTGATGGAGGCGAATACCATTCAAGAAGGGAAAGGGAAGGTCCCTATCCGAAGTTTAAGAAGAGATCTGTCTCGGCGGTTAGGGATTGGCCACGGGGTGTGGACCAGCGCGGAACAAGAAAGTAGGCAAATAGTCGTAGTATCGCCTAGTGATAGCATCGATGATCGAAAGCATAGTTCTCCAAGTGATCGGTGTGTGATTAACCCATCGTTTTGGGTATATGATATGTATTTGAAATGTGTATGTGTTATGAATGTGCTAACTAGTGCGATGGAAGTTGTGATAAGGATACCCTCAAGGGGTATGTCGATAATCCGGTAAGTACCAAACACGATGATATGTGATTATTAATATGAATATGTGATAATATGCTTGATGAACATGCTCATGCATCATTACATTGTATCATTATTTTAAGTGGTATGTGCATGGGTGGGATATGATATGAAAGAAGATGCGGGTGTACTTGAGTGCGTGGTTTGATGTTAGCCTTGAGCTACATCGTGGATTGGCGTTGGATCGAGGTCACGTTGTGGATTAATTGCGATTTAGTTCGCGTGGCTTGATGAGTGGCTATGTGCCTCATCGTGGTTGATATCGGCTATGCCATATATCGTGGTTGATGAGTGACTATGTGTCCCATCGTGGTTTTGGTGTTAGCTACGGCTACATCGTGGATTGGCGTTGGTCGAGGTCACGTTGTGGATTAATTGCGATTTAGTTCGGCGTGGCTTGATGAGTGGCTATGTGCCTCATCGTGGTTGATATCGGCTATGTGCCATATCGTGGTTGATGAGTGACTATGTGTCCCATCGTGGTTTTGGTGTTAGCTACGGCTACATCGTGGATTAGCGCCGATCGAGGTCGCGTTGTGGACTATTGTGCTTAATTGCGTGGGACGTGAGTGATTGCCTTTGGAGTGAAAAGGAGAGGTGATTTGATAATCCCCGGTGTGTGGTAATTTGGATAAGGGGGTGTGTAGCGGATGGACCCTAGGTTTGGGTTGGGCTTCATAATTGCATGATTTCGTATGTGAACATATGTGGAAATCGCCAAGCCCAATATGATATGTGGATTAATGTGGAAATGGGCAAAGCCCAAGATATGAATGTGGATCGGTGTGGAAATGGGCTAAGCCCGGTATGTGGAAATTATGTGGTTAACTACCCTATTAGATGAATGTGATATGAATATGGGCCAAGCCGAATGTGATAACATGTGAATTTGATAATTGATATCGATATATGAGTTAATATGTGGTTAACATGTGGGTGGAATTGAGTGGACTAATTACACTGCGAGTGCAGTATGACTCACCCAATTTTTATTAAACATCGCGGTGATCGTGATTTTTGGACCGGGTTTGAGTGGATACAAAGGCGGCCATGCGAGGTATGATTTCCATGCGAGAAAGATATTTTAATTAATTAAGTAGTTATATTTTCAGTATTTTGATTAAGTGTTTATTGTAATAAGGCCCATTAAAGTGATTGAACATTTTTATTATGTTTAAGCTAGACGACCATTAAAATATTATTTGAAAGTGCTTTTAATTTTGGCAACTTATATTTTAAAAGCTTATAATAAAGTTTTAATTTGGATATTTTTATCAAGCTTATATTATTTAGAATTTTTATTTGGACATGGTTTTCAAATGACAAAATTTTTAATGTTTTTCCGAAAGTGAAATCGAGTCTTCAAAGCGTTTTCATGATGGCATTTCAAATTGACAGTATGTGAATGGTAGGGTTTGGGAGTTGCAGATTTAATGGTAAGGGAAAAAATAATTTCGGCTATGGAGGTGGTCTCTAACATTCGGCCATGGAAGAAATATGAAGGAAGAAATGTGTTTAAAGGATGAGAAAAATGGAGAAAGAAAGAGAATAAGGGTGAGAGATTTATGATTCGGTTTTCAAAGGTAAGATAAGAGCAAGGAGAAGGGTTTGGCACAATGGTACATTCGGCAATGGGGAAGAAGGAAGAAAAAGAAATGGCTTTTGTGTTTGATATTTTTGGCACTAGGAGAGAAGCACAAATGAAGCACTTGAGAGGTTGGCAAAATATGACCAAATGGTCAAAAGGAGAAGACAAAAAAAAAGAAGAAAAACAAAGATGTTTACCCAAAGCATCAAGCACATTCGGCTATGAGGGAAAAAGATGAAAAGAAAAGGTGTTTTGGGAGAACAAAAATGACCAAATGAGATTACACACTAACTACACATCCTTACCAAAGTCTACCTCAAAAATTCGGCCAGCCCCCCTAGTCCACAAAACCGTCCAAGTTCATGGACAAGCTTGGCCATTCCAACTTTCCAAAACACATCCCTTAAGAAGTGCCTTGTGTTCCCCCTACATTCCATAAGTTTAGGATTTCTTTCCCCAAGTTCCATGCTTACCTTAACCATTAGCCACCTTGCGATAAAAAAATAGTCCAACCTTACCAAAAATAAGGCTTGCCAGACACATGCTAGAAGGGTGTAAAAATAAAAGTCACAAAATGCATTCCAAAGGATTGAACCTCTTCCCTCAAGTAACACTTATGGTGCCAACTCCACTTTACTACTAGCTCATCTTATGCTAGTTTTTGACATAATTACCTTAAGCATCAAGGTTACTTGTTCCATTTTAATAAAGTACTCCTGACTCAAATTTATTCTAATTCCGAATAAATCCCGAGCCTTCTCAAAACGATATTAAACACACAAATTGAATCATTCACAAGCTAAGCACCAAAAACATGCAACATATCGATACTAAATTTTTAGGATGTTACAAAATCATCTATTCAAAGACCTAAACCCAGCGACAATTATAGCGAAGAGCATTCAGACATGGAATAATTGCCTTGCATTGATCGATTCACCATCTCCATCTGCTTAAGGATATAGATTGCTTAAGCTAACAAACGGTTACAAGACGTAACGGGCACAAAATTGTTTTTTCTCTTTATTTTTGATATTATTCCGAATGCTTCCTTAAAATGTGACATGAGATTTTAGCCCAGTGAAATTATATTTAGTTGTACGGAAATTAAATGGTTCTAGAGAAGCCATTACTTAATACACTATGATTTTATACAGGCCATTATTTTTAATTTTATAGCATTGGAACTCGATAACCATCTCAAATCGAGCACTAGATATTGTTTCACATTGGCTAAATTGACACAAATATAATTATTCTAAACATTAAGATCATTTCAATAATATGAAATTGGAATGTTCTGGCGTGGTGTGAAATTGAAAGAATCTCGATTCCTTGAAAGTCTTTATCCAATTTAATTTCACATTGCCTTTAAGGAAAAAAAAACCTTGACTTCTCGAAGTTACGAAAAGACACATATCATGCCAGGAAATATCCTCCAGGGGACATGTACTATAATTTGTAATAGTTCCTTTCCTATCGACTCATTTGTTTCATTTTCCATTTTTACTCCTTCGATACTACTCTGTTAGTTTTGACCACTTTCTTTTTCCTAGAGAAGAGGAAATCTTGAAATAATTTTCAAAAGTGATGCAACGCTTCAAAGTCTTAACTTGATTTTCTTATTATTTTTCTTTAGATTACTTTTTTTTATCAAGATCGAGAATGAAACTCCACATATTTCAGCAACGTACGTCCCACATTCTCTCTATTAAAAAAGGTTCAATTTATATAAAAGTTAAAACCTATCCATTATTTGGGCAATACCTACGAGAGTTATAGAAATGTAACATCATTTGTTATTTCCAATTTAACTCTCTAAGAGAACTTTTCATTTTCCAAGTTCCATTACTTATTCCACTAAAGGCGTCCAATCATATTTCAGTAAAATTCGGTCGGAACGCTTACACCTAAAAAGTTTAACTTAAAACGAAGAATAAAATGACCGAATTGGAGTCCCACGATAAAGACATACATCGGCTTAATTTGAGCGGAAATATTTTTGATGAATTAATTTTGAATTTCAATCATTTAGTTGCCATTTTCCATTTTACTAATATGATAAGTGTGATAAAACTTTTTAACAACAACAAGGTTATAAGAATTTACGCCGCATAATTATTTGTACATTGTAGCACATACATATCATGGTAAAGGAATCTGGTATAGCTCTTTGAATTTTGAGATACACTTGAATTTTTAACCATCAACATAGCAAGTGCATACACAACTTCAAAATATTAGAAAAATAGGACGACACACATAACGAATATGTGTGCCTGTAATGCAAGTGTACTATATCTCACATTGCTTTTTACATATGTTATTATCGTCCTGGTGTTTGGTTCGGAGTGGACGTGTAACATCCCGAAATTGGGCCTAGTAGGATTGGGCCCATTGGGCCTTGAGCGTAGTAGCGTTTTAAAATTTTGAGAACAAGAGAACGGCATTATTTCAAGTGGGACTTATTAGTTAAGTGAATTTGGAAGGTTACGAGGTTTCTAGGAAGTTTCGGGTTCAAGATGGGCTATAGGAAAAATTTTGTGTTTAAGCATTTAAGGAGAGCAGGCAAGTAGCATCGAGACTTAAGGAAATAAGTGTGCATTTTACTAGCACAAGGAGTCAATTGGTAAAGTGGCAAGTGGCGTGTGGAGTGTACTAATGGTCTAAGGTTCGAATCCCACCTAGTGCAAATATTTTGGATTAAATTTTTGTGCTATATGGTAAGTGTCGGCCAAGGCTTAAATATGGTAAGTAAGACTTTTTGTTTATGGTATGATGGCTAAGGAAACAAGGAAAGGATGAAGGTAAGGAAAGGAATCAAAAGAAAAAGGCAAGTATAGGGAACATGTTGGCACAAAAAGAGGAGAGTGTTATGGAAAGTTTGGATGGCCAAATTTTGACCATTATGGCCATGCATGTGGACGGGTTTATGTGTAAGGGGGTAGCCAATTTTTGTTGGTGTTTTGGTAAAGCTTTAGTGCTTGTTTTGGTCAAATTCCTTTAGCATCAAGTGTGCCATTTTCTCCAAATTACTATTCTCTTAGCCGAATTTCTCCTTTGCCTTTTGATAGAATTTTGGTGTTTGTTAGGCCAAAATCTACTCTTGCACAATTTTCTGTTTTCTCCAAATCTCTTCTTTTGCCTTGTGCCGAAATTACAAGCCATTAGTGAACATATTCTCTTCTTTTCTTTCTTATTGCTGCCGAATGTACCCAAACCATTGAGACCAAAATTTGTTCATTCATCTCTTCTTTATCATTTTCTCAAGTGGGTTGACACTCTTTTCTTCGATTGAATCAGCAAGTGAATTCTTTTCTATGTTCATATTCTTTTCTTTCTAGCCGAATAGGTATTTATCACTATTTGATTGTATATCTTGATCTTAACCGAAATGGTGTTATCTTCCATTCCTTCATATTATAATCACCCTCTTTTTTGTAGTGTTCTAAGTGGGTGGTCGTGTATCATTCTAGCCCTAAGTCAAACGGTGGAAATTGGATCCAATATCGATAAGGTAAGGAGTTCTTCATGGATTATTTGAAATTGTTCTTTATTCGTTTAAAGGATAATAGTGGTTGTGACTAATCGATTATGTTTTAGGGACAAATCACCCGATATATTCTACCTTCGGACATAGTGGTAAGTGATTCAAGTGTAAGTGATGCGAAATCTTTTGGAAATCTGAGGCTAACTTTTGGTTGGTATTGTTCTAGGTCATCGACGAGTGGTTCTTTAGGAAATCAAAATCAGGTGTGTAATCTCGTACCTTCCGAATACATGTTTGATATGGTGTGTAATCTCACATCTCTCTCAACGTTTGTATGATATGTTCTGTGATTTGGTCAAAATACCGAAGAAAACCGAAAATCGGCATCCGTGATCACTCGGGCGTGCGTATGATCGTAATGGTAATCGTATTTCGTAATAAAATAGTTTCAGTTAGAAGCAGTGGCGTGTTTTTGAAAAATAACGAAAAATAGGATAAAAGGAATTACAAAGTGAATAAGATATCAGATTAAATCTTATTGTGTCTATTTTGATATGGAAGAAACGGGGAAGGAAAAGGAATTTTATATTTTGAGATATCTTAATTTTAGTGAGACTGGTTCTGAATGACTTCGTGGTTCCATGATCTGTCTTGGGAAAATCTTATAAAATTGTACAAAGTGAATTATGAGTTATAAGTTATATGTATGGATTCCTTAGAGAACCTATTTTCAATAGAAACAAGTGGGAACAGTATATGAAAGCCGTACAGTGAGATATTTGAAATTAAGGTAAGAGAGGTCAGAATTGTTGGACAGTGAAACAAGGGAAATATTAAGGAATAAACTGTACTAAATGGTTAAGCCAAAAATTCTGGAAAATTTGTAGTAAGAATATATATGAGTCTAGTTTCAAGGAAAATTTACGGATTTAGATTTCGAGATTTCTAACTCAAGTTATAGTCAATTTAGTCAAGATGCGATGCGGATGGACAGTTTTAAATTGTTATGCCCAAATTAGTAGTTAAGTGCGGATTGCGAAATTACCGAATTACCCTTAGTGGGTAAATTACCGAATTATTTGAAATTGCCCTTACGGGCTTGATTATGGAAATGCCCTAAAGGGCCGAAATACGAAATTGCTTATGGGCCAATCTGATATTTTGATAAATGGGCCGATATGATATTTTGATAAATGGGCCAATCTGATATTTTGATAAATGGACCAATCTGATATTTTGATAAGTGGGCCAATCTGATATTTTGCTATATGGGCCAATCTAATATTTTGTTAAATGGGCCAATCCGATATTTTGATAAATGGGCCAATCTGATATTTTGATAAATGGGCCAAATCTGGTATTTTGCTAAATGGGCCAAATCTGATATTTTGCTTAATGGGCCTTTTGATTAATTGTTGTAATGGGCCATAATTTTGTAATAAATATCTGAATAAATTGTTGTGAATGGCTATGCATTATATACATGATTTGCATGGGATGGGATAATGATGAAGAGAAGTTACGTAGCTACGCTATATAAATCTGGTGGCTCTGCCACAAATCTGAAAAATGGCAATGCCATGTAAATTCTGTTAATCTGGTGGCTTGTCCAAAAATCTGATATAAATGGCTTAATGCCTACGTTCGGTGTGTTGGCGAGGTGGGTGACTAAAGCTCCCCACAGGTGTGCTGGATGGTAATGGTGGTATGTAGCGGATGGAAAACAAGGTTTGGTTTGGGAATTGCATATCATATGCATATTATATTTGATACATTATTGTTGTTGTAAATGGGCTTAGGCCCAAAATATTGCTAATTGGGTTCCGGCCCAATGAATAACGGTAAGGGGATTTCACACTGAGTTCTTGTAACTCACCCCCTTTCTCTTAACCCTTGTAGGTAATGCTTGATGATATGGACTTGGGCTATGGATGACTCGAGGGAGGCCATACTTTGGAAATGATTTATTTGGACTTTAGACTTCTTTCTCGTTTATTTTATTACTTTACTATTTTGGGTTAAATGTTGTAATAAGGCCTCTGGACTATTTTTATTTTTGCTTTTTGGTTGGGATGTTTTTATTATTTTTCTTAAATTGTTTAAAAAGGGGAATTTTCTAAAAACTTAAACAATGGTTTCCAAAATCGATTAACAAATGGATTTCAAAATAAACTTTTACAAATATTTTTAACACGGATATTTTCTCTCGAACTATTAACGATATTTTCAAAAGACTTGGATTCTCTTTCGAATTTTCAACGTTGTTTTCAAAAGTCACGGTTTTTATAAGATCATTAGTTCAAATTTATCGATTTATCAATCAAATCTTTGAGGTTAGTAGTATTTTATCAAATCAAACTTGTTTTTCTTGATTTTTAACAAAGCAATATTTTAGTACGAACAAAAAGGGTTTAACATGTTTTGCTCGTGTGACATACCAAATCCGCTCATAACGCATGGGCGGGTTTGAAATTTATTACTGAGGCGTAGTAGTTCAATCCTAGTTTCAAAGTCACGAGAAACCCTTATGCGGCATAATAATCTTCATTGAACCTTATTTTCATGATCCGTTTAATGCCATTTAAGGATTATAAAGGGAAGTATAAATGTGTGTCTTTGAATTAATATTTAGATTTGTAGTAATTAAAATTAATGCTAATTAAACTGAAATAGTTAATGTTTTCTTTTATTGTAACGTATTCTAGTCCAATGTGGTTATAACACTTCCTATAAATGCCAGTTTGTTTCTGTGAATCTTGTTCGAAATTAACTTTACGAACCAAATTTAACTAGTAACATCAGATTCACGCATGAGATGGCAAGCCTTAATGTTTCTTCCGTCCTAATGGTTTTATTCTTAACTTATGGGCGAGAATGGCTACGAAAGAGAATGACCAGATTATTAAGGAAAATAATTGTGAAACTAAAATGGGTTTGCCATGTGTTCTAGAAGCTTTCACGGCCATTTTCGAGACAGGAGTATTTCTAACAAGTGTTGCGGTGAACTTGTTGTGTTGGGAAAAGTTTGCCACTCAAGATTAGTAAAGAGGACTCTTGAAAATCCTCTATTCAAAGACCTAAACCCAAAGCGACAATTATAGCGTAAGAGCATTGAGACATGCAATAATTGCCTTGCATTGATCGATTCACCATCTCCGTCAGTTAAGGAGATAGATTGCTTAAGCTAACAAACGGTTACAAGACGTGCGGGCCCAAAATTGTTTTTTGTCTTTATTTTTGATATTGTTCGAATGCTTCCTTAAAATGTGTCATGAGATTTAAGCCCAGTGAAATTATATTTAGTTGTACGGAAATTAAATGGTTCTAGAGAAGCCATTACTTAATACACTATGATTTTATACAGGCCATTATTTTTAATTTTATAGCATTGGAACTCGATAACCATCTCAAATCGAGCACTAGATATTGTTTCACATTGGCTAAATTGACACAAATATAATTTTTCTAAACATTAAGATCATTTCAATAATGTGAAATTGGAATGTTCTAGCGTGGTGTGAAATTGAAAGAATCTCGATTCCTTGAAAGTCTTTATCCAATTTAATTTCATATTGCCTTTAAGGAAAAAAAAACCTTGACTTCTCGAAGTTACGAAAAGACACATATCGTGCCAGGAAATATCCTCCAGAGGACATGCACTATAATTTGTAATAGTTCCTTGCCTATCGACTCATTTGTTTCATTTTCAATTTTCACTCCTTCGATACTAATCTTTTAGTTTTGACCACTTTCTTTTTCCTAAAGGAGAGGAAATCTTGAAATAATTTTCCAAAGTGATGCAACTCTTCAAAGTCTTAACTTGATTTTCTTATTATTTTTTCTTTAGATTACTTTTTTTTGTCAAGATCGAGAATGAAACTCCAAATATTTCGGCAACGTACGTCCCACATTCTCCCTATTAAAAAAGGTTCAATTTATATAAAAGCTAAATCCTATCCATTATTTGGGCAATACCTACGAGAGTTATAGAAATGTAACATCATTTGTTATTTCCAATTTAACTCTCTTACAGAACTTTTCATTTTCCAAGTTCCGTTGCTTATTCCACTAAAGGCGTCCATTCATATTTCAGTAAAATTCGGTCGGAACGCTTACACCTAAAAAGTTAACGTAGAACGATGAATAAAACGACCGAATTGGAGTCTCACGATAAAGACATACATCGGCTTAATTTCAGAACGGGAAATATTTTTTCATGAATTATGTAACATCCCGAAATTGGGCCTAGTAGGATTGGGCCCAATGGGCCTTGATTTTAAAATTTTTGAGAACGGCATTAATGCAAGTTAGACTTATTAGGTATGTTATTTTGGAAGGTTAGAGGGCTTCTATGAAGTCCCGGGATCAAATATTAGCTTTGGGGAAATTTTGGTTTTAGGTGAAAAAAAAAAAAAAACCCTGGAAGTTGGCAGGTAGGCTTTAAGAATAAAATGTGGGGAAAAATGACACAAGTGGAGGTGTGGTGTAGTGGAAAAGTGACGCCACTTAAGAGGGAAGGGAGTGACGCCACAAGGAAGGAAGGAGGTCCAAGGTTCAAGTCTTGGCTTTTGCATTTTGGTTTTCCTTTACTTGGACCTCTCTAATTTGGCTATAGATTTATATTTAGTTGCGCATGGTTTAAGACACAAGAGGAGCTTTTGGCCAAGTGGTTAACAGCGTGGATTATGTTGCAAGGGAGCACAGGTTCGAATCTCATGAGAAGCAAGGGAGTATTTATTTTATGATGCAGACGGGAAGAGTTTGATTGAATTTAAACTCATCGACGAAGGGATCCCACATCGGGAAGATACAAAGAAGGAAGGTGAAGAGCTAGCTATATAAAGAGCATTCGGGAGGAGGGTTGACACACCTTGGAAGGCGTTTGAGCACAGGAGTGGTTGGGCGCGGATTAACACCGTGAGTCCTATCGGTGTGTAACTCTCCCTACTCTAGTTGTAGAGCGACAAATGCCGAAGTGCGGCCACGGCAATAGTAGCCACACAAGCGTGCGCGAACGCACGTGTAGGGCTTCGGACGCGATAGTTGAGGCCATCGATGAGTATTCTTGTGGGTTGGGGTGCTTGGGTCGCGATGGGCGAAGTGGGCCCAATGGCCCGTGGGCCCTTATGAGTAAATTGTGCGATTGTGTAGTATATAGTGAACTAGACTAGGTGGAACTTATATACATGGCTAGATTTGTGCTAGGTGGGCCACACGAGCGTGTGGGCCCGAATGGGCGGAATCGAGTTTTAGGCCCAATTGTCCTGGGCAGACGACCAGGAAATGGTAATGAGTCGCTCGAGGCGACATTTGGGCCTTTGGGAAAGGCCATTGTAGGTGCAAAATTATCGAAATACCCTTGGTGGGTAAATTACGAAAATGCCCTTGGTGGGTAAGTTACCGATATATACCCTTGGTGGGTAAATTACGAAAATGCCCTTGGTAGGTAAAATTACGGTTATACCCTTAGAGGTTGATTAGGTGATTATGTTGTTTTATGTCTATCCGATTATGATGGTAATTCATGTTATACTTATATTTTGGTATATGTCTAGCATACATGACATAACGCATACACGTAATTATTATGTCATATTGCATGGGTATGATGAGAGGAGGGGGAATATGATATCCGTGTCTTTGGGACACCAAAGTGGTTTGGCACCACCGGTGGTTTGGTACCACAGATTGATTATTGTGACTTTGGGTCACGAGGTTTGGCACCTCGCGTCTCGTCCCGGTGGCTTAGCACCACAGCTGGGTTGGCCCCACGATTGATTATACGGGATTGACGCGGTGATTTGGTATCACTACGATGGGTTGGCCCCATCATTGGATTCGTGACGGTCACGGTGATTTGGTATCACATTCGTGTCTTTGGGACACCAGAGGTTTGGCACCTCATAGCGCCTCGTCCCGGTGGCTTAGCACCACGATGGGTTGGCCCCACACCGGTGATTATCTGGGATTGACGCCGGTGATTTGGTATCACACACGATGGGTTGGCCCCATCATTGGATTATTCGTGACTTTGGGTCACCCGGTGGTTTGGCACCACAATTATGGATATCGTGACTTTGGGTCACTAGTGGTTTGGCACCACCAGTGGTTTGGTACCACATGGGGTAGAAATGGAGTGCGGATGGCTAGGTTTGGGTGCATGATATGCATATTTTCATATGAAATTGTGTAAGGGCCTCGTTGGATGGGGATTTACACACCGAGTCTCGATGACTCACCCCTTAGTTAAATTTTTTTTGTAATCATTAGATCGCGGATTTGGGAGCTGAGGTGGACTCGTGGAGGCCATACATATGTTCACTCGTAAATTCGTTTCTTTTATTTGGACTTATTTTTATTTGAGTTTTTGTTATGTAATAAGGCCTTGGGTATTTCATTTGGTTTCAGCTTTCAATTTGTTTATTGCTTGTTATTAAATGATCAATATGGGATTTTCCTAAAATGATAATAAACCATTTCTTATTCAAAATTACTTAATCTCGATTTCTCACCACAACTACAAAGAATATGAGCTTTTTAACGAATGCACAGTTTTTAGACATTCCTTTCATGTGACATGCCAGATTCGGTCGTAACGTTTAGGCCGGGTTTGGGGTGTTACAAATTAATTTTGAATTTCAATCATTTAGTTGCCATTTTCCATTTTACTAATATGATAAGTGTGATAAAAACTTTTTAACAACAACAAGGTTATAAGAATTTACGCTTCGCATAATTATTTGTACATTGTAGCACATACGTATCATTGGTAAAGGAATCTGGTATAGCTCTTTCAATTTTGAGATACACTTGAATTTTTAACCATCAACATAGCAAGTGCATACACAACTTCAAAATATTAGAAAAATAGGATGACACACATAACGAATATGTGTGCCTGTAATGCAAGTGTACTATATCTCACATTGCCTTTTACATATGTTATTATCGTCCTGGTGTTTGGTTCGGAGTGGACGTAATAGTTCAATCCTAGTTTCAACGCAGAAACCCTTGTACGGTGTAATCATCTTTATTGAACCTTATTTTCATGATCCGTTTAATGCCATTTAAGGATTATAAAGGGAAGTATAAATGTGTGTCTTTGAATTAATATTTAGATTTGTAGTAATTAAAATTAATGCTAATTAAACTGAAATAGTTAATGTTTTCTTTTATTGTAACGTATTCTAGTCCAATGTGGTTATAACACTTCCTATAAATGCCGGTTTGTTTCCTGCGAATCTTGTTCGAAATTAACTTTACTTAACCAAATTTAACTAGTAACATCAGATTCACGCAGTATGGTAAGCCTTAATGTTTATTCCGTCCTAATGGTTTTATTCTTAACTTGCGGGGCAGTAATGGCTACGAAAGAGAATGACCAAATTATTAAGGAAAATAATTGTGAAACTAAAATGGGTTTTCCATGTGTTCTAGAAGCTTTCACGGCTATTTTCGAGACAGGGAGTATTTCTAACAAGTGTTGCGGTGAACTTGTTGTGTTGGGAAAAGTTTGCCACTCAGCTCTAGTAAAGAGGACTCTTCAAAATCCTCTATTCAAAGACCTAAACCCAGCGAAAATTATAGTGAAGAGCATTCAGACATGGAATAATTGCCTTGCATTGATCGATTCACCATCTCCATCTGCTTAAGGATATAGATTGCTTAAGCTAACATACGGTTACAAGACGCAACGGGCCCAAAATTGTCTTTTGTCTTTATTTTTGATATTGTTCCAAATGCTTCCTTAAAATGTGTCATGAGATTTAAGCCAAGTGAAATCATATTTAGTTGTACGGAAATTAAATGGTTCTAGAGAAGCCATTACTTAATACACTATGATTTTATACAGGCCATTATTTTTAATTTTATAGCATTGGAACTCGATAACCATCTCAAATTGAGCACTAGATATTGTTTCTCATTGGCTAAATTGACACAAATATAATTATTCTAAACATTAAGATCATTTCAATAATGTGAAATTGGAATGTTCTAGCGTGGTGTGAAATTGAAAGAATCTCGATTCCTTGAAAGTCTTTATCCAATTTAAATTCACATTACCTTTAAGGAAAAAAAAAACTTGACTTCTCGAAGTTACGAAAAGACACATATCGTGCCAGGAAATATCCTCCAAGGGACATGCACTATAATTTGTAATAGTTCCTTGCCAATCGACTCCGTTGTTTCATTTTCCATTTTCACTCCTTCGATACTAATCTGTTAGTTTTGTCCACTTTCTTTTTCCTAGAGGAGAGGAAATCTTGAAATAATTTTCAAAAGTGATGCAACGCTTCAAAGTCTTAACTTGATTTTCTTATTATTTTTTCTTTAGATTACTTTTTTTATCAAGATCGAGAATGAAACTCCAAATATTTCAGGCAACGCGACGCCCCACATTCTCCCTATTAAAAAGGATCAATTTATATAAAAGCTAAATCCTATCCATTATTTGGGCAATACCTACTTAGAGTTATAGAAATGTAACATCATTTGTTATTTCCAATTTAACTCTCTAAGAGAACTTTTCATTTTCCAAGTTCCATTGCTTATTCCACTAAAGCGCCAATTCATATTTCAAAAAAATTGGTCGGAACGCTTACACCTAAAAAGTTAACGTAGAACGATGAATAAAACGACCGAATTGGAGTCTCACGATAAAGACATACATCGGCTTAATTTCAGAACGAGAAATATTTTTTCATGAATTAATTTTGAATTTCAATCATTTAGTTGCCATTTTCCATTTTACTAATATGATAAGTGTGATAAAAACTTTTTAACAACAACAAGGTTATAAGAATTTACGCTTCGCATAATTATTTGTACATTGTAGCACATACGTATCACTGGTAAAGGAATCTGGTATAGCTCTTTCAATTTTGAGATACACTTGAATTTTTAACCATCAACATAGCAAGTGCATACACAACTTCAAAATATTAGAAAAATAGGATGACACACATAACGAATATGTGTGCCTGTAATGCAAGTGTACTATATCTCACATTGCTTTTTACATATGTTATTATCGTCCTGGTGTTTGGTTCGGAGTGGACGTAATAGTTCAATCCTAGTTTCAACGTTAGAAACCCTTTGCACGGTTTAATCATCTTTATTGAACCTTATTTTCATGATCCGCTTAATGCCATTTAAGGATTATAAAGGGAAGTATAAATGTGTGTCTTTGAATTAATATTTAGATTTGTAGTAATTAAAATTAATGCTAATTAAACTGGAAATAGTTAATGTTTTCTTTTATTGTAACGTATTCTAGTCCAATGTGGTTATAACACTTCCTATAAATGCCAGTTTGTTTCCACTGCGAATCTTGTTCAAATTAACTTTAAGAACCAAATTTAACTAGTAACATCGATTCACGCAAAGATGGCAAGCCTTAATGTTTATTCCATCCTAATGGTTTTATTCTTAACTCATGGGCAAGAATGGCTACGAAAGAGAATGACCAGATTATTAAAGAAAATAATTGTGAAACTAAAATGGGTTTGCCATGTGTTCTAGAAGCTTTCACGGCTATTTTAGAGACAGGAGTATTTCTAACAAGTGTTGCGTGTTGAACTTGTTGTTGTGGGAAAAGTTTGCCACTCAGCATTAGTAAAGAGGACTCTTGAAAATCCTCTATTCAAAGATCTAAACCCAGCGACAATTATAGCGAAGAGCATTCAGACATGGAATAATTGCCATGCATTGATCGATTCACCATCTCCGTCTGCTTAAGGATATAGATTGCTTAAGCTAACAAATGGTTACAAGACGTAACGGGCCCAAAATTATTTTTTGTCTTTATTTTTGATTTTGTTCCGAATGCTCCCTTAAAATGTGTCATGAGATTTAAGCCCAGTGAAATTATATTTAGTTGTACGGAAATTAAATGGTTCTAGAGAAGCCATTACTTAATACACTATGATTTTATACAGGCCATTATTTTTAATTTTATAACATTGGAACTCGATAACCATCTCAAATCGTGCACTAGATATTGTTTCACATTGGCTAAATTGACACAAATATAATTTTTCTAAACATTAAGATCATTTCAATAATGTGAAATTGGAATGTTCTAGCGTGGTGTGAAATTGAAAGAATCTCGATTTGTAACATCCAAGATTAGGGGTTATGCGTTTGTGCATAATTCATGAGTTAGTAGGTTTTGGCAGTATTTGGAAGTGTATTAAGGGTTTTGAGAACCCTAGGGTGTAGGTGAAAGTTTAGGGAAAATATTGGATTTTAAGTATAAAGGGGAGTGGGTGAAGGAGCCCTTAAGAAAAGTTTTGGGAGTTTAGGACACCGAGTGGCGTGTGTGGTAAAATGGCAAGGGACGCCACCAGGTGCGGGGAGTTTGCGTCAAGTGGAGTGCCAAGGGGAGGAGGTTCGAGCTGCAGGAATCGCACTTGGGAGTTTTTATTTTTGTCGTTAAAGGGAGCAAGGCCGGGGAGGCCTTAAGGGAAAAATCTTAGGCGTGTTCGGCATAAAAACAGGCCTTGGTAAAGTGGTCGCAAGGGGCCACTTAAGGGCTCGAAATGACGCTGTGGCCGGTCTTGGGTTCGAGCAACGAGGGAAGCAATGGACTTTTATTTTTGGCGTTAAAAGGGGAGTTGGGCTAAGGAGGCCTTAAGAATAATTGTAAGGACTTTTGGACATGAAAGTGAGCACAGTAAGGTGGCTTGGACGCTATGCAAAAGGGTTTTCAAGAGGGCTCTGTGTTGAGCCTTGTTGACAGCAGTAGGCGTGTTTTTATTTTGTTTCTGGCGTTAAGACAAGGGGGAGCTAGGGAAGGAGGTCTTAAAATGAATTGGGGCGAGTTTATTTCACAAAAAAACGCTTTGGCAAAGTGGCCTGGGGCGTTGCCTGTAAGCTTGCTCCAACAGGTCGCGGGTTCAAGGCTTGTGAGCAGCAAGGAGGGGTGGTTTTATTTTGTTTTTGCGTCAAGGTAGGGAAGGGGAAGGTTATACGGCAATTGGACTTCTATTTGGATGAAGATTAAGCTTATTTTATCCTATTAATATTCGGCCAAGAGTAGGATAATTGTAGTTTTATTTATTTATTTTATTATAGGATAATTATGGTTTTATTTACATTAAATGAGATTTTATTTTATTTATTTTAGTTTAATAGATAGATAAGAGATAAGGTGTTGGATTAATTATTTTATTTGTTAAGAGATAAAATAGGAGTTTAAGTTGGGATTTGATAAGTGGGAAAGTGGTGGCCGATTGTTGGACTCTAGGAGCTTGAATTTTCGGTATAAATATGGTGCTAGTGTGTGCTAAATTTCCCCTTTCAAAACCTTTCTTTTTCATATTGGTTATTGCCGAAATTTAGTACCTCTTTTCCCATTGGTGCCGTTCTTCCTCTTGTGCAAAAGCCATTTATATTTCTTTCTTTCTTGAATTTTCTAAGTGCCGAAATTCTTCTACTTTTCCCTTATTCATCTTTTTATTTCTTCCAACCCCAAATTCCCTTGTAGACGAATATTTCTTGTGATTTAAAGCCTTAGCTGAATCTTATAGCTTTCTCCTTCTCCTTTCTTCTCTTGAGATCATAAAGTGCCGAACCACCATTGTTGTTCTCAAAAGCCGAATCTTTAAAGGAGGGTGTTGTCGACTACTTACTTTAGGCTCTTCAAAGCAAACATGTAATAGTGGGACTTCGACTATTCAAGGAGTAAGTGGTGATTCGGGATTTTCGGTAAGTTAGGTAAGTGTTATGTGATACTCAGCTATAAGCCATATTTTGGATATTAAGGGTTGATCGATTGAGTACTTTGGTTCTTAGGAGCAAATCAACGGGAGTAAGAAGAGTTTCGAGATTCTAGATTGTGTTAGATTCGAGTAGTTTGGGATTTCGCTAAATAGACAGGTGTGTGATTAACCCACTGTTTTCCGGGTTTATGGTATATTGTATGTGTTGTGTAAATGCTAATACGTGCGTGGGATTGTGAATGGTTACCCTTAAGGGGTATATCGTTAAATCAGTCGAGTGTTAATTATTAAGAATGTGAATATGCCAATGAGAATATGTTTGTATGCCGAATAGCATGTGCATGCATTATTTTACTATGTTATGACATTATCATATGTTGCATGTGCATGGGATGGGATATGAATGACTATCGAAGGAAAGGGTGTACTTTATGTACGTGGTATAATGTTAGCCTTGTGCTACATTAGCGCTTGATCTTAGCTATGTGCTTCATCAAGGAGGTGTAGGCTAGGTGCCACATCTCGGCGGATGATATTTGTGTGCATCATCGTGGATTGAGGATGACCTCGAGTCACCTGCGTGGATATTGACATGTGGGGTCACTCGGGTGATCGGTGGCTTAGCCACGGCCTTGAGCAGCAGTGTCCATCAAGGTAAGATATGTGGGATCACTTAGTTGATCGGTGGATTAGCCACGGCCTTGGGCAGCGCAGTCCGCCAAGGTAGGTGTAACGGATGGACCCTAGGTTGGGTTGGGTGCACTTTGCATAAACTCATTATCGTCATATGGGTTGATGATGAAATGGACCAAGCCCGGTATGTGGAAATTATGTGGTTAACTACCCTATTAGATGAATGTGATATGAATATGGGCCAAGCCCAGAATGTGATAACATGTGAATTTGATAATTGATATCTGATATATGAGTTAATATGTGGTTAGCATGTGGGTGGAATTCAGTGGACTAATTACACACTGAGTCTGTATGACTCACCCAATTTTTATTAAACATCGCAGGTGATCGTGATTTTTGGACCGGGTTGGAGTGGATACAAAGGTGGCCATGCAGAAGAAAATTTCCATGCAGAAAGATATTTTAATTAATTAAGTAGTTATATTTTCAGTATTTTGATTAAGTGTTTATTGTAATAAGGCCCATTAAAGTGATTGAACATTTTTATTATGTTTAAGCTAGACGACCATTAAATTATTATTGGGAAGTGCTTTTAATTTTGGCAACTTATATCTTAAAAGCTTATAATAAAGTTTTAATTTGGATATTTTTATCAAGCTTATATTATTTAGAATTTTTAATTGGACATGGTTTTCAAATGACAAAATTTTTAATGTTTTTCCGAAAAGTGAAATCGTCTTCAAACGTTTTTCCCAGATGGCATTTCAAATTCGATTAGAACGAATGGGTCGGGTTTGGGGTGTTATAGTTTGGTATCGAGCCTGTTCAAAACTACGCCTTGAGGGTTTTGGGTCCAAAAATAATTTTTCAAAAGTATGGGCTTTCATAAACTTTTCAAAGTTATTCGGCATGGCACTGTATCTCACTCGAAGTCCACGGTAAGTACTTCTAATTGTTGAAGTGACTTGTTTATGTGAACTGTTATGGGCTTATTTGGGCTCGTAGATTAGTGAACTAGGATCGTTGAACCCTAGGGCTAGTGCACTCAAACACATGCATAAGACTTAAGGACTATTAAACAAACTCTGTGAAGTAAGTCGTAGAGAGCTAGGTGTGGTAGCTCAAGCAGCGCATGTGTAGGAGTGGATTCAGTGGAAGAGCTTGGTATTTAAGCAGTCCTAGCGACTCACCTCCTCTTTACTCGAATCCTACACGGTGTATAGCTACGGTTCACCCTAGCCAAGAGGACTTATTCACTGCTAAACCGATAACTAAAACCCAAAGGGACTAGCCTTAATGTTTTATAAAAACCTTAGTTTTTAAATCTCCAAATTACTCTTCTTGATTTGAAAACACTAAATTAGATTTTGGGAAAAATATTTTTCGAATTATCCCCGGTTGGCAAAATTACCTAAATATCCCTGGTTGTGAAATTACAAAAATGCCTGTATTGTAAATTACTAAAATACCCTTAGTTTTAAGATTTTCAAAAAAATACCCTCGACTTTTGTTAAAATATTTCTACTTTACAAAGATATCAAAAACTTCTATTTTACAAATAACAAGATACCCTGATTTGGAAAATTTACTGAATCGCTTACGACTTCCAAAATTACCGAAATAACCTTGATTTCTAAAATTTTTGCAACACCTCCGATTTGGAAAACAAAATAACCTGAGTAGATTTTGTAAATTTGAAATACCTCTAATTTGAAAAATATTTTGAATTGACCCAGATTTATTACCAAAATACCCTGTAGGGAAAATGACGAAATTACTGGTAGGGAAATGGATGGAATGGCCATAAAAGTGTAGTGAATGATGTTGTGAATGAATGTGACTTCATGGAGAAATGAATGTGTCTCTGCTTATGAATGTGAATGTGACTCCCTGGGTTAGAGTAGTGAACTTGAACTAGAAACTTTGGTTGATCGAAAGAACTACTTACGAACATCTCTTTTCATAAAAAGCATTCGCGAATAATTAGTGGAACAAAATTTTTGATGCATAAAACTTTTAATCAGATTAAATCGTGACGTTAGAAATGAGTTCTAGGGGACGTGAACTTAGAGATTGTGCCTAGAAAGTATGATGGTTCTATTAAGATAAGAGTGCACAGCATAAGCGTAGTGCGGTTAGTTAAGATGTACGATTATTCGTTAGTAAGTAATTTTGAGGACGAAATTATTTTTAAGGAGGGTAGAAATCGTAACATCCTAGATTAGGGGTTATGTGTTTGTGCATAATTCATGAGTTAGTAGGTTTTGCATAAAGATTTGGAAGTGTATTAAGGGTTTTGAGAACCCTAGGGTGTAGGTGAAAGTTTAGGGAAAATATTGGATTTTAAGTATAAAAGGGGGAGCTGGGTGAAGGAGCCCTTAAGAAAAGTTTTGGGAGTTTTAGACACCGTGAGCCAGTGTGGTAAAGTGGCAAGGGACGCCACACAGGTGCTTTGGGAGTTTGCGTCAAGTGGAGTGCCAAGGGGAGGAGGTTCGAGCTGCAGGAATCGCACTTGGGAGTTTTTATTTTGTCGTTAAAGGGAGCAAGGCCGTGGAGGCCTTAAGGAAAAATCTTAGGCGTGTTTGGCATAAAGCAGGCCTTGGTAAAGTGGTCGCAAGGCGCCACTTAAGAACTCGAAATGACGCTGTCTTTGGTCTTGGGTTCGAGCAACGAGGGAAGCAATGGACTTTTATTTTTGGCGTTAAAGGGAGTTGGGCTAAGGAGGACTTAAGAATAATTGTAAGGACTTTTGGACATGAAAGTGAGCACAGTAAAGTGGCTTAGACGCTTGCGGTAAAGGGAGCTTCAAGAGGGCTGGGTTCGAGCCTTGTTGTGGCCAGCGATAGGCGTGTTTTTATTTTGTTTCCGGCGTTAAGACAAGGGGAGCTAGGAAGGAGGTCTTAAAACGATTGGGGCGAGTTTATGTCACAAAAACGCCTTGGCAAAGTGGCTCAGGGCGTTGCTCGTAAGCTTGCTCCAACAGTCGCGGGTTCAAGGCTTGTGAGCAGCAAGGAGGGTGGTTTTATTTTGTTTTTGCGTCAAGGTAGGGAAGGGAAGGTTATACGGCAATTGGACTTCTATTTGGATGAAGATTAAGCTTATTTTATCCTATTAATATTCGGCCAAGAGTAGGATAATTGTAGTTTTATTTATTTATTTTATTATAGGATAATTATGGTTTTATTTACATTAAATGAGATTTTATTTTATTTATTTTAGTTTAATAGATAGTTAAGAGATAAGGTGTTGGATTAATTATTTTATTTGTTAAGAGATAAAATAGGAGTTTAAGTTAGGATTTGATAAGTGGGAAAGTGGTGGCCGATTGTTGGACTCTAGGAGCTTGAATTTTCAAAGTATAAATATGGTGCTAGTGTGTGCTAAATTTCCCTTTCAAAACCTTTCTTTTTTCATATTGGTTATTGCCGAAATTTAGTACCTCTTTTCCCATTGGTGCCGTTCTTCCTCTTGTACAAAAGCCATTTATATTTCTTTCTTTCTTGAATTTTCTAAGTGCCGAAATTCTTCTACTTTTCCCTTTTTCATCTTTTTATTTCTTCCAACCCCAAATTCCCTTGTAGCCGAATATTTCTTGTGATTTAAAGCCTTAGCTGAATCTTATAGCTTTCTCCTTCTCCTTTCTTCTCTTGAGATCATAAAGTGCCGAACCACCATTGTTGTCCTCAGAAGCCGAATCTTTAAAGGAGGGTGCTGTCGACTTGTAACATCCCCAAACCCGGCCCATTCACTACGACCGAATCTGGTTATGTCACTGGGAAAAGACGGTTAAAAATCTTTGTCTTTAGAGTAAAACTTGAAAATTTTGTTAACTTTTGGGAAGTAAGTCCATTAAAAATTATTAAATAATATAAGCTTGGTTTGAATTAAAACTTTATTATAATTTATTATAATATAAATCCTTGTAAAAATATTACTAAATACGATATAACCTTTATCAACTATAAATAGAGTACTTTAATCAAAAGTGGCCCTTATTACATCAAATAAATTAAACCAAGTACTTCAAATTAAAATGCTTGAAATAAAAATATTCAAAACGTCTACTTCTGCATGAAAATCTGCTTCTGCATGGCCACCTTTGTATCTACTCCAACCCGGTCCATTAATCACGACTCACCTGCGATGTTTAAAAAGTTGGGTGAGTCATACAGACTCAGTGTGTAATTACACCACTGATATCCACCCACATGTTAGCCACAAATCAACCCAAATATCAAATGCAACATATAAATATAATCATTTAAACATTACCACAATCTGGGCTTGGCCCACAATCAAATCATATCAAATACTGGGCTAGGCCCTTTTTCATCAATCCATCGATTCATCGGGCTTGGCCCATTTCCACGTATGTTCTCAAAACATACAAATCCACAAGTCATATTGGGCTTGGCCCATTTCCATATCATTTTATAACGGAATAATGCAACATGAAACCCAACCCAATCCTAAGGTCCATCCGCTACACACCCCCTTATCCAGACCTACACACGAGGGGACTACCGAGTCACCCTCTCCTTTTCCCTCCAAAAAGGCAACCAATGCCATCCACGATGTAGCGTATAGCTAACATCAAACCACGATGGAGCACACAAAGCAATCCATCAAGCCCACGATATGGCATAAAGCCCATATCAATCAAGGTAACCACGCGAACCAAATCGCAAAGATCCACAACGCGACCTCGCCAGCGCCAATCCACGATGTAGCACAAAGTCGACATCAACCACGTGCACTGAAACACACCTGTCCTTCTTTCATAAACCCACCCATGCACATGTAACATAATATAATGCGGAGATGATGCATGTGCATGCTATTCACAATCATAGGCATACTCACATATTAAAAATCAATTACCACATATTAGCCAATTTGCTACTAACACTGGTCATCATCATACCCCCTTCAAGGGTATCATTCTCACATTTATCGCACTTGTTAGCAACATATAAAAATGAGGCAAATATCACGCAAATCCGGAAACAATGGCTAACTACACACCTTATTACTTGGAGTTCTAGACTCTCGATCCTCGACGCTATCGTTTAGCGAAACTACGACTATTTGCCTAACGTTTTTCGTTGTTGGCCCACACCCCGGTGGCCAATCTCGAAATAGTGAAAGCGGATCTCTTCTTGAACTTTGGGATGGGAGCTTTCCTTTCCCACTTTGGACCGCACTCGCATCCATCGCGTTACTTAATCGTAACCACACGATTAATCACGCAATCAAAATCTACAAATATCGAATCTAGATCACCTATTAACATCCTTACCGAAATACCGAGATCCCGAAGGCTTTCCTTTGCTTACAATCGATTTGCCCTATAACCAAAGTCAACATCGGTCAACACAAGAACATATCTAATGGCCTAAGGCCGAATACCCAAAGGATCACTTACCCACTTACTCGGATCCTGAAACACCAATAGTCTCAAGGAGTTGCCGAAAATCCCTGTTACAAAACCATTAGAATCGGCCTACAACAACAACCCATGAAAAGGGCCCTTTTGGCCGAATACTCACCATCACCTTACCTTAGATGATCGAATCCAAGAGACTTCCTCAATGCTTCCTTCTTTCGGCTACACACAAGAGAGCATACTTAATGGCACTATGACATTCGGCCATGTTATAAAACTAAGACCAATCACTTGGTTTTGACGTACCAATATAAGAACTCAAAACCAATTGTTTAGAGTGACGATTACTTACCACTACACTTGAGACGAAAATTAAGAAAAAGAGATCGGCAACACCATCCTAGGAGATTCGGCAATGGCTTTAAAGGTAATGAGGTATTCGGCTCTTGAAAACAACAATGGTAAAGAAAAGATGCTTGATGAGGCTTACTAGAGTTTCGGCTATTGTTAGGAAAAGAAAAGAAAAGCAAAGAAATTGAAAAGGAGAGATGGATTTGGCCAAAAGAACGAGTAGAGGAAGAAATGCGTTTTTGATGTGAGTAGTGCTTGAGAAGAAAAAAAGTGAAGGTGTAGAAGAAAAGGGCTAAAATTTAGCAAAAGAAAGCTCACCACCCTTTTATAATATTCGGCTACTCCCCCCAACCTTCATGACCGAAACTACAAGCCCCCAAGGTGTCCCTCATTCGGCCACCACCATGCTTCTTATCAAATCCCACTTTCTTCTCTAATTTATCTCTTATCCAACATTCAAAATAAATAAAATAAAAACCACCTTTTATCCAATATCACCTCCTCAAATAAAATACAAAATAAAATAATAACAATCCACTCTTCCAGAGAATCTAAAACAAAAACAAACTTAATCCTTACCTTTTTAGAAACCCATGTGCCGTCCAACTCTTCTCCACTCAGCAACAAAAAGAAGGAAAAACCCCACCTGCAGCCTCCCAGGTTCGAACACGGGACACAGGGGGAAGCGAGCCTAAGTAGCGCCTGTGCCATTCGGCCACTTTGATTTTATGCAATAAAGCCCCAACATTTATTTTTAAACCCTTCTTATCTCAGCCCATAACCGCATACAAAAATAAAAACGCCAAATGCTTCTCGGCCCCTCGAACCGCGACCTCACTCCCTCTCCAGCGCCTAAGTAGCGCCCAAGAGCCACTTTGCCAATTGGACTTTCATGTCCATCAACTTGGACATTTATTTTTAAGGCCTACTTAGCCCAGTCCCTTGACGCAAAAATAAAACAACATTCTTTGCCTCAAAGAAATCGAACCCTTGAGCTCTTAGGCGCCTCCTTCCCAAGACCTTAAGTAGAGCCTCTATGCCACTTTGCCACATCCTTTCTTGTGTCCTAAACTCCAGAAAAATATTTTAAGGCCTTCCTGCCCCATTTCCCCTTTTTACACTCAAAATAAAAATTTTCCAAAGCCCTTCCTTTCTCATCCAAGCATTCTTAAACCTCTAAAACACATCCAAAAACACCCAAAAACCTTCCAACAATGGAATTATACCCAAATTGCATAGCCCCTAAATCAGGGTGTTACACGACTACTTACTTTAGGCTCTTCAAAGCAAACGTGTAATAGTGGGACTTCGACTATTCAAGGAGTAAGTGGTGATTCGGGATTTTTGGTAAGTTAGGTAAGTGTTATGTGATACTCGGCTATAAGCCATATTTTGGATATTAAGGGTTGATCGATTGAGTACTTTGGTTCTTAGGAGCAAATCGACGGGAGTAAGAAGAGTTTCGGGATTCTAGATTGTGTTAGATTCGAGTAGTTCGGGATTTCGCTAAATAGACAGGTGTGTGATTAACCCACTTGTTTCCGGGTTTATGGTATATTGTATGTGTTGTGTAAATGCTAATACGCAAAGTTGGCGATTGTGAATGGTTACCCTTAAGGGTATATCTGAAATCATGTCGTTGTTAATTATTAAGAATGTGAATATGCCAATGAGACTATGTTTGTATGCCGAATAGCATGTGCATGCATTATTTTACTATGTTATGACATTATCATATGTTGCATGTGCATGGGATGGGATATGAATGACTATCGAAGGAAAGGGTGTACTTTATGTACGTGGTCTAATGTTAGCCTTGTGTTACATTAGCGCTTGATGTTAGCTATGTGCTTCATCAAGGAGGTGTTGGCTAGGTGCCACATCTCGGCGGATGATAGCTATGTGCATCACCGTGGATTGAGGATGACCTCGAGTCACCTCGTGGATATTGACATGTGGGGTTACTCAGGTGATCGGTGGCTTAGCCACGGCCTTGAGCAGTAGGTCTGTCAAGGTAAGATATGTGGGATCACTTAGTTGATCGGTGGATTAGCCACGCCTTGGGCGTGCAAGTCCGCCAAGGTAGGTGTAACGGATGGACCCTAGGTTGGGTTGGGTGCACTTTGCATAAACTCATTATCCGTCATATGGGTTGATGATGAAATGGGCCAAGCCCAAGTATGTGGAAATTATGTGGTTAACTACCCTATTAGATGAATGTGATATGAATATGGGCCAAGCCAGTAATGTGATAACATGTGAATTTGATAATTGATATCCGATATATGAGTTAATATGTGGTTAGCATGTGGGTAGAATTCAAAGTGGACTAATTACACATCGAGTCGTATGACTCACCCAATTTTTATTAAACATCGCAGTGATCGTGATTTTTAGACCGGGTTGGAGTTGATACAAAGGTGGCCATGCGTATGCATTTCCATGCAGAAAGATATTTTAATTAATTAAGTAGTTATATTTTCAGTATTTTGATTAAGTGTTTATTGTAATAAGGCCCATTAAAGTGATTGAACATTTTTATTATGTTTAAGCTAGACGACCATTAAATTATTATTGGGAAGTGCTTTTAATTTTGGCAACTTATATTTTAAAAGCTTATAATAAAGTTTTAATTTGGATATTTTTATCAAGCTTATATTATTTAGAATTTTTAATTGGACATGGTTTTCAAATGACAAAATTTTTAATGTTTTTCCCAAAAGTGAAACCAGTCTTCAAACGTTTTTCCGCAGTGGCATTTCAAATTCGGTCGTAACGAATGGGCCGGGTTTGGGGTGTTACACGATTCCTAGAAAGTCTTTATCCAATTTAAATTCACATTGCCTTTAAGGAAAAAAAACCTTGACTTCTCGAAGTTACGAAAAGACACATATCGTGCCAGGAAATATCCTCCAGGGGACATGCACTATAATTTGTAACAGTTCCTTGCCTATCAACTCCTTTGTTTCATTTTCCATTTTCACTCCTTCGATACTAATCTGTTAGTTTTGACCACTTTCTTTTTCCTAGAGGAGAGGAAATCTTGAAATAATTTTCAAAAGTGATGCAAAGCTTCGAAGTCTTAACTTGATTTTCTTATTATTTTTTCTTTAGATTACTTTTTTTTGTCAAGATCGAGAATGAAACTCCAAATATTTCGGCAACGTACGTCCCATATTCTCCCTATTAAAAAAGGATCAATTTATATAAAAGCTAAATCCTATCCATTATTTGGGCAATACCTACGAGATTTATAGAAATGTAACATCATTTGTTATTTCCAATTGAACTCTCTAAGAGAACTTTTCATTTTCCAAGTTCCATTACTTATTCCACTAAAGGCGTCTATTCATATTTCAGTAAAATTCGGTCGGAACGCTTACACCTAAAAAGTTAACGTAGAACGAAGAATAAAATGACCGAATTGGAGTCCCACGATAAAGACATACATTGGCTTAATTTTAGAACGGGAAATATTTTTGATGAATTAATTTTGAATTTCAATCATTTAGTTGCCATTTTCAATTTTACTAATATGATAAGTGTGATAAAAAAATTTTAACAACAACAAGTTTATAAGAATTTACGCTTCGCATAATTATTTGTACATTGTAGCACATACGTATCACTGGTAAAGGAATCTGGTATAGCTCTTTCAATTTTGAGATACACTTGAATTTTTAACCATCAACATAGCAAGTGCATACACAACTTCAAAATATTAGAAAAATAGGACGACATACATAACGAATATGTGTGCCTGTAATGCAAGTGTACTATATCTCACATTGCTTTTTACATATGTTATTATCGCCCGGTGTTAGGTTCGGAGTGGACGTAATAGTTCAATCCTAGTTTCAATGCAGAAACCCTTGTACAGCATAATCATCTTTATTGAACCTTATTTTCATGATCCGTTTAATGCCATTTAAGGATTATAAAGGGAAGTATAAATGTGTGTCTTTGAATTAATATTTAGATTTGTAGTAATTTAAATTAATGCTAATTAAACTGATATAGTTAATGTTTTCTTTTATTGTAACGTATTCTAGTCCAATGTGGTTATAACACTTCCTATAAATTCCAGTTTGTTTCCCTGCGAATCTTGTTCGAAATTAACTTTACGAACCAAATTTAAGTAGTAACATCAGATTCACGCAGTATGGCAAGCCTTAATGTTTATTCCGTCCTAATGGTTTTATTCTTAACTTGCGGGGCAATAATGGCTACGAAATAGAATGACCAGATTATTAAGGAACATAATTGTGAAACTAAAATGGGTTTGCCATGTGTTCTAGAAGCTTTCACGGCTATTTTCGAGACAGGGAGTATTTCTAACAAGTGTTGCGGTGAACTTGTTGTTGTGGGAAAAGTTTGCCACTCAGCATTAGTAAAGAGGACTCTTGAAAATCCTCTATTCAAAGATCTAAACCCAGCGACAATTATAGCGAAGAGCATTCAGACATGCAATAATTGCCTTGCATTGATCGATTCACCATCTCCGTCTGCTTAAGGATATAGATTGCTTAAGCTAACAAATGGTTACAAGACGTAACGGGCCCAAAATTGTTTTTTGTCTTTATTTTTGATATTGTTCCGAATGCTTCCTTAAAATGTGTCATGAGATTTAAGCCCAGTGAAATTATATTTAGTTGTACAGAAATTAAATGGTTCTAGAGAAGCCATTACTTAATACACTATGATTTTATACAGGCCATTATTTTTAATTTTATAGCATTGGAACCCGATAACCATCTGAAATCGTGCACTAGATATTGTTTCACATTGGCTAAATTGACACAAATATAATTTTTTTAAACATTAAGATCATTTGAATAATGTGAAATTGGAATGTTCTAGCGTGGTGTGAAATTGAAAGAATTTCGATTCCTTGAAAGTCTTTATCCAATTTAAATTCACATTGCCTTTAAGGAAAAAAAACCTTGACTTCTCGAAGTTACGAAAAGACACATATCGTGCCAGGAAATATCCTCCAGGGGACATGCACTATAATTTGTAATAGTTCCTTGCCTATCAACTCCTTTGTTTCATTTTCCATTTTCACTCCTTCGATACTAATCTGTTAGTTTTGACCACTTTCTTTTTCCTAGAGGAGAGTAAATCTTGAAATAATTTTCAAAAGTGATGAAACGCTTCAAAGTCTTAACTTGATTTTCTTATTCTTTTTTCTTTAGATTACTTTTTTTTATCAAGATCGAGAATGAAACTCCAAATATTTCGGCAACGTACGTCCCACATTCTCCCTATTAAAAAAGGTTCAATTTATATAAAAGCTAAATCCTATCCATGATTTGGGCAATACCTACGAGATTTATAGAAATGTAACATCATTTATTATTTCCAATTGAACTCTCTAAGAGAACTTTTTATTTTCCAAGTTCTATTACTTATTCCACTAAAGGCGTCCATTCATATTTCAGTAAAATTCGGTCAGAACGCTTACACCTAAAAAGTTAACGTAGAACGAAGAATAAAACGACCGAATTGGAGTCCCACAATAAAGACATACATCGGCTTAATTTTAGAACGGGAAATATTTTTGATGAATTAATTTTGAATTTCAATCATTTAGTTGCCATTTTCAATTTTACTAATATGATAAGTGTGATAAAAAAATTTTAACAACAACAAGTTTATAAGAATTTACGCCGCATAATTATTTGTACATTGTAGCACATACGTATCATCGTAAAGGAATCGTATAGCTCTTTCAATTTTGAGATACACTTGAATTTTTAACCATCAACATAGCAAGTGCATACACAACTTCAAAATATTAGAAAAATAGGACGACATACATAACGAATATGTGTGCCTGTAATGCAAGTGTACTATATCTCACATTGCTTTTTACATATGTTATTATCGCCTCTGGTGTTAGGTTCGAGTGGGACGTAATAGTTCAATCCTAGTTTCAATGCGAAACCCTTGTACAGCATAATCATCTTTATTGAACCTTATTTTCATGATCCGTTTAATGCCATTTAAGGATTATAAAGGGAAGTATAAATGTGTGTCTTTGAATTAATATTTAGATTTGTAGTAATTAAAATTAATGCTAATTAAACTGGAAATAGTTAATGTTTTCTTTTATTGTAACGTATTCTAGTCCAATGTGGTTATAACACTTCCTATAAATTCCAGTTTGTTTCATAATCTTGTTGAAATTAACTTTACGAACCAAATTTAAGTAGTAACATCGATTCACGCAAGATGGCAAGCCTTAATGTTTATTCCGTCCTAATGGTTTTATTCTTAACTTGGGGCAATAATGGCTACTAAATAGAATGACCAGATTATTAAGGAAAATAATTGTGAAACTAAAATGGGTTTGCCATGTGTTCTAGAAGCTTTCACGGCTATTTTCGAGACAGGGAGTATTTCTAACAAGTGTTTGCGGTGAACTTGTTGTTGTGGGAAAAGTTTGCCACTCAAGATTAGTAAAGAGGACTCTTGAAAATCCTCTATTCAAAGATCTAAACCCAAATGACAATTATAGCGAAGAGCATTGGACATGCAATAATTGCCTTGCATTGATCGATTCACCATCTCCGTCCGCTTAAGGATATAGATTTCTTAAGCTAACAAATGGTTACAAGACGTAACGGGCCCAAAATTGTTTTTTGTCTTTATTTTTGATATTGTTCCGAATGCTTCCTTAAAATGTGTCATGAGATTTAAGCCAGTGAAATTATATTTAGTTGTACGTAAATTAAATGGTTCTAGAGAAGCCATTACTTAATACACTATGATTTTATACAGTGCCATTATTTTTAATCTTATAGCATTGGAACCCGATAACCATCTGAAATCGTGCACTAGATATTGTTTCACATTGGCTAAATTGACACAAATATAATTTTTTTAAACATTAAGATCATTTCAATAATGTGAAATTGGAATGTTCTAGCGTGGTGTGAAATTGAAAGAATCTCGATTCCTTGAAAGTCTTTATCCAATTTAAATTCACATTGCCTTTAAGGAAAAAAAAACCTTGACTTCTCGAAGTTACGAAAAGACACATATCGTGCCAAGAAATATCCTCCAGGGGATATGCACTATAATTTGTAATGGTTCCTTGCCTATCAACTCCTTTGTTTCATTTTCCATTTTCACTCCTTCGATACTAATCTGTTAGTTTTGACCACTTTCTTTTTCCTAGAGGAGAGGAAATCTTGAAATAATTTTCAAAAGTGATGAAACGCTTCAAAGTCTTAACTTGATTTTCTTATTATTTTTCTTTAGATTACTTTTTTTATCAAGATCGAGAATGAAACTCCAAATATTTCGCAACGCACGTCCCACATTTCTCCTATTAAAAAGGTTCAATTTATATAAAAGCTAAATCCTATCCATTATTTGGGCAATACCTACTTAGATTTATAGAAATGTAACATCATTTATTATTTCCAATTGAACTCTCTAAGAGAACTTTTATTTTCCAAGTTCTATTACTTATTCCACTAAAGGCGCCCATTCATATTTCAAGAAAATTCTACGTAACGCTTTACACCTAAAAAGTTAACGAGAACGAAGAATAAAACGACCGAATTGGAGTCCCACGATAAAGACATACATCGCTTAATTTTCGAACGGGAAATATTTTTGATGAATTAATTTTGAATTTCAATCATTTAGTTGCCATTTTCAATTTTACTAATATGATAAGTGTGATAAAACTTTTAACAACAACAAGTTTATAAGAATTTACGCTTCGCATAATTATTTGTACATTGTAGCACATACGTATCATCGTAAAGGAATCTGTATAGCTCTTTCAATTTTGAGATACACTTGAATTTTTAACCATCAACATATCAAGTGCATACACAACTTCAAAATATTAGAAAATAGGACGACACACATAACGAATATGTGTGCTCGTAATGCAAGTGTACTATATCTCACATTGCTTTTTACATATGTTATTATCGTCCTGGTGTTTGGTTCGAAGTGGACGTAATAGTTCAATCCTAGTTTCAACGCAGAAACCCTTGTACGGCATAATCATCTTTATTGAACCTTATTTTCATGATCCGCTTAATGCCATTTAAGGATTATAAAGGGAAGTATAAATGTGTGTCTTTGAATTAATATTTAGATTTGTAGTAATTAAAATTAATGCTAATTAAACTGAAATAGTTAATGTTTTCTTTTATTGTAACGTATTCTAGTCCAATGTGGTTATAACACTTCCTATAAATGCCGCTTTGTTTCTCGCGAATCTTGTTCGAAATTAACTTTACTTAACCAAATTTAAGTAGTAACATCGATTCACTAAAGATGGCAAGCCTTAATGTTTATTCCGTCCTAATGGTTTTATTCTTAACTTATGGGCAAGAATGGCTACGAAAAAGAGAATGACCAGATTATTAAGGAAAATAATTGTGAAACTAAAATGGGTTTGCCATGTGTTCTAGAAGCTTTCACGGCTATTTTCGAGACAGGAGTATTTCTAACAAGTGTTATGTAAACTTGTTGTGTTGGGAAAAGTTTGCCACTCAAGATTAGTAAAGAGGACTCTTGAAAATCCTCTATTCAAAGACCTAAACCCAATGACAATTATAGCGAAGAGCATTCAAACATGGAATAATTGCCTTGCATTGATCGATTCACCATCTCCACCGCTTAAGGATATAGATTGCTTAAGCTAACAAACTAGTTACAAGACGTAATGGGCCCAAAATTGTTTTTTGTCTTTATTTTTGATATTGTTCCGAATGCTTCTTTAAAATGTGTCATGAGATTTAAGCCCAGTGAAATTATATTTAGTTGTACGGAAATTAAATGGTTCTATAGAAGCCATTACTTAATACACTATGATTTTATACAGGCCATTATTTTTAATTTTATAGCATCGGAACTCGATAACCATCTCAAATCGTGCACTAGATATTGTTTCACATTAGCTAAATTGACACAAATATAATTTTTCTAAACATTAAGATCATTTCAATAATGTGAAATTGGAATGTTCTAGCGTGGTGTGAAATTGAAAGAATCTCGATTCCTTGAAAGTCTTTATCCAATTTAAATTCACATTGCCTTTAAGGAAAAAAAACCTTGACTTCTCGAAGTTACGAAAAGACACATATCGTGCCAGGAAATATCCTCCAAGGGACATGCTCTATAATTTGTAATAGTTCCTTGCCTATCGACTCCTTTGTTTCATTTTCAATTTTCACTCCTTCGATACTAATCTGTTAGTTTTGACCACTTTCATTTTCCTAGAGGAGAGGAAATTTTGAAATAATTTTCAAAAGTGATGCAACGCTTCAAAGTCTTAACTTGATTTTCTTATTATTTTTTCTTTAGATTACTTTTTTTTATCAAGATCGAGAATGAAACTCCAAATATTTCAGCAACGTACGTCCCACATTCTCCCTATTCAAAAAGGTTCAATTTATATAAAAGCTAAATCCTATCCATTATTTGGGCAATACCTACGAGAGTTATAGAAATGTAACATCATTTGTTATTTCCAATTGAACTCTCTAAGAGAACTTTTCATTTTCCAAGTTCCATTACTTATTCCACTAAAGGCGTCAATTCATATTTCAGTAAAATTCGGTCGGAACGCTTACACCTAAAAAGTTAACGTAGAATGAAGAATAAAACGACTGAATTGGAGTCCCACGATAAAGACATACATCGGCTTAATTTTAGAACGGGAAATATCTTTGATGAATTAATTTTGAATTTCAATCATTTAGTTGCCACTTTCCATTTTACTAATAGGATAAGTGTGATAAAAACTTTTTAACAACAACAAGGTTATAAGAATTTACGCTTCGCATAATTATTTGTACATTGTAGCACATACATATCACTAGTAAAGGAATCTGGTATAGCTCTTTCAATTTTGAGATACACTTGAATTTTTAACCATCAACATAGCAAGTGCATACACAACTTCAAAATATTAGAAAAATTGGATGACACACATAACGAATATGTGTGCCTGTAATGCAAGTGTACTATATCTCACATTGCTTTTTACATATGTTATTATCGTCCTTGTGTTTGGTTCAGAGTGGACGTAATAGTTCAATCCTAGTTTCAAAGCAAAAACCCTTGTACGGCATAATCATCTTTATTGAACCTTATTTTCATGATCCGTTTAATGCCATTTAAGGATTATAAAGGGAAGTATAAATGTGTGTCTTTGAATTAATATTTAGATTTGTAGTAATTAAAATTAATGCTAATTAAACTGAAATAGTTAATGTTTTCTTTTATTGTAACGTATTCTAGTCCAATGTGGTTATAACACTTCCTATAAATGCCGGCTTGTTTCTGCGAATCTTGTTCAAATTAACTTTAAGAACCAAATTTAACTAGTAACATCGATTCACGCAAAGATGGGAAGCCTTAATGTTTATTCCATCCTAATGGTTTTATTCTTAACTTATGGGCAAGAATGGCTACGAAAGAGAATGACCAGATTATTAAGGAAAATAATTGTGAAACTAAAATGGGTTTGCCATGTGTTCTAGAAGCTTTCACAGCTATTTTCGAGACAGGGAGTATTTCTAACAAGTGTTGCGGTGAACTTGTTGTGTTGGGAAAAGTTTGCCACTCAGCATTAGTAAAGAGGACTCTTGAAAATCCTCTATTCAAAGACCTAAACCCTACGACAATTATAGCGAAGAGCATTCAGACATGGAATAATTGCCTTGCATTGATCGATTCTGAAACACCCCAAACCCGGCCCACGAGCCTGAACCGAATCTGGTATGTTCCTTAAGTAAACCGGTTTCAAATTCTTTTGTTCCTTAGGAAAAACTTGTGCGATTTTAAAAAAATATTGTTTGGGTTGGGCTTGTGTTGAAAACCAATTCATCTTATATTGAAATCCATTAAATAAGGTGAAAAAACGATTTAGGGTTTATTTTAAAGGAAATAAATTTTAAACTTAACTTTAATTGAAAATAATTCGTAACATAGTAATTAAAAATAAAAGTAAAGAAGTGTAACTTATGGCCTTATTACATCAAGTAGAATCCCAAAATAAAATTCTAAAATACTTAAATAAATTTAAATATCCATATTGAATAAAACTTCAAGTCGAGCATGGCCATCCCTAAGCTTCCACCGAACCCGGTCCATTATTGCTCACACCGAAAAGTAGTCCCACAATGGGGTGAGTCAATGCACTCAATGTGTACACAACACTAAAATTCAATAGATCGTGCATACATTTTTCATATCCAATACTTATTCATATAACAGATAAAAATGATGATGCAACCCAAACCCAAACCTAGGTGCCATCCGCTACACATCCCCGCACCAACCTCGCACACACCGTGGGGACTACTAAGTCAACCCTCCATCCGCTACACACCATCGGCTGATCATTGCGATCGACGTGCTCATCGCCCATATAAAATTTTGTGGCATAGCCACTGAGATAATTGTGTCATGAGACACCACATTGGGATAATGTAACCGAAGTTACCACATTCGGGATAATGTGACCGAAGTCACCACATTCGAGATAGTGAGACCGTAGTCATCACATTCACTTCCCCTTTTCATATATCCCGAATGACCCATATTATTCATATCATGCATATCCTACTTAAATTCACATTCTTAAAAATTTTCACATGTTATAAATAACATATTTCATAATCCTAGTGGAAGTAGGAAACGCATTCGAGTACTTTGTACCATATTATGGTACCTTAGCCACATTCTTATAAACATGCATATATTACATATTACCATCAATCTTATTAAAAGTTAGTGTGGGGTACACACTGATTCGCTTAAAATTTCCTTGAGATCCCGAAAAGCTTGATCTAATGCTTGGATCCTTAATCCCTACATTTGATTAATCACCTACTACTTTAATAAAAAGCCATTCGGCCATAAATCCAAATCCTAGTAGGATTAGTATACTTAAACTTACCTTGTGGATTTTAAATCCGAAACTCACCGAATAACTAGGGAACACGTGGCCTATGGTGTACCTTTGGGAAAGAACTTCTCCTTCCTTGTAGTCGACACTTAGTAAATCCTGAAAGATCTCCTTGAAGAATTCGACAAAGACCTATGCTTGAAGCCCTCAAAGATTCGGCTTTTGATGGATTGGAAAGAAAAGAGAAGGAAGAATAAAGATGGAGGATTGGTATGGCTTCTAATGGAGAGGAAAATATTCGGCTAGGTTCCAACAATTACTTAATCTCGACTTGACAAAAGAAAAGAAAGAAAAGAAGAGAAGAGAGCACTAAGAATTAGCAGAGAACGGAGGAAGCACAAATTGATGAGTAGCCCTCCTTCCTTCCTTTTATAGCCGAAATTATCATCTAAGGAGTCCCTTACTTGGCCACCACTCCTCTATCTAATAACTTTATCCTTTAATTATCACTTAAAATAAAAGATAATTCAGCAACTATCCTTACTTAGCTGAAATTATTAAACTCAAAGTCCCTTACTTGGCCATCACTTCTCCCTTATTTTCCTCTTTATCTCTTTATTCAAATTAAAAGAATTTAATCCAACAATTATCTCTTGAAAATAATGATAAATAAATCCCTTTATTTATCCACTATTTATAAAATAATAAAAGCTCCTAATTTATAGCCATGTGCCGTCCACCTCTCTCTGCTCCTTGTAGCAAAATAAAATTTCTTTTATTTGCTTCCCATGTGACTTGAACTTAGGCCCATTCCTCTTGCATATGGCGCCATTTCCATAGGCCCTAAGTGGCATCTTCGCACCACTTTTCCAAGCCTGCTTGTGTGTCAAATTTCACAAACTTTTTCTTTTAAGGCCACCTTGCCTTAATTTCCTCTTTTAAACCTTAAAACTCGTCATTTCTAGGTCATTTCTAAGTTTCCAAAAATTTTCGATCGGCTCAGTAAACTTGACATTTCCTTACATTTCCAAGTTTCAGAAATGTGTACTTTCCATTTTTGAATCATTTCTTACATTTCCGTGTTTCCAAAAATGTTCATGTCTATGCATTCCTGTGTTTCCAAAATGTCCATTTCCATTTTCATTTTCATACATTTCGAATTTCCAAAAATATTAAAAATTTATTCATATTACTTAAGACATGTCATTTCGCATAATTAAACCGAAAATACATAGGCCCTTTCTAGGATGTTACGATTCTACCCTCTTAAAATAATTTCGCCCTCGAAATTTCCTAACTAAAATAATCGAGGGTATTCTTTGTCGCATTGTCTCCTCCGACTCCCACGAAGCTTCTTCCGATCCATGATTGCGCCATAACACTTTGACTAGAGGAACCGACTTCCTTCAGAGTGCTTTCACATCACGCTCCAATATCCGAATCGGCTCTTCCTCGTAGGATAAGTCCGGCCTTAGCTCTACTTCTTCGACAGTACCACATGAGACGGATCCGATCGGTAACGACGTAGCATGGATACATGGAATACGCGTGCATCTCGCCGCAACTCGTGGCAACTCCAATTGGTATGCCATCGCCCAACTCGCTTCAAGACTTATAGGGCCCTATAAACCTTGGGCTTAACTTCCCTTTGCGACGAACCTCATTACCTTTTTCCAAGGCGAGACTTTCGTAAACACTTGGTCTCCCACTTCAAACTCTATTTCCTTCCGCTTAAGGTCCGCGCAGACGATTTCGCCTATCGAGGCTTCCTTCAACCTCGCCCAAATTATCTCAACCTTCTCCTCAGTTTCTGCCACTAACTCCGGACCTAACACTCGCCGTTCTCCTAACTCAGTCCAACAAGTAGGAGTTCTACACTTCCGACCATACAATGCTTCATATGGTGCCATCCAAATGCTAGCCTGATAGCTGTTGTTGTAGGCGAACTCAGCTAGAGGCAAATAATCTTCCCAACTTCCTCGAAAATCCATCACACAACCTCTCAAAGATATCCTCCAACACTTGTATAACTCTGCTCGATCGCCTGTCCGATTATGGATGAAAAGCCGTAGTGAAGTCCAACTTAGAGCCTAAAGCTTGATGAAGTGCCTTCCAAAACCGAGACGTAAACCTTGGGTCTCTATCGGAGATGATTAATACCGGTACTCCATGTAACCTCACGATTTCCGCCACATACAACTTGGCTAACTTTTGAAGAGAATAATCAACTCTTACCGGAATAAAATGCGCGGACTTGGTCAAACGGTCCACTATCACCCATACCAAGTCCTTCTTAGTAGGCGTAAGGAAGCCCACTAACGAAGTCCATGGTAATTCTCTCCCACTTCCATTGTGGAATCTCGATTGGTTGAAGCAACTCGATGGAACTTGGTGTTCACCTTAACCTGGCCGGGCACGCGACATTTCCCCACAAATTCGGGCCACCTCTCGCTTAAGATCGGACCACCAAAATTGTTCCCTTAGATCTCTATATAGCTTAATGCCTTCGGGATGCATAGCATAAGGGCTACCATGCGCTTCCCGAAGAATCCTTTGTGTCAACTCCTTGTTCCTCGGCATACAGACCTTCCCTTTGTAGCACAATACTCCTTCATCATTGACACCATAATCCTTTAATTCTCCGTTCTGGACTTGCTGTAACTTAGCACTTAGATCCTTATCAACCAACTGTCCCTCTTTCACCTCCTTCAGCCATGTGGGCTTGACTTACAACTCTGCCAACAGGCTTCCATCATTATACAGACTTAAGTGAGCGAACAAAGCCCTTAAATCCGACACAACCTTCCTACTTAGGGCATTAGCTACCACATTCGCCTTGCCCGGATGATATTCTATCGAACAATCGTAATCCTTTAACAATTCCACCCACCTTCGTTGGCTCAAGTTTAACTCCTTCTGAGTCAACAAGTACTTAAGACTTTTGAGGTCTATGTAGATAACTGACCTTTCTCCATAAAGGTAGTGCCTCCAAACCTTAAGGGCAAAGACCACTGCTGCTAGTTCCAAGTCATGAGTTGGGTAGTTAACCTCATGAGGCCTTAACTTCCGAGACGCATAAGTGACCACTTTACCATCTTGCATTAGCACACATCCTAATCCCGTATGCGAAGCGTCACAATACACCACAAAATCCTTGCCTGCCTCCGGCTGAACTAACACTGGAGCTTCTGTTAACACCTTCTTAAGGTTTTCAAAGCTCTCTTGTTGCTTATCTGTCCATTCAAAGGGTACTTCCTTCCTTAGCAACTTTGTCAAAGGCGCAGCTATTGACGAGAACCCTTCCACGAACCTTCTGTAATAGACTACCAAACCTAAGAAACTTCGGATTTCAGCCACGGACCTAGGTGGTTTCCAATCCAACACTGCTTCAATCTTCCTAGGGTCCACTCTTATTCCCTCTGCGGATACCACATGTCCTAAAAATGCCACCTCCTTAAGCCAAAATTCACACTTGCTGAATTTGGCATAAAGCTTCTTCTCCCTTAACACTTGTAAAACAACTCGGAGATGCTCATCATGCTCCTCTTCCGACTTGGAATACACCAAAATATCGTCGATGAACACAATGACAAACCTATCCAAGTATGGCTGGAAAACCCGATTCATCATATCCATGAACGCGGCTGGAGCGTTCGTCAATCCAAACGGCATCACCACAAACTCAAAATGGCCGTATCTTGTCCTAAAAGCGGTCTTATGGATATCTGCCTCCTTCACCTTCAACTGGTGATATCCCGACCTTAAGTCTATCATTGAGAATATCTGCGTCTCTTCCTTTGGTGATCGAACAAGTCATCGATCCTTGGCAAAGGATACATGTTCTTGATGGTCAACTTGTTCAACTGACGGTAATCTATGCACATACGCATAGTTCCGTCCTTCTTCTTTACAAACAGAACTGGTGCTCCCCATGGAGACACACTGGGTCGTATGAACCCACGATCCAACAACTCTTGGATTTGAGCCTTGAGCTCAACTAACTCCTTTGGCGCCATTCGGTATGGAGCAATTGACACAGGAGCTGTTCCCGGTAGTAAATCTATTCTAAATTCCACCTCCCTATCTGGGGGTATGTAACGCCCCAAACTCGGACAAGACACCACGCCCGAATCTGGTATGTTACGGGGAAAAACGTCTTTGAGTAATCCGATTTTTTTTTCCGTTTAGAAGTGGGGTGAAAACATAGTGAATTTGAGGAAAATTTGAGTAGGCTTGTTTGATTAGATTTTGAAAACTTATCCAAGTATATAGTTAAAGCGAGTTGATTTCATTTAGCACATCCAATAGTTTCTTAGTGCCATTGTGAAACATTTTAGACATAGTAGAAAATCAAGTTCGATTTGGAAATCATTTGAGTTTATTGTATAGCAAAACATAGCGAGATACCCGATGGTATAGTTTAAAACACATTGCGATATAATTTTGAAAATGTTGTCTTTCCAAGTTTTAGTAAAATATCATGCCAAGTTATTTGTTAAGCAGGTTGAGAATCTAATTAAAACATACCCCTCATAAAGATATAATTTAAAGGCCTTTTACAAATCCAAATTAAAACCCAAATAATGTAATTAAACTAAAGTACCCAAATGATAGAGTTGGAGTAAAACTTTATTAAGCATGGCATGAGCACCCGAGTCCATCCGGCTCCATGTCCGCTCACGAGTCACCGAATGTCAAAGGAGAGGGTGAGTCGAGTGACTCGATGCATAAATCCCGCTCCCGATGAAACAACATGCTAACACACATCATACATAGCAACATAATTAATGCAACCCGATCCTAACCATCCGTATCTCCTTTTTCTACCCCGTGTGGTACCAAACCACCGGTGGTGCTAAACCACTGGTGACATATAGTCACAATGTGTTACTAAAACACTGGTGTCCCAAAGACACAAATGTGCTACTAAAGCAATCGTGACCGTAGTCACGATAATCGAATGATGGGGCCAACCCATCGTGTGATACCCAATCACTAGTGACGATCCCATATCTCAAAGTGGGGCCAACCCACGGTGGTGTTAACCACGGGGACAAGTCGCAATGAGGTGCTCAACCTCCGTGTCCCAAAGACACAAATGTGCTACCAAAGCATTCGGTGACCGTAGTCACAATAATCGAATGATGGGGCCAACCCATCGTGTGATACCCAATCACTAGCAGACGATCCCATATCTCAAAGTGGGGCCAACCCACGGTGGTGTTAACCACATGGGGACAAGTCGCAATGAGGTGCCCAACCTCGGTGTCCCAAAGACACAAATGTGCTACCAAAGCACTGGTGACCCAAAGTCACAAGGTGTGTTACCAAAACACGGTGCTCACAAGCACAAAATATCATGCTCCCTCCACTCATATCACCCATCAACATACCATACTCATGTAATCATGCATATCATACAAGTCGTGCATATCATGCCAACATGTCTAGCATTACCTCTCATAGCATACATATCATAGATCATAATACCCAAGGTATCCATAATAGAACCGGTAATAAATTAGACTTACCCGGACGCGTGCACATACCCCGTTTGGGTATCCAATAATCCATCATCTTGTCATGGTTTTTAATAGGCAAACAGTTTAATAACAATATTACTAAGTATAGTGTGTTAGTTTACACACACAGTATAACGAAGGCCTTAATCCCAAAGAAACGATCTACAATCTTTAAACTCCTTGCTCCCTTCACCTGATTTGGTTTCCTACCAAATCCCGAACCAAATAGTGGTTCCCTTTGACAATCGGCCAACCTATAAAGAAGAAAGTATTAATCTCTTGAAGCTTTGACTAAACGAGAACTAAGAGAATAAACTAACAACAATACCAACCCTTACCAATCACCTAATGTGAAAGCAGGAGACTTCTCTTGTTTGCTTCCAAAATCCAAGGATCCTATAACGAGATGATTCACAAGCGATTAACACTCTTCCAAAGTTACCATATTCGGCTCTTAATCAAACCCGAATCGATTAAGAACAGAAAGAGATAAGAAATGGCCATACGGCCAAACACTTACCCAACACCCAAGATCGATCAACCAACAAGATCACCCTTCACTAATATTCGGTCAAGAGAGGAGCTATTAGAAGGGAGAAAAGATTCGCCAACACCTTAAAAGAAAGAAAAGAGAATTGTCTTTAGATGTTTAACACACCCGTGTTCGGTTTCGAATGAGAGAAGAGAGAAAACAAATGTGAGATGAGAGTAGAGTGAGAATCGAATTTGGCAAGATGGTTTAAGAGAAAGAAAAATCGGCAACAATAGAAGAGAGGTTCGGCTTAAGATTTTGGGAAGAAATGAAATGATGGGAATATTTTGGGAGATAACTTTCGGTTTACACAAATGAAAAGAAGAAAGAAACTAGAAGAGCCTTCGGCCAACAACACAAAATGTAAAAAAACCAATTACAAAATTCGCAAATAGAGTTGCTTGGGGTTTCGGTTTCAAGAAGCAAAAGTGGGAGAGTTTTACTTGAAATTCGGTTTAGGCAATTGACAAAAAGAAAAAACAATTTTAGCTTACCACATTTGACCGAAAGCAACCAAAATGCTAAAGTGGAATTCGGCACTACCCACACCCTCACTAACCAAGCCGTCACTCCCCCATGAAGCATCCAAGTTTCGCCAACACCTCAACCACTCCTCAATATTCGCCACCACTCCCCATTAACTCCCTACCACACATTCAAATTAGCTTGACCAAGTCTACCTCCACAACTTGCTCTCCACCTTCCATTTGAATGGGTGGACCAAGTCCAAGGAAGAATTCGAATTGCCTTCTAACTCTTCCTCCATGCCGCCCAAAATGAGAGCCAAAATGGGGAACTCTGCGACTTGAACTCGTGGATCTCTCCCCTTGTAGTTGACGCCACACTCAAGCCCCTAGTGGCACATACTTTGCCACTTTGCCGCCTCCTCATTTGTGCAACCAAACACCAAATAATATTCTTAAACCCCACTTCCTCAGCTCCTCTCCTATAAAGCCTAAAAACAAAAATTCTCCTACCTACTCAGGCACATTCCTAACCTACAATTAAGCCCGAAACTACACAAACAAAGAACACAAAGACACTAAACACATGCAAAACATGCAACAACAAAACAGCCCCTAACCGGGATATTACAGTTCTACCCTCTTAAAAATAATTTCGACCTCGAAATTACTCGATCGTAAGAGTTGCGGGTATTGCTGTCTCATCATATCCTCGGGTTCCCACGCGTAGCTTCTTCTACGCCATGATTCTCGCCAAAGAACCTTAACCAAAGGCACAGACTTCTTACGCAGAACCTTCACATCTCGATCAAGAATCGCACGGGTTCCTCCTCCATGGTCAAATCTGGATTTACCTCGATCTCTTCCATTGCTACCACATGCGACGGGATCGAACGGTACCTCAAGCATCAAACGTGAAAAACATCGTGAATCGACGAAGCTCTGCGGCAACTCAAGCGATACGCATCTTTGGTCCAACTCGTCTCAATACCTCATACGCCCAATAAACCTCGGACTTAGCTTGCCTTTCTTCCCGAACCTCAACACCTTCTTCCAAGGCGAGACCTTCAGGAAAACTCGATCCCCACAGTGAACTCTATATCTCTTCACTTAAGATCGGCATAAGACTTTTGCGGTCAAGCTTCCTTCAATCTAGATGAATCAACTTAACCTTGTCTTCGGTCTCAAAGAACCAACTCGGGTCCTAACAAGCGACGTTCACCTAACTCCGTCCAACACGAGGTGAGCAACATTTCCTACCATACAACGCCTCATACGGTGCCATCTTAATGCTCGCTTGGTAATCTTGTTGTTGTAGGCAAACTCACCTAATGGTAGAAACTCCTCCCAACTACCTCAAATCCAAGATACAACCTCTCAAAGATATCCTCTAAGACTGAATAACCCTTTTTCGATTGACCGTCGATTTGCGGGTGAAAAGCCGTCATGAAATCCAAACGAGTACCCGAGCACGATGCGGTGCTTTCGAACCTTGACGTGAATCTAGGATCCCTATCCGAGATTATCGAAATCGGCACACCGTGCAACCTCACTATCTCTCGACACATACGACCTTTCGCTAACGAAGTGAGTGAGTCAGTCAACCTCACCGGAATAAAGTGAGTGATTTAGTCGATCGATCCACCACTACCCAAACTGAATCTTTCTTGCTTGGCGTAGCGGTAACCCACTGACGAAATCCATGGTTATCCTTTCCCACTTCCATCGAGGAATCTTCACAGTGAAGCAACCCCGACGGCAATCGATGTTCAGCCTTGACTGCCGACAAGTCGACACTTCCCAACAAACTCTGTCACCTCCTTCTTCAAGCCGTGCCACCAAAATCGCTCTCTAAGATCCCTATACATCTTGCTACCTCCGGGATGCATAGCATGAGGATCGCTATGTGTGCGTCCCGAAGAATCTTTTGCCTCACCAACATCTTTAGGCATACAAGCCTTACCTTGAAAACACAGAACCCCATCACTGGACAAGTCAGAACCCTCCAAACCACCATCCTGCACTCTGCAACCTTCGCGCACTCGTAACCTCATCCAATAATCTGTTTCTCGACGATCTGCTCAACCCGCACGCTTAACAACGCAACTCTGCGAGAATACTCCCATCGCCATACAAGCTCAAGTGGGCGAACAAAGCTCTTAAGTCCGAAACAACCTTGCGACTCAACGCGTCAGCCACCACGTTAGCCTTGCCCGGATGATACTCAATCGAACAGTCATAATCTTTCAGCAACTCGACCCATCTGCGCTGCCTCAAATTCAAATCCTTCTGAGTCAGTAGATACTTCAGACTCTTGTCATCTGTGTAAACTATCGATCTCTCTCCGTACAAGTAGTGCCTCCAAATCTTTAAAGCGAAGACTACAGCTGCTAGCTCCAAATCGTGCGTCGGATAATTGACCTCATGTGGCCTCAAACACGAGAAGCGTAAGCCACAACCTTACCTTCTTGCATCAAAGCACACAACCCAAGCCCGTATGTGATGCGTCGCAATAGATGTGTACTCCTTACCGGCCTTCAAAGTTGAATTAGAACCGAGCCTCGGTCAAAATCTTCTTTAACTTGTCGAAGCTTTCTGTTTGTTTCTCAGTCCACACAAACGGAACTTCTTTCCTCAAAGAACTTGGTCATCGGCGCGCGCTATCAACGAAAAACCCTCAACAAACCTTCGGTGAGTATCGGCCAAACCAGAAAACTCGAATCTCACCATCGACTTAGGCGGCTTCCAATCCAAAATCGCCTCAATCTTACGAGGATCTACTCGAATCCCCTCGGCCCGACACTACATGACCCAAGAAAGTCACTCTCTAAGCGAACTCGCACTTACCGAACTTAGCATGAGTCGCTTTTCCCTCAAAATCTGCAACACCACTCGCAAATGCTTATCATGCTCTTCCCTCGTCCCTGAGTACACTAAGATGTCGTCTATGAAACCACGACTTAAGGCGATCCAGATCATCTTTGAAACACCTATTCATCATGTCCATAAATCTTTCGCGGGCGTTAGTCAACCCGAACGGCATTACGTAAATTCGTAGTGCCTATACTTCCGAGTCCGAAACATTTGTTTTATGGATATCGGCCTCCTTAACATTCAACTAATGATACCCAAATCTCAAGTCGATCTTGAAAATACGCGCAGCCCCTTCTTGGTGATCAAACAAATCGCCTATCCGTGGCAACGGATACTTGTTTTTAATCGTCGACTTATTCAATGGCGGTAGTCTATACACATCCGCATTGTGCCATCTTTCTTTTTAACAAAAGTCTGGCGCACTTACCCCATGTAAACACTTGGCACGATGAAACCTCTATCCAATAACTCCACGGATCTCGAGCCTTAAGCTCCACCAACTCCTTTGGCGCCATCCTATACGAGCAATAGACATTGGCGCGATTCGGGTAATGATCTATTCCGAACTCTACCTCGCGATCGGCGGCAAACCCGGAAGCTCCTCAGAAAAACATCAAGAAACTCCTTAGCAGTGCGAACCTTCTCCACAATGAGACTCCTTAGCCTCCAACGCATACACACATGAACTACATACGCTTCACGCGCCTTTCTCGACCATCTTCTCTCGCCTTCAGAGCGGATACCACATTAGATAAGTAATCTCTCCTATTACCTATCATAGCCACCTCTTCACCCTCAACCGTCTTAAGAACCATGCGCTTGGTCGCGCAATCCAACCTTGCACGGTACTTGACCAACCAATCCATCCCTAAGAATCAGATCGAACTCCCAAACGGCAGTTCCATCGGATCGCAGCAAACACTACCCCTTGGAGTTCTAAGGGTACCTCTCTAAATAGTTTATCTACTACTACTGAGTGACCTAGAGGGCTAATCACGGTCATCCGCCTAGAAGATATCTCGAGTCTAAATCCATGGTCTCTACTATACTACTCGGCAACATAAGAGTGCGTTGAACCCACATCAATCAAAGCAGTATAAGGAGAACCAAAAATCAAGAACGTGCGGTTATGACGTCCGGTGCGTCGCCCCTCTCGGCGCCTCGCAAAGATACACTAATCCAGCCGTGTCTAGCATCGAACTCACCGCGCCTGCGCCGGTGCTCCACGGCCCGACCGTAACCATTACCACCTGCGCCATTACCACGGCCCCTCTGCGGTGGCGGTCCATTACCTCGAATCGACACGGCCCCGCTCTCGGGATGAATCCTAGCCAACCTACGCGGACAATCCCTCACACGATGCTCCAGAGAACCACACCGAAGCAACTTTTTCCTCCTCCAAAGACCACCCCAATGAGATTTCCCACATCGATCACATCTGCGGCGGTCCCCGCTTAGCGAGAACAAACCTAGCAGCTGGTTCGCCCACTCGGTCTAGCTCTCTTCTGCGGATTACCCGGCGACCAGAGGACCCAAAGCTCCTCTTATGTCTATTTCTGTCCATGCCCCGCCTCATCGACTCCTTAACACCCTCGGCTACCTTAGCCTTCTCAACTAAGACAGCAAACTCGCGCTCCCGGCGAGGAGCAATCAAGTGACCTCAAGTCGTCTCGTAGACCATCCTCGAAACGAACACACCTCTCATGCTCGGTGGCCACAATGCCCTCGGCATACCTACTCAACCGAGAACTCACCTGACTAAAAGCAGATTTACTCCCCGAACAAGCCTCGGAAATGCCTTCCACTGAGTCAACATAACTAGCTCCGATGTACTTCTTTTGATATGCACACTGAAATAATCCCATGTTAGATCCTCTGCGCCACATCGTCTCGAACCGTGAGCCACCACCGATATGACTCATCCGGAGAAGCGTATACGATGTCCTTCAGCTTCTCTTCACTGTCAAGTCCAGATCGTCGCCCATGATCCGCTCGGTTGCCTCCAACCAATATTCAGCAAATCTTTGGGAGCAACACCGAAACACTCGGAAGAATTCGGCCCCATTGGCCCGAAGTCGCCAGAATGATTTCCTAACTCTGCATTACCACCAACACCAGCTACTCTTTCCAACACTCGCAAAGATCGTCGTGACACTGCGTCGCCCCGGGGCCCGATCTTGGAACTCACCACCTCCACTGGTGGCGAGCCGGTATCTCATTTTTCGAACCACCGTCCAGATCCTACGGGCGTAAACCGTCATCCTACCACGACCTCGGCCCACGACCACGCCCACCTCTAGCGCTCATGACTAATCTTCCTACGATTCGATTAAGAATTTTTATGCATCAAGATTTATTCCACTTGTTTAAAAGCAAGTCTTATGAATATTTTAAGAGGATTTGTTCTCATGAGTTCACAAAATCCTATCGTTTCAATCTCTAAGTAGTATACTATTGCTATTCATCAAATCATATCACATCCAATCAATTCACAAGCAATAGTACGGGTACTTACTCAGGCGAACTGAGTGCTAGGAGACTCGGTGCCATGCCTTTCAAACCATTCTTTACGAATAAAGACTAACAAAACAATCTTTTGAAAACATTTTGGGCCTCGGGCCCACACCGAAGCCTTTGAACTCGGCTCGATACCACCATTGTAACGCCCCAAACTCGGACAAGACACCACGCCCGAACGGTATGTTACGGGAAAACGTCTTTGAGTGATCCGATTTTTTTCGTTTAGAAGTGGGGTGAAAACATAGTGAATTTGAGGAAAATTTGAGTAGGCTTGTTTGATTAGATTTTGAAAACTTATCCAAGTATATAGTTAAAGCGAGTTGATTTCATTTAGCACATCCAATAGTTTCTTAGTGCCATTGTGAAACATTTTAGACATAGTAGAAAATCAAGTTCGATTTGGAAATCATTTGAGTTTATTGTATAGCAAAACATAGCGAGATACCGATGGTATAGTTTAAAACACATTGCGATATAATTTTGAAAACGTTGTCTTTCCAAGTTTTAGTAAAATATCATGCCAAGTTATTTGTTAAGCAGGTTGAGAATCTAATTAAAACATACCCCTCATAAAGATATAATTTAAAGGCCTTTTACAAATCCAAATTAAAACCCAAATAACAGTAATTAAACTAAAGTACCCAAATGATAGAGTTGGAGTAAAACTTTATTAAGCATGGCATGAGCACCCCGAGTCCATCCGGCTCCATGTCGCGTCACGAGTCACTGAAATGTCAAAGGAGAGGGTGAGTCGAGTGACTCGATGCATAAATCCCGCTCCCGATGAAACAACATGCTAACACACATCATACATAGCAACATAATTAATGCAACCCGATCCTAACCATCCGTATCTCCTTTTTCTACCCCGTGTGGTACCAAACCATTGGTGGTGCCAAACCACCGGTGACATATAGTCACAATGTGTTACTAAAAACTTTGGTGTCCCAAAGACACAAATGTGCTACCAAAGCATCGGTGACCGTAGTCACGATAATCGAATGATGGGGCCAACCCATCGTTTGATACCCAATCACTAGCGTGACGATCCCATATCTCAAAGTGGGGCCAACCCACGATGGTGTTAACCACGAGGACAAGTCGCAATGAGGTGCCCAACCTCCGGTGTCCCAAAGACACAAATGTGCTACCAAAGCATGGTGACCGTAGTCACAATAATCGAATGATGGGGCCAACCCATCGTGTGATACCCAATCACTAGCGCAGACGATCCCATATCTCAAAGTGGGGCCAACCCACGGTGGTGTTAACCACGAGGGACAAGTCGCAATGAGGTGCCCAACCTCGGTGTCCCAAAGACACAAATGTGCTACCAAAGCACTTTGGTGACCCAAAGTCACAAGGTGTGTTACCAAAACACTGGTGCTCGTCAAAGACAAAATATCATGCTCCCTCCACTCATATCACCCATCAACATACCATACTCATGTAATCATGCATATCATACAAGTCGTGCATATCATGCCAACATGTCTAGCATTACCTCTCATAGCATACATATCATAGATCATAATACCCAAGGTATCCATAATAGAACTGGTAATAAATTAGACTTACCCGGATACGTGCACATACCCGTTTGGGTATCCAATAATCCATCATAATTGTCATGGTTTTTAATAGGGAAAGCAGGTTTAATAACAATATTACTAAGTATAGTGTGTTAGTTTACACACAGTATAACGAAGGCCTTAATCCCAAAGAAACGATCTACAATCTTTAAACTCCTTGCTCCCTTCACCTGATTTGGTTTCCTACCAAATCCCGAACCAAATAGTGGTTCCCTTTGACAATCGGCCAACCTATAAAGAAGAAAGTATTAATCTCTTGAAGCTTTGACTAAACGAGAACTAAGAGAATAAACTAACAACAATACCAACCCTTACCAATCAGCTAATGAAGCAGGAGACTTCTCTTGTTTGCTTCCAAAATCCAAGGATCCTATAACGAGATGATTCACAAACGATTAACACTCTTCCAAAGTTACCATATTCGGCTCTTAATCAAACCCGAATCGATTAAGAACAGAAAGAGATAAGAAATGGCCATACGGCCAAACACTTACCCAACACCCAAGATCGATCAACCAACAAGATCACCCTTCACTAATATTCGGTCAAGAGAGGGAGCTATTATAAGGGAGAAAAGATTCGGCCAACACCTTAAAAGAAAGAAAAGAGAATTATCTTTAGATGTTTAACACACCCGTGTTCGGTTCTGAATGAGAGAAGAGAGAAAACAAATGTGAGATGAGAGTAGAGTGAGAATCGAATTTCGGCAAGATGGTTTAAGAGAAAGAGAAAAATCGGCAACAATAGAAGAGAGGTTCGGCTTAAGATTTTGGGAAGAAATGAAATGATGGGAATATTTTGGGAGATAACTTTCGGTTTACACAAATGAAAAGAAGAAAGAAACTAGAAGAGCCTTCGGCCAACAACACAAAATGTAAAAAAAACCAATTACAAAATTCGGCAAATAGAGTTGCTTGGGGTTTCGGTTTCAAGAAGCAAAAGTGGGAGAGTTTTACTTGAAATTCGGTTTAGGCAATTGACAAAAAGAAAAAACAATTTTAGCTTACCACATTTGACCGAAAGCAACCAAAATGCTAAAGTGGAATTCGGCACTACCCACACCCTCACTAACCAAGCCATCACTCCCCCATGAAGCATCCAAGTTTCGGCCAACACCTCAACCACTCCTCAATATTCGCCACCACTCCCCCATTAACTCCCTACCACACATTCAAATTAGCTTGACCAAGTCTACCTCCACAACTTGCTCTCCACCTTCCATTTGAATGGGTGGACCAAGTCAAGGAAGAATTCGAATTGCCTTCTAACTCTTCCTCCATGCCGTCCAAAATGAGAGCCAAAATGGGAACTCGCAACTTGAACTCGGGATCTCTCCCCCTTGTAGTTGACGCCACACTCAAGCCCCTAGTGGCACATACTTTGCCACTTTGCCGACTCCTCATTTGTGCAACCAAACACCAAATAATATTCTTAAACCCCGACTTCTCGGCTCCTCTCCTATAAAGCCTAAAAACAAAAATTCTCCTACCTACTCAGGCACATTCCTAACCTACAATTAAGCCCCGAAACTACACAAACAAACAACACAAACACACTAAACACATGCAAAACATGCAACAACAAAGCACCCCTAACCCGGGATATTTACGGTATTCACTGTAATTCCTCAGGAAATACATCTTCAAAGTCCTTAACCGTTCTAACTCGCTAACACCTTCTTCTTTTCCACCCAACGCACTTACAAAGGCTAAGAACGCCTTGCACCCTTTCTTAACCATTTTCTCGACCTTTAACTATTTGAAACTACATTAGACAAGTAATTTCTCCTTTCTCCGATCATTACTACTACTTCATCCTCCGAGTCCTTAGTTTCATTCGTTTAGCCGCACAATCCAACATGGCTCGGTGTTCTACTAGCAAGTCCATTCCGAGTATAAGTTCAAACTCTCAGAAGGGTAACTCCATTAGGTCAGCCAGAAAGTTCACTCCACGAATCTCTAGGGTACATTCCGAAAGATCTTATCTACCACTACGTTTGGCTTAATGGGCTTACTACGACCATCCGCCTATCGGAAGGTTCGAGTCAGGCCTAGTGTTTCCACTACACTACATGCAACATAGGAATGGGTCGAGCCCACATCAATTAAGGCATAATAAGGCTGTCAAAAATAAAGAACGTCATCGGTTATAACATCCGCGCGTCACCGATCCTCCCTCGGTGAACCGCATAAACCAAACACGGTTGCCTTGCCTCGGCATTAGCGGCACCTCGGCCACTGTGTTCCACGGCCTCTGCCCGCACCATTACCTCTGTTGCGAACCACGACCCCGTTGAGGCTATTGTCGCGCTCTACCGGCTGACTAACGATCCCGAAGTGCGATCGACTCTCATCCGGTTTCTTGGGACAATCCTTGAGCATATGGTCCTTGGACCCACACAGAAAACATCCTCCCGCTTTTTTCCAAAGACTCCCTAAGTGCTTCTTTCCACAATGCTCACAAGGGCGATCATCGCCATCCTGTACCAAACTTGCGATTCGCGGCCCATCAACTCTAGGCCTCTTATGAACCTTTCCAGATGGTCGAAAACCTCTTTTGGGCTTATTCCCATCCACAGCCTGCTTGGTAGAATCCTTGATTCCCTCAGCCACCTTGGCCTTTTCTACCAAAGCAGAGAACTCCCGCTCCTGATGCGAGGCTATCAACAGTCTCAGATCGTCACTTAGTCCGTCCTCAAAACGGACACAGCGCTCATGCTCAGTTGCCACTACTTCTCGAGCATAGCGACTCAACCTCAGGAATTCAGCCTCATACTCTACCACGGACTTGTTCCCTTGAACCAGCCCCAGAAATGCCTTCCTTTGCTCATCAGTATACCTGGTTCCAACATACTTCTTCTGAAATGCTTCCTTAACATACTACCAGGTCAGATCCTCAGCCGTGGTACCATCCCGAACAGTTAACCACCATTGATACGCTTCATCGCGTAAAAATGCCACCATCCCTTTCAACTTCTCCTCAAGGATTAGATCAAGCTCATCCATTATGCGCTCTGTCGCTTCCAACCAGTACTCAGCTGTACTGGGTGCTACTCCAGACACTCCACGAAACATTTTCGCTCCATTAGCTCAGAGCCGTTCAGGCACAGACTTTCGATTTCCCGAATTTCCTCCTGCACCAGCCACCAACTCCAAAACTCGCAAAGACTGACTGCGACACAAAGATCATCCCCGTCGAGTTTTTCTTTGCTCAACATTAACAGCTGGGGGTGGTGGTGGCGGTGGTATCTCATTGTCAGACCCTTGACCCGATCTAATGGGTTCTGACACAGTCATCCTTCCTCTACCTCGTCCATGACGACCACGTCCTCTAGAGCTCATTTCTAACGTCAAAATCTGATTCAGAAGTTTTATGAGTTAGTGCTTTTGTTTCACTTGATTACTCGCGAAGGAATTTTATGAAAAGAGTTTTAGGAGTGGTTATTTCGTATGCACACAGTCTTTCCATTCATTCATCCATCAAACAATTATGAACTCTCGTTCATTTAAAGAAAGGTTGTAGTTTTCATTATTATTATTTTTCCACTACCCAGGGGTATTTTTGTAATTTTGTCCTATAGGGGTATTTTCGTAATTTTTCAAAAGAAAAAGTTCCTTGGTGATTTCGTCAAAAAGTATTTTGGTAATTTCAAAGTCCCGGAGTAATTTGGAAAAATTTTGAAATCCGGGGGTATTTCGATAATTTTTTGACCTCAGGGGTATTTGGGTAACTTTTTGCAAACCGGGGCACATTTGTAAAAGTTAACAAATCAGGGATATTTTAAAAGTTGTAAGACTTTGAGGGTTCTTTTTGTGAATTGTTCTTTTCAAAACGATGATGTTGCAAAAATTTTGGAAATTAGGGTCATTTTGGTAATTTTGTAAGTTAGGGGAAATTTTGTAATTTTCCACAATTCAAGGTATTTTTGATAGTTTTCAAATTAGGGTTTTTGAGCATTTCTAAAATAATGAAATTTTGGCAAAACTGTTGGGTAGTTGGTCATTTTATAAACCAAGGGTATTTTGGTAATTTTACCACTAGGGGCATTTTTGGAATTTCATAAAGAGGAAATTTTTAGGAGAATTTTGTAAAGATGGTTTTCATGAATTTAGAAGAGAGTTTTAAAACTAGGGTTTTGTTGTGTTTATAGAAAACACGGCTAGTTCCTTTTGGGTTTTAGTTATCGTGTTTAGCCTATGACCGAGTCCTCTTGGTCGTAGTGAACCAAAGCTACGCACTGAGCGAGGATTCGAGTGGAGAGGAGGTGAGTCACGCGGATCGCTTAAATACCAAGCTCCCACCGAAACCATTCCTAGACATGCGCATGGAGGTTGCCACACCCATCGAGCCCTGCGGGTTAGGGTGAACCAGAAGCTACGCACGGGTAGGATTCTGCGAAGAGGAGGTGAGTCACTAGGACTGCTTAAATACTGTGCTCTTAGGATCCAATCCTAAACATGCGCATTGAGAGAGGTTACCACACCCCTAACTCGATTGCTTAGCCATAGGTTTGTTTAGTGCATTAAGTCTTATGTGTTTGTGTTTGAGTAATCTAGTCCTAGGGTTCAAGTTCCTATCATACTATTCTACGTTCCATGCCTTTTCTACCCTTCCATAACTCATAAATCACATAATCATACTGAGATGGTTAGGGGTACTTACTTACCAGTGGGTGGGTCGGAGACTTAGGTGCCATGCCAGAAAACCTGCTTATTTCTTAAGATACTTTCAAAAAAACTTACTTGGCTCGATTTGAAAACGTTTTGGGCCTTAGCCCACAGGCCGAGAGTTTTAAAACCTGGCTCTGATACCAAACTGAAACACCCCAAACCCGGCCCACGAGCCTGAACCGAATCTGGTATGTTCCTTAAGTAAACCGGTTTCAAATTCTTTTGTTCCTTAGGAAAAACTTGTGCGATTTTAAAAAAATATTGTTTGGGTTGGGATTGTGTTGAAAACCAATTCATCTTATATTGAAATCCATTAAATAAGGTGACAAAACGATTTAGGGTTTATTTTAAAGGAAATAAATTTTAAACTTAACTTTAATTGAAAATAATTCGTAACATAGTAATTAAAAATAAAAGTAAAGAAGTGTAACTTATGGCCTTATTACATCAAGTAGAATCCCAATATAAAATTCTAAAATACTTAAATAAATTTAAATATCCATATTGAATAAAACTCAATAAAACTTCAAGCTGAGCATGGCCATCCCTAAGCTTCCGCCGAACCCGGTCCATTATTGCTCGTCACCTGAAAAATAGTCCCACAACGGGGTGAGTCAACAGACTCAATGTGTACACAACACTAAAATTCAATAGATCAGGCATACATTTTTCATATCCAATACTTATTCAAATAACAGATAAAAATGATGATGCAACCTAAACCCAAACCTAGGTGCCATCCGCTACACATCCCCCGTACCAACACGCACACCGTGGGGACTACTAAGTCAACCCTCCATCCGCTACACACCATCGGCGCGTCATTTGCAATCGACGTGCTCATCGCCCATATAAAATTTTGTGGCATAGCCACGGATAATTGTGTCATGAGACACCACATTGAGATAATGTAACCGGTTACCACATTCGGATAATGTGACCGAAGTCACCACATTCGAGATAGTGAGACCGTAGTCATCACATTCACTTCCCCCTTTTCATATATCCCGAATGACCCATATTATTCATATCATGCATATCCTACTTAAATTCACATTCTTATAAATTTTCACATGTTATAAATAACATATTTCATAATCCTAGTGGAAGTAGGAAACGATGCACGAGTACTTTGTACCATATTATGGTACCTTAGCCACATTCTTATAAACATGCATATATTACATATTACCATCAATCTTATTAAAAGTTAGTGTGGGTACACACTGATTCGCTTAAAATTTCCTTGAGATCCCGAAAAGCTTGATCTAATGCTTGGATCCTTAATCCCTACATTTGATTAATCACCTACTACTTTAATAAAAAGCCATTCGGCCATAAATCCAAATCCTAGTAGGATTAGTATACTTAAACTTACCTTGTGGATTTTAAATCCCGAAACTCACCGAATAACTAGGGAACACGTGGCCTATGGTGTACCTTCGGGAAAAGAACTTCTCCTTTCTTGTAGTCGACACTTAGTAAATCCTGAAAGATCTCCTTGAAGAATTCGACAGCACCTATGCTTGAAGCCCCTCAAAGATTCAGCTTTTGATGGATTGGAAAGAAAAGAGAAGGAAGAATAAAGATGGAGGATTCGACTATGGCTTCTAATGGAGAGGAAAATATTCAGCTAGGTTCCAACAATTACTTAATCTCGACTTGACAAAATAAAAGAAAGAAAAGAAGAGAAGAGAGCACTAAGAATTCGGAAGAGAAAGGAGGAAGCACAAATTGATGAGTAGCCCTCCTTCCTTCCTTTTATAGCCGAAATTATCATCTAAGGAGTCCCTTACTTGGCCACCACTCCTCTATCTGATAACTTTATCCTTTAATTATCACTTAAAATAAAAGATAATTCAGCAACTATCCTTACTTAGCCGAAATTATTAAACTCAAAGTCCCTTACTTGGCCATCACTTCTCCCTTATTTTCCTCTTTATCTCTTTATTCAAATTAAAAGAATTTAATCCAACAATTATCTCTTAAAAATAATGATAAATAAATCCCTTATTTATCCACTATTTATAAAATAATAAAAACTCCTAATTTATAGCCATGTGCCGTCCACCTCTCTGCTCCTTGTAGCAAAATAAAATTTCTTTTATTTGCTTCCCATGTGACTTGAACTTAGGCCCATTCCTCTTGCATATGGCGCCATTTCCATAGGCCCTAAGTGGCATCTTCAGACCACTTTTCCAAGCCTGTTTGTGTGTCAAATTTCACAAACTTTTTCTTTTAAGGCCACCTTGCCTTAATTTCCTCTTTTAAACCTTAAAACTCGTCATTTCTAGGTCATTTCTAAGTTTCCAAAAATTTTTGACCGGCTCTGTAAACTTGACATTTCCTTACATTTCCAAGTTTCCAGAAATGTGTACTTTCCATTTTTGAATCATTTCCTTACATTTCCAGGTTTCCAAAAATGTTCATGTCTATGCATTCCCAGGTTTCCAAAAATGTCCATTTCCATTTTCATTTTCATACATTTCTGAATTTCCAAAAATATTAAAAAATTATTCATATTACTTAAGACTTGTCATTTCGTACAATTAAACCGAAAATACATAGGCCCTTTCCAGGATGTTACAGATTCACCATCTCCATCTGCTTAAGGATATAGATTGCTTAAGCTAACAAACGGTTACAAGACGTAACGGGCCCAAAATTGTTTTTTGTCTTTATTTTTTATATTGTTCCGAATGCTTCCTTAAAATGTGTCATGATATTTAAGCCCAGTGAAATTATATTTAGTTGTACGAAAATTAAATGGTTCTAGAGAAGCCATTACTTAATACACTATGATTTTATACAGGCCATTTGTAACATCCCAAAATTGGGCCTAGTAGGATTGGGCCCAATGGGCTTTGAGCGTAGTAGCGTTTAAAATTTTTTTTAGAGAACAAGAGAATGGCTTTAGTGCAAGTTGGACTTATTAGGTGAGTGATTTTGGAAGGTTAGAGGGCTTCTATGAAGTCCCTGGATCAAACTTTGGCTTTAGGGAAATTTTGGTTTTAGGTGAAAAAAACCTTGGGAGTTGGTAGGTAGGCTTTAAGAATAAAATGTGGAGAAAAATGACACAAGTGGAGTGTGTGGTGTAGTGGCAAAGTGACGCCACATAAGAGACAAGGGGGTGACGCCACAGGGAAGGAAGGAGGTCCAAGGTTCAAGTCTTGGCTCTTGCATTTTGGTTTTCTTTTTAAATTGACTTTAGAATTTGGCATTAGATTTATATTTAGTTGCGCATGGCTTTAGACACAAGAAGAGCTTGTGGCCTAGTGGTAAGTGGCGTGTTGAGCTATTGAAGGGAGCAAGGGTTCGAATCTCGTGACAAGGAAAGGAGTATTTATTTTGCGGATTGGACGGGAAGAGTTTGAGTTGGATTTAAACTCTGCTGACAGAAGGATCCCACATCGGAAAGATACAAAGAAGGAAGGTGAAAAGCTAGCTATATATATAGCATCATTCTAGGAAGAGGATGAATACACCTTGGAGGGCGTTTGGGCACAGGAGTGGTCGGAGCGCGGATTAGCACCAGATTCCTATCAGGTGTGTAACTCTCTCTACTCTAGCTGTAGAGCGGCAAATGCCGAAGTGCCGATCATAGCAATAGTAGCCACACGAGCGTGCAAGTGCACGTGTGGGGCTTCGGCGCGATAGTTGAGACCATCAGTAGTATTCTTGTGGGTTGAGGCTGCTTGGGCTGCGATGGGCCGAAGTGGGCCCAATGGGCCCGTGGGCCCAATTGAATAAAATTGTATGATGGTGTAGTATATAGTGAACTAGACTAGGTGAATCTCATATACGTGGCTAGATTTGTGTTAGGTGGGCCACACGAGCGTGTAGGCCCGAATGGGCCGAAATCGGGTTTTAGGCCCAATAGTCCGGTACGACCGAAAATGGTAGCTGAGTCGCTCGGGGCGACATTAGGCCTTCGAAAAGGCCATTGCAGGTGTGAAATTACTGAAATACCCTCGATAGGTAAATTACGAAAATACCCTTGCTAGGTAAAATTACGGTTATACCCTTAGAGGTTGATTAGCTTGATTATGTTGTATTATGTCTATCTGATTATGATGGTAATTCATGTTATACTTATAATTGATATATGTTTTGCATACATGTCATAACTGCATACACACAATTATTATGTCATGACATGTTGCATGGGTTGGGGTATGATGAGAAGAGGAGGAAACATGATCTCTTTTAGACTGTCACCAGTGGTTAGGTACCACAAGTGGGTTGGCCCCACATGCTATATTTTGTGACTAAGTCTCAGTGGTTTGGAACCACCAGTGGTTAGGTACCACATATATTATTTCTGTGACTCGTCCCAGTGGTTTGGCACCACAGTGGGTTGGCCCCACGTATTGATATTAGGGATTGTCACCAATGGTTTTGACCACAATGTGGGTTGGCCCCACACATATTATTTGTGACTACGGTCACCAGTGGTTTTGACCACATATATATATATATATTATTAGTGACTACGGTCACCAGTGGTTTTGACCACCAGTGGTTTGGTACCACACGGGGTAGATATAGGAGTTTCGGATGGTTAGGTTTGGGTTGTATGACACGTATATTGGCTTGTGAAACTGTGTAAGGGCGTTAATATTTTGGGGATGGGAATTTACACAGTGAGTCTCGGTGACTCACCCCCCTCCGTTAAATTTTGCAGGTAATCCTTAGACTGCGGATATGGAGCTGAGGTGGACTTGAGGTGGCCATGCATTACGATTGCTTTCGTAAACTTCGTTTTAATTTGAACTTATTTTAATTCGGGATTTTATTTTGTAATAAGGCCACTATTACTTTAATTTTGGTATTTTCTTTGGCTTAGCTTTTAATTTGATTACTGCCTATTATTATTCAATGTGCGATACGGGATTTTCCTAAACCCTTAATAACTGTTTTTTTTTTTCAAAATGTTAACAAAAAGGATAACAATCAATAAATATTTAAACTCGAAATTTTTAACAAACGCGCAGTTTTTAAACAACCTTTTATGTGACATGCCAGATCCGGTCATAACTTCTAGGCCGGGTTTGGGGTGTTACACCATTATTTTTAATTTTATAGCATTGGAACTCGATAACCATCTCAAATCGAGCACTAGATATTGTTTCACATTGGCTAAATTGACACAAATATAATTATTCTAAACATTAAGATCATTTCTGTAACACCCCAAACCTGGTCAGAATGCTACGACCGAATCTGGCATGTCACAAGGGAGAAAACATTTCTGAAAACCGAGTTATTGCCTTGAAGAGGAAAGGAAACCTTGGAATTTATAAAAACAGAGTTTGTATTGTGCGACTAGTTGAACCATTTTGAGATTTAGTTTGAAAAGCTAAGTTGTCTTGTTATCAATACTCGATTGCTAATTACCAAATTGTAAAATCTTGAAAATCACGCGATTATTTAAGTTTTGAAAACATCCCTTTCATAATCTTTTAGGCATGCCTTAACGATCAAAGCAAAATTAAGAGAATTAACAAAATAAATAAATCCAAGTTAAAATTTAGATGGCCTTATTACATTACCCAAAATCTAACTTAAACTAAAATAAATCCGAAATAACTGAAATAAAAACTGAAATATCGTGCATGGCCACCTCGAGTCCACCTCGGCTCCATATCCGCGATCTAAGGATTACCTGCAAAAATAACGGAAGGGGTGAGTCGCCGAGACTCAGTGGGTAAATCCCCATCCAATCGAACTTAGACTCTCCCACAGATTCATATGCAAAATATGTATGTCATGCAACCCAACCAACCTAGATATCCATCCGCATCTCCTGTGTCTACCCAACATTTGTGGCACCTAGCCACTGGTGGTACCTAACCACTGGTGACAAAAGTCACAATAATAGTATGTGGGGCCAACCCACTTGTGGTACCTAACCACTGGTGATAATCCCTAATATCAATACGTGGGGCCAACCCACTGTGGTACCAAACCACTGGGACGAGTCACAGAAATATATGTGGTACCTAACCACTGGTGGTTCTAAACCACTGAGACTTAGTCACAAAATGATAATATGTGAGGTCAACCCACTTATGGTACCTAACCACTGGTGACAGTCTGAAAGATCATGTTTCCTTCCTCTTCATCTCATATCCTAAACTCATGTACAATAATTAATATGATATGATCATGCTTAACGATTAGTTGACATGGCACATTCAGGTTTTTAACGTATGCATTTATTGATAGCAGAACATAATAGAGTTACCCGGAATCCTCGCTTTTACCCACAAGGGTATTTTAGTGACCAAAATGTCACTTCGGCTTTCAGACATACTAGCAACTAATAAAATAACACATGAAGTGTGTGAGAGTTACCCACTTGATAACGCGTAACACAATACTTTCTACGTCGAAACCATCGTTGACAGGCACTACCGCTATCTGCCTACTACTCTGCTCAGAAGCCGGCCCACAACCCGGTGGCCAATCTCGAATCTAGCGACATCTGCCGCTTCTTAAACTTAGGGGCTGGGTTCACAGGTCCAACCCCCTTCCTAGAATCGCTGGCATTTGAGTCCATGGAACGGATCTTTGGTCAGAAGACCGAGTTAACACGTAGAGTAATATATGAATAGATTTACACGCTTAACTAAATAGATCTTCTTACCTAGATTGATAAAAGCTGAGGCTTTAGGCTTGATTCACAAGTCAAACAAATCCCGAAAGTCTCCAAGAAGAAAGCGACACCACTTCCACCTATATTCGGCCACGTATCCCACCATTAGGCCAATTAGCCATTTCGGCTTTGGCATGAAAACTCGAAAGAGTGATAACAAAATAAGAGAAATCGCCCCTTACCTTAACCCACAGATTCGTTCAACACCTAGGAAGAATCGACACCACACCACCCTAGAGAAGATTCGGAAAAGGCTAGAGTAAAAGAGAATCAGATAAAAAAAAACTCGAAAATAGAAATGAAGATCTTCAAATGGAGGCTTAGGGGTTTCGACTTTTAGGGAAAAATGGAATAGGGAATGGAAGTTTGAGGTTTTGGTTTTGAGAATAACAAATAGTGAAGGAAAAAGGTGAAAAACAGGTTTCGGCTTTTAGGGAGATTGAGAGAAAACGCAAGAGAGAATGGCTAGGAGATTCGGCTTTGGAAAAAGAAAGTATGGGGCAAAGGGTGTTCGGCTCTTGCAAGAAATTGGAGATGAGAAGAGAGTTAGGGGGGTTTCAGCCCTAAGAAGAAATTGAGAGAAGAGAAAAGAAACAAAATGAAATGAGGGTTGGTTCTAGCAGAAAAGAGATGAAGAGAAAGTAGGAACTTCAAAATGCCAAAAATGCAAATGCCAAAAAATGAGAAAAGAACTCCTACTTGGCTAGATAGAAATTCGGCACACTCTAGCCACACAAAAACCGATCCTTCCCCCTACTAAGAGTTTGAAATTCAGCCAACACTACCACCCCTTACTCAATCCCTTGTTTTTCTCCTTAAACCACTCCTGACCACTTATTTGAAACATTTTGAAAACTCCAAGCTCCACTTTTTTCCTCTCTGCCAACCATTCAAATTATTTGACTCACTCCACTCCCCTATCCTGAGGTGTTTCAGTCGATTTCTGCCTCTGCTCCCCTTGACGCCAAAAAGAACTCCTTGCGACTCGAACTTGCTCCCTCTCCCCCTTTTTGTGGCGTCACTTACCAGCATCTTAAGTGGCGCCTCCTTGCCACTCTACCATCCCTTTTCTTGTGTCACAAATCGCAACCTAAAACCCCTTAAGTCCTACTCCTATGCAGCTCACCCCTAGAGTGCCCAAAACGAAAATTTTCACTAAGGCTCCGGATTACCCCTAAGTCATTCCTAGACCCTAAAGTACCCTAAACTAACATGACAAACATAGCATTCACATACAAACACGTAAAATGCAAAGCCCCTAATTTAGGATGTTACAGTTCTACCCCCTTAAAATAATTTCAGCCTCGAAATTACCTGATCAAAAGAGTTGAGGGTATTGCTATCGCATAACATCCTCTGGCTCCCACGTAGCTTCTTCTGATCCATGGTTTCGCCACAACACCTTCACCAAAGGAACCGATTTCCTACGCAATACTTTGACGTCCCGATCCAAGACCTGCACTGGTTCCTCCTCAAAAGATAAGTCTGGGCTTACTTCAATTTCTTCTCTCTTGGCACAACATGAGACGGATCCGAACGAGAAGCGTCTAAGCATAGAAACGTGAAATACGTCCTGGATCTGACTCAACTCTGAAGGTAACTTGAGCTGATAGGCTACTGGTCCCACACGCTTCAACACTCGATCAGGCCCGATAAACCTGGGGCTTAACTTGCCCTTCCGACCAAATCTCAGCACCTTCTTCCACGGCGACACCTTTAAGAAAACCTTGTCACCCACTGCAAATTCTATATCTTTCCGCTTAAGATCAGCATAGGACTTCTGCCTATCCGAAGCCTCCTTCAATCGAGTTCGAATTAGCTTAACCTTGTCTTCCGTTTCAGCAACCAACTCTGGACCTAACAACTGACGCTCACCCAACTCTGTCTAACACGTAGGTGTGCGACACTTCCGACCATATAACGCTTCATACGGCGCCATCTGAATACTCGACTGGTAGCCATTGTTATACGCGAATTCCGCCAACGGTAGAGATTCTTCCCAACTACCCCTGAAGTCCAAGACACAGCCCCTTAACATATCCTCCAGAATCTGAATTACCCTCTCCGGCTGCCCATCAGACTATGGATGAAACGCTGTACTGAAATCCAACTTTGTACCCAAAGCCTAATGCAACGCCTTCCAAAATCTTGACATAAATCTAGGGTCTCTGTCCGAAATGATCGATACTAGCACCACATGTAACCTTACAATCTCTGATATATATAACCCCGCCAACTTATGAAGAGAGTAATCTACAGGCACAGGTATGAAATGAGCTGACTTTGTCAAACGGTCAACAATCACCCAAATCGAGTCCTTCTTAGAAGGCGTGAGGGGTAGCCCACTGACAAAATCCATCGTAATCCTTTCCCATTTCCACTGCGGAATCTTCACCAGTTGCAATAATCCCAAAGGTAACTGATGTTCTGCCTTCACCTGCTGACACGTCAAACACTTACGCACAAATTCAGTTACCTCACGCTTCAGACCCGGCCACCAAAACTGCTCCCGCAAATCCCGGTACATCTTACTACCTCCAGGGTGTATAGCGTATGGACTGCTATGTGCTTCCTGAAGAATCTTCTGCCTTAACTCCACATCTTTTGGCATGCAAACCTTCCCCTGGAAACATAGCACTCCATCGCTGTTCAAGCTATACCCCTCTAATCCACCATTCTGCACTTGCAAAAATTGAGTGCTCAAGACACCATCTGATAATTGTTTCTCTTTAACCTGATTCACCCATGTCGGCTTCACTTGCAGTTCCGCTAATAGACTTCTGTCATCATACAAACTAAGGTGGGCAAACATTGCTCTTAAGTCTGATATTACCTTGCGGCTCAACGCGTCTTCCACCGCGTTAGCCTTTCCCAGATGGTACTCAATCGAGCAGTCATAATCCTTCAACAACTCAATCCACCTCCGCTGTCTTAAATTCAACTCCTTCTGAGTAAAGAGGTATTTCAAACTCTTATGATCCGTGTAAACAATAGACTTCTCCCCATACAAGTAATGTCTCCAAATTTTGAGGGCGAAACCACTGCAGCCTAACTCCGGATCATGCATCGGATAATTCACTTCGTGAGGGCCTCGGTGGCGAAGCATACGCTACTACTTTCCCTCTAGCATCAAGACACATCCTAACCCGAAGATGCGACGCATCACAATAAACCGTAAACTCTTTCTCCGCTTGAGCTAAATCAATACCTGGAGCTTAGTCAAAATCCTCTTTAACTTCTCAAAACTTTCTTGTTGTTTGTCGGACCACACAAACGGAACCCCTTTCCTTAACAACTTGGTTAACGGTCTTTGCAATCAAAGAAAACCCTTCCATAAACCTTACGTAATACCCCGCTAAACCCAGAAAACTCGAATCTCTGCCACAGACTTAGGTGGTTTCCAATCGAACACAGCTTCAATCTTCCGAATGTCCACCCTAATCCCCTCAGCTGACACCACATGACCCAAAAAGGTAACTTCCCTTAGCCAGAACTAGCACTTACTAAACTTTGCGAATAACTCTTCTCCCTCAGAATTTGCAAAACCAAACGAAGATGTGCATCATGCTCCTCCTCGGACTTCGAGTACACCAGAATATCGTCTATAAACACTACGATGAACCGATCCACATAAGGTTGAAAAACCCGATTCATCATATCCATAAACGCTGCTGGTGCGTTAGTCAATCCAAACGGCATCACCAAGAATTTGTAGTGACCATAACGGGTACAAAACGCCGTCTTATGAATATCCACCTCCTTGACCTTAAGCTGGTGATACCCTGACCTCAGATCTATCTTGGAAAAGACTGATGCTCCCTTAAGTTGGTCGAACAGGTCGTCTATCCTCGGTAACGGATACTTATTTTTGATCGTCAACTTATTCAACTAACGATAATCAATACACATTCGCATCGATCCGTCCTTCTTCTTAACAAAAAGCACGGGTGCTCCCCAAGGCGATACACTCAGCTGGATAAAACCCTGGTCTAACAACTCCTGAATCTGCACTTTCAGCTCCACTAACTCCTTCGGCGCCATTCTATATGGGGCAATAGACACCAGCGCCATTAGGGTAGAAGGTCAATACCAAACTCAACCTCGCGATCTGGAGGCAATCCCGGAAGCTCTTCTGGAAAAACATCAAAAAATTCCTTTACCATTCGGACATCCCCCACAGTTGATTCCTTAACCTCCAAAGCACAAACATAAGCCACAAACGCCTTACATCCTTTCCTCACCATTTTCTTGGCCTTCAAAGCAGATACCATATTAGATAGGTAGTTCCTTCTCTCACCTATCACCACCGCCTCTTCACCCTCGACAGTTCTCAACACCATGTGTTTGGCTGCACAGTCCAAACTTGCTTGATATTTTACTAACCAATCCATACCCAAAATCAAATCGAACTCCCCAAATGGCAGTTCCATCAGATCAGCCAGAAACACTACCCCTTGCAGTTCTAAGGGTACATCCTTATACAGTTTATTCACTACTACAGAGTGTCCTAGAGGGCTAACTACAGTCATGTCCCTAGAAGAAGTCTCATAGGCTAAGTTTAGAGTTCCCGCTATAGTACTAGCAACATACGAGTGCGTCAAACCAATATCAATCAAGGCAGTATAAGGCAACCCATAAATTAAGAACATACCGGTTATGATGTCCGGTGCGTCGCCCTCCTCTCGACGCCTAGCCGCATAGACTAACCTGTGGTGTCTTGCATCCATATTCCCAAAGACCTCCTCGCCGGTGCTCACGGCCTCGACCGAAACCATTACCCCCTACGGGTGGACCACGACCCCTCTACGATTTGCGACCATCTCTTACAGTATTGTACGCCCTGACCCTCGGTCGTGTCCTAACTGGCCTCCGCGGACAATCCCGTATCCGATGATCCATTGACCTACACTCGAAGCACCCTCTGCTACCTGTCCAACACTCTCCCGAATGAAACTTCCCGCATCGAGCACACTGTGGTGGCCCGAGCGAGCGAGTGAGCTTCGCCGCTCGACTCGCCCGCCAAACCTAGCCCTTTTACGAAAACCCCCAGCAGACCCTGATGGCCCAAAACTCCTTTTATTCCTATTTCTGTCCTGATTCTGTTTCTCGGACTGCTTCACCTCCTCAGCTATCTTGGCCTTTTCTATAAGAACGGCAAATTCTCTCTCTCGCTGTGGAGCAATCAACACCCGCAGCTCATCTCTCAGCCCATCCTCAAACCTAACACAGCGCTCATGGTCCGTAGCCACAACACCCCGGGCATAACGGCTTAACCGTAAGAATTCTGCCTCATATTCGGACACCGCTTACTCCTCGAACCAAATTCAAAATGCCTTACGCTGCGCATCCACATAATCGGTCCCAACGTACTTCTCTCGATATGCCGCTCAAGAAATCCCGGTGATATCTCTCGCCATCGCACCATCCCTGATCGTGAGCAACCACTGATAGGATTCGTCCCGAAGAAGAGACACGATCCCTTTCAACTTCTCCTCAACCGTAAAGTCAAGATCATCCATTATGCGCTCAGTCGCCTCTAACCAGTATTCAACTGCGTTAGGGGCTACACCAGAAATTCCCCTAAATACCTCCGCTCCATTAGCTCGGAGTCATTCAGACACAGATTTTCGAGCCCCCGCATCCATGCCTGCTCCAGTAACTCTCTCTAGGACCCGTAGCATCGTCGGAGACACCACATCATCTCCACCCATTTGATCCTGAAACTCTGCACTCGCGGCTGGCGGTGGCGACACCTCATTCTCTGACCCATGGCCAGACCCTACTGGTTCCGATACAGTAATCCTACCCCTACCACGACCACGTACATTACGTCCACGTCCTCGAGTGCTCATGACTAATGTTCACGATTTTGATCTGATTTGAGAGTTTTATGGGTTAGCTTTCTTCCACTATTTATCACTGAATAGTCTTATGAGTATATTATCAGAGTAGTTATTTTCGCGAATGCACACAGTCCTACAGGCTTCAGTCTCTAAGGTAAATTTCCTAATACTAGCAACCACGTCACAAACGATTAAATCATACAATCAATAATTAGAAAACTTACCGTCGCGGATCGGTGCCGGAGACTCAGGTGCCATGCTTCCCAAAATCATGTATTTCATCGAAACCATTTTACAAACCCTCTATTGAAAAATAATTTGGGCCTTATACCCACAGCCGAGCTTTTGAACTTGGCCCTGATACCACAATTGTAACACCCCAAACCCGGTCAGAATGCTATGACCGAATTTGGCATGTCACAGGGGAGAAAACACTTCTGAAAACCGAGTTATTGCCTTGAAGAGGAAAGGAAACCTTGGAATTTATAAAAACAGAGTTTGTATTGAATGACTAGCTAAACCATTTTGAGATTTAGTTTGAAAAGCTGAGTTGCCTTGTTATCAATACTCGATTGCTAATTACCCAATTGTAAAATCTTGAAAATCACGCGATTATTTAAGTTTTGAAAACATCCCTTTCATAATCTTTTAGGCATGCCTTAATGATCAAAGGAAAATTAAGAGAATTAACAAAATAAATAAATCCAAGTTAAAATTTAGATGGCCTTATTACATTACCCAAAATCTAACTTAAAGTAAAATAAATCTGAAATAACTGAAATAAAAACTGAAATATCGTGCATGGCCACCTCGAGTCCACCTCGACTCCATATCCGCGATCTAAGGATTACCTACAAAAATAACGGAAGGGGTGAGTCGCCGAGACTTAGTGGGTAAATCCCTGTCCAATCGAACTTAGACTCTCCCACAGATTCATATGCAAAATATGTATGTCATGCAACCCAACCAACCTAGATATCCATCCGCATCTCCTGTGTCTACCCAACATTTGTGGCACCTAGCCGCTGGTGGTACCTAACCACTGGTGACAAAAGTCACAATAATAGTATGTGGGGCCAACCTACTTGTGGTACCTAACCACTGGTGACAATTCCTAATATTAATACGTACGGCCAACCCACTGTGGTACCAAACCACTGGGATGAGTCACAGAAATATATGTGGTACCTAACCACTGGTGGTTCCAAACCACTGAGACTTAGTCACAAAATGGTAATATGTAGGGTCAACCCACTTGTGGTACCTAACTTTGGTGACGAAACGAAAGATCATGTTTCCTTCCTCTTCATCTCATATCCCAAACTCATGTACAACAATTAATATGATATGATCATGCTTAACGATTAGTTGACATGGCACATTCAAGTTTTTAACGTATGCATTTATTGATAGCAGAACATAATAGACTTACCCGGAATCCTCGCTTTTACCCACAAGGGTATTTTAGTGACCAAAACGTCACTTCGGCTTTCAGACATACTAGCAACTAATAAAATAACACATGAAGTGTGTGAGAGTTACCCACCTGATAACGCGTAACACAATACTTTCTACGTCGACACCATCGTTGACAGGCACTACCGCTATCTGCCTACTACTCTGCTCAAAAGCCGACCCACATCCCGGTGGCCAATCTCGAACTGCTGACACTGCTCGCTTCTTAAACTTAGGGGCTGGGTTCACAGGTCCAACCCCCTTCCTAGATTCGCTGGCATTTGAGTCCATGGAGCAGATCTTTGGTCAGAAGACCGAGTTAACACGTAGAGTAATATATGAATAGATTTACACGCTGAACTGAATAGATCTTCTTACCTAGATCGATAAAAGCTGAGGCTTTAGGCTTGATTCACAAGTCAAACAAATCTCGAAAGTCTCCAAGAAGAAAGTGACACCACTTCCACCTATATTCGGCCAAGCATCCCACCATTAGGCCAATTAGCCATTTTGGCTTTGGCATGAAAACCCGAAAGAGTGATAACGAAATAAGAGAAATCGCCCCTTACCTTAACCCACAGATTCATTCAACACCTAGGAAGAATCGTCACCACACCACCCTAGAGAAGATTCGGCAAAGGCTAGAGTAAAAGAGAATCAGATAAAAAAACCCGAAAATAGAAATGAAGATCTTCAAATAGAGGCTTAGGGGTTTTGGATTTTAGGGAAAAATGGAATAGGGAATGGAAGTTTGAGGTTTCGATTTTGAGAATAACAAATAGTGAAGGAAAAAAGATGAAAAATAGGTTTCAGCTTTTAGGGAGATTGAGAGAAAACGCAAGAGAGAATGGCTAGGAGATTCGGCTTTGGAAAAAGAAAGTATGGGGCAAAGGGTGTTCGGCTCTTGCAAGAAATTGGAGATGAGAAGAGAGTTAGGGGGGTTTCGGCCCTAAGAAGAAATTGAGAGAAGAGAAAAGAAACAGAATGAAAGGAGGGTTCAGTTCTAGTAGAAAAGAGATGAAGAGAAAGTAAGAACTTCAAAATGCCAAAAATGCAAATGCCAAAAATGAGAAAAGAACTCCTACTTGGCTAGACAGAAATTCGGCACACTCTAGCCAAACAAAAACCGATCCTTCCCCCTACTAAGAGTTTGAAATTCGGCCAACACTACCACCCCTTACTCAATCCCTTGTTTTTCTCCTTAAACCACTCCTGACCACTTATTTGAAACATTTTGAACACTCCAAGCTCCACTTTTTCCTCTCTGCCAACCATTCAAATTATTTGACTCAGTCCACTCCCCAATCCTGAGGTGTTTCAGTCGATTTCTGCCTCTGCTCCCCTTGACGCCAAAAAGAACTTCCAAAATGAACTCCTTGTGAACTTGCTCCCTCTCCCCCTTTCTGTGGCGTCACTTACCAGCATCTTAAGTGGCACCTCCTTGCCACTCTGCCATCCCTTTTCTTGTGTCACCAATCGCAACCTAAAACCCCTTAAGTCCTACTCCTATGCAGCTTACCCCTAGAGTGCCCAAAACAAAAATTTTCACTAAGGCTCCGGCTTACCCCTAAGTCATTCCTAGACCCTAAAGTACCCTAAACTAACATGACAAACATAGCATTCACATACAAACACATAAAATGCAAATGCCCTAATTTAGGATGTTACAATTTCAATAATGTGAAATTGGAATGTTCTAGCGTGGTGTGAAATTGAAAGAATCTCGATTCCTTGAAAGTCTTTATCCAATATAAATTCACATTGCCTTTAAGGAAAAAAAAACCTTGACTTCTCAAAGTTACGAAAAGACACATTTCGTGCCAGGAAATATCCTCCAAGACACATGCACTATAATTTGTAAAAGTTCCTTGCCTATCGACTCCTTTGTTCCATTTTCCATTTTCACTCCTTCGATACTAATCTATTAGTTTTGACCACTTTCTCTTTCCTAGAGGAGAGGAAATCTTGAAATAATTTTCAAAAGTGATGCAACGCTACAAAGTCTTACCTTGATTTTCTTATTATTTTTTCTTTAGATTACTTTTTTTTATCAAGATCGAGAATGAAACTCCAAATATTTCGGCAACATACGTCCCACATTCTCCCTATTAAAAAAGGTTCAATTTATATAAAAGCTAAATCCTATCCATTATTTGGGTAATACCTACGAGAGTTATAGAAATGTAACATCATTTGTTATTTCCAATTTAACTCTCTAAGAGAACTTTTCATTTTCCAAGTTCCATTACTTATTCCACTAAAGGCTTCCATTCATATTTTGAGTAAAATTCATTTTAACGCTTACACCTAAAAAGTTAACGTAGAAAGAAGAATAAAATGACCGAATTGGAGTCCCACGATAAAGACGTACATCGGCTTAATTTCAGAATGGGAAATATTTTTGATGAATTAATTTTGAATTTAAATCATTTAGTTGCCATTTTCTATTTTACTAATATGATAAGTGTGATAAAAACTTTTTAACAACAACAAGGTTATAAGAATTTACGCTTCGCATAATTATTTGTACATTGTAGCACATACATATCACTGGTAAAGGAATCTGGTATAGCTCTTTCAATTTTGAGATACACTTGAATTTTTAACCATCAACATAGCAAGTGCATACACAACTTCAAAATATTATAAAAATAGGACGACACACATAACGAATATGTGTGCCTGTAATGCATGTGTACTATATCTCACATTGCTTTTTACATATGTTATTATCGTCCTGGTGTTTGGTTCGGAGTGGACGTAATAGTTCAATCCTAGTTTCAACGAAGAAACCCTTGTACGACATAATCATCTTTATTGAACCTTATTTTCATGATCCGTTTAATGCCATTTAAGGATTATAAAGGGAAGTATAAATGTGTGTCTTTTAATTAATATTTAGATTTGTAGTAATTAAAATTAATGCTAATTAAACTGAAATAGTTAATGTTTTCTTTTATTGTAACGTATTCTAGTCCAATGTGGTTATAACACTTCGTATAAATGCCAGTTTGTTTCCCTATGAATCTTGTTCAAAATTAACTTTACAAACCAAATTTAACTAGTAACATCAGATTCACGCAGTATGGCAAGCCGTAATGTTTATTCCATCCTAATGGTTTTATTCTTAACTTGCGGGGCAGTAATGGCTACGAAAGAGAATGACCAGATTATTAAGGAAAATAATTGTGAAATTAAAATGGGGTTGCCATGTGTTCTAGAAGCTTTCACGGCTATTTTCGAGACAGGGAGTATTTCTAACAAGTGTTGCGGTGAACTTGTTGTGTTGGGAAAAGTTTGCCACTCAAAGATTAGTAAAGAGGACTCTTGAAAATCCTCAATTCAAAGACCTAAACCCAAAGTGACAATTACAAATGAATAGCATTCGGACATGGAATAATTGCCTTGCATTGATCGATTCACCATCTCCGTCCGCTTAAGGATATAGATTGCTTAAGCTAACAAACGGTTACAAGGCGTAAGCAGGCCCAAAATTGTTTTTGTCTTTATTTTTGATATTGTTCCGAATGCTTCCTTAAAATGTGTCATGAGATTTAAGCCAGTGAAATTATATTTAGTTGTACGGAAATTAAATGGTTCTAGAAATGACCATTACTTAATACACTATGATTTTATACATGCCATTATTTTTAATTTTATAGCATTGGAACTCGATAACCATCTCAAATCGTGCACTAGATATTGTTTCACAGTGGCTAAATTGACACAAATATAATTTTTCTAAACATTAAGATCATTTCAATAATGTGAAATTGGAATGTTCTAGCGTGGTGTGAAATTGAAAGAATCTCGATTCCTTGAAAGTCTTTATCCAATTTAAATTCTCATTGCCTTTAAGGAAAAAAAAAACCTTGACTTCTCGAAGTTACGAAAAGACACATATCGTGCCAGGAAATATCCTCCAGGGGACATGCACTATAATTTGTAATAGTTCCTTGCCTATCGACTCCTTTGTTTCATTTTCCATTTTCACTCCTTCGATGTTAATCTGTTAGTTTTGACCACTTTCTTTTTCCTAGAGGAGAGGAAATCTTGAAATAATTTTCAAAAGTGATGCAACGCTTCAAAGTCTTAACTTGATTTTCTTATTATTTTTTCTTTAGATTACTTTTTTTTATCAAGATCGAGAATGAAACTCCAAATATTTCGGCAACGTACGTCCCACATTCTCCCTATTAGAAAAGGTTCAATTTATATAAAAGCTAAATCCTATCCATTATTTGGGCAATACCTACGAGAGTTATAGAAATGTAACATCATTTGTTATTTCTAATTTAACTCTCTAAGAGAACTTTTCATTTTCCAAGTTCCATTACTTATTCCACTAAAGGCGTCCATTCATATTTCAGTAAAATTCGGTCGGAACGCTTACACCTAAAAAGTTAACGTAGAACGAAGAACAAAATGACCGAATTGGAGTCCCATGATAAAGACGTACATCGGCTTAATTTCAGAACGGGAAATATTTTTGATGAATTAATTTTGAATTTAAATCATTTAGTTTCCATTTTCCATTTTACTAATATGATAAGTGTGATAAAAACTTTTTAACAACAACAAGGTTATAAGAATTTACGCTTCGCATAATTATTTGTACATTGTAGCACATACATATCACTAGTAAAGGAATCTGGTATAGCTCTTTCAATTTTGAGATACACTGGAATTTTTAACCATCAACATAGCAAGTGAATACACAACTTCAAAACATTAGAAAAATAGGACGACACACATAACGAAAATGTGTGCCTGTAATGCAAGGGTACTATATCTCACATTGCTTTTTACATATGTTATTATCGTCCTGGTGTTTGGTTCGGAGTGGACGTAATAGTTCAATCCTAGTTTCAATGCAGAAACCCTTGTACGACATAATAATCTTTATTGAACCTTATTTTCATGATCCGTTTAATGCCATTTAAGGATTATAAAGGGAAGTATAAATGTGTGTCTTTGAATTAATATTTAGATTTGTAGTAATTAAAATTAATGCTAATTAAATTGAAATAGTTAATGTTTTCTTTTATTGTAACATATTCTAGTCCAATGTGGTTATAACACTTCCTATAAATGCCAATTTGTTTCCCTGCGAATCTTGTTCAAAATTAACTTTACGAACATAATTTAACTAGTAACATCATATTCACGCAGTATGGCAAGCCTTAATGTTTATTCCGTCCTAATGGTTTTATTCTTAACTTGCGGGGCAGTAATGGCTACGAAAGAGAGTGACCAGATTATTAAGGAAAATAATTGTGAAACTAAAATGGGTTTGCCATGTGTTCTAGAAGCTTTCACGGCTATTTTCGAGACAGGAGTATTTCTAACAAGTGTTGCGGTGAACTTGTTGTGTTGGGAAAAGTTTGCCACTCAGCATTAGTAAAGAGGACTCTTGAAAATCCTCTATTCAAAGACCTAAACCCAGCGACAATTACAACGAATAGCATTCAGACATGGAATAATTGCCTTGCATTGATCGATTCACCATCTCCGTCTGCTTAAGGATATAGATTGCTTAAGCTAACAAACGGTTACAAGACGTAACGGGCCCAAAATTGTTTTTTGTCTATATTTTTGATATTGTTCCAATGCTTCCTTAAAATGTGTCATGAGATTTAAGCCCAGTGAAATTATATTTAGTTGTACGAAAATTAAATGGTTCTAGAGAAGCCATTACTTAATACACTATGATTTTATACAGGCCATTATTTTTAATTTTATAGCATTGGAACTCGATAACCATCTCAAATCGTGCACTAGATATTGTTTCACAGTGGCTAAATTGACACAAATATAATTTTTCTAAACATTAAGACCATTTCAATAATGTGAAATTGGAATGTTCTAGTGTGGTGTGAAATTGAAAGAATCTCGATTCCTTGAAAGTCTTTATCCAATTTAAATTCACATTACCTTTAAGGAAAAAAAAACCTTGACTTCTCGAGTTACGAAAAAGACACATATCGTGAGGAAATATCCTCCAGGACATGCACTATAATTTGTAATAGTTCCTTGCCTATCGACTCCTTTGTTTCATTTTCCATTTTCACTCCTTCGATACTAATCTGTTAGTTTTGACCACTTTCTTTTTCCTAGAGGAGAGGAAATCTTGAAATAATTTTCAAAAGTGATGCAACGCTTCAAAGTCTTAACTTGATTTTCTTATTATTATTTTCTTTAGATTACTTTTTTTTATCAAGATAGAGAATGAAACTCCAAATATTTCGACAACGTACGTCCCACATTCTCCCTATTAAAAAAAGTTCAATTTATATAAAAGCTAAATCCTATCCATTATTTGGGCAATACCTATGAGAGTTATAGAAATGTAACATCATTTGTTATTTCCAATTTAACTCTCTAAGAGAACTTTTCATTTTCCAAGTTCCATTACTTATTCCACTAAAGGCGTCCATTCATATTTTAGTAAAATTCGGTCGGAACGCTTACACCTAAAAAGTTAACGTAGAATGAAGAATAAAACGACCGAATTGGAGTCCCACGATAAAGACGCACTTCGGCTTAATTTCAGAGAGGGAAATATTTTTAATGAATTAATTTTGAATTCCAATCATTTAGTTGCCATTTTCCATTTTCCTAATATGATAAGTGTGATAAAAACTTTTTAACAACAACAAGGTTATAAGAATTTACGCTTCGCATAGTTATTTGTACATTGTAGCACATACATATCACTGGTAAAGGAATCTGGTATAGCTCTTTCAATTTTGAGATACACTTGAATTTTTAACCATCAACATAGCAAGTGCATAAACAACTTCAAAATATTAGAAAAATAGGACGACACACATAACGAATATGTGTGCCTGTAATGCAAGTGTACTATATCTCACATTGCTTTTTACATATGTTATTATCGTCACGGTGTTTGGTTGGAGTGGGCGTAATAGTTCAATCCTAGTTTCAACGCAGAAACCCTTATGCGGCATAATCATCTTTATTGAACCTTATTTTCATGATCCGTTTAATGCCATTTAAGGATTATAAAGGGAAGTATAAATGTGTGTCTTTGAATTAATATTTAGATTTGTAGTAATTAAAATTAACGCTAATTAAACTGAAATAGTTAATGTTTTCTTTTATTGTAACGTATTCTAGTCCAATGTGGTTATAACACTTCCTATAAATGCTGTTTGTTTCCTGCGAATCTTGTTGAAATTAACTTTACGAACCAAATTTAACTAGTAACATCAGATTCACGCAAAGATATGGCAAGCCTTAATGTTTATTCCGTCCTAATGGTTTTATTCTTAACTTGCATGGGCGAATGGCTACGAAAGAGAATGACCAGATTATTAAGGAAAATAATTGTGAAACTAAAATGGGTTTGCCATGTGTTCTAGAAGCTTTCACGGCTATTTTCGAGAGCGGGGAGTATTTCTAACAAGTGTTGCGGTGAACTTGTTGTGTTGGGAAAAGTTTGCCACTCAAAGCATTAGTAAAGAGGACTCTTGAAAATCCTCTATTCAAAGACCTAAACCCAGTGAAAATTATAGCGAAAAGCATTCCGACATGGAATAATTGCCTTGCATTGATCAATTCACCATCTCAAATGCAGCTTAAGGATATAGATTGCTTAAGCTAACAAGCGGTTACAAGGCGTAACGGGCCCAAAATTGTTTTTGTCTTTATTTTTGATATTGTTCCGAATGCTTCCTTAAAAATGTGTCATGAGATTTAAGCCCAGTGAAATTATATTTAGTTGTACGGAAATTAAATGGTTCTAGAGAAGCCATTACTTAATACACTATGATTTTATACAGAGCCATTATTTTTAATTTTATAGCATTGGAACTCGATAACCATCTCAAATCGAGCACTAGATATTGTTTCACATTGGCTAAATTGACACAAATATAATTATTCTAAACATTAAGATCATTTCAATAATGTGAAATTGGAATGTTCTAGCGTGGTGTGAAATTGAAAGAATCTCGATTCCTTGAAAGTCTTTATCCAATTTAAATTCACATTGCCTTTAAGGAAAAAAAAAACCTTGACTTCTCGAAGTTTCTGAAAAGACACATATCGTGCGGGAAATATCCTCCAGAGGACATGCACTATAATTTGTAATAGTTCCTTGCCTATCGACTCCTTTGTTTCATTTTCCATTTTCACTCCTTCGATACTAATCTGTTAGATTTGACCACTTTCTTTTTCCTAGAGGAGAGGAAATCTTGAAGTAATTTTCAAAAGTGATGCAACAGGTGTGCTGGCTGGTACGAGCTGGTGTGTAGAGGATGGACTTTTAGGTTGGGTTGGGATGCAAAGCATGTGATTATTTTGTTGCCATTGTGTATGGGCCAAGGCCCATAATGTGTTTGTGGGCCTCAAGCCTTTTATGTGTTTTCGGGATTTGCACACTGAGTCTTGGTGACTCACCCCTTTATTTTCCCTGACTTTTTAGGTGAGCAGTAGATCGTGGACATGGGAGTCGAGGCGGACTCGAGGGGCCATCAAGTCTTATATTTTCATAGACTATTTTCAGCTTTCCTTTAAGTTTTCAATTTTGGGACTATTTATGTAATAAGGCTCCATAGCTTAGGTTTAAATTATACTTGTTAAAGTCTTTATTCTATTTTTTAAAAAATTTAACTTTATGTTCAAAGACTTATCTATAAGAAGTAATAATATGGGATTTTCAAACACGTTTAAAGAAAAAGCAAAGGTTTTCTTCAAATATCACTTATTTTAGCGAATACCTAAATAAACAAACTGAATTTCTGAAAATCATCCAAGTGAAGTTTTTAACGTTAAACCCCTGTAACACCCCAAACCCGGTCTAAGCGTTAAGACCAGACTTGGTATGCTACACAAATCGTACATACATTTGGTCATCTAATGATTTAAAGAAAAAGCAGTCTCAAAAAAACTAATTTGGAGATGGAGTTTATAAAAAACTGAGGTTAATTTGAAATCTATGATTTTAAAACATAGGAGTTTAAAATTTGATCTCAGAGAAATAATTGGTTAACTTTTTAAAGAAATTTAAAAGAGTTCAAAAGGAATTTGGAAACGAAATTTATAAAAGAGTTTTCACCGAAATTTTTACAAGATAGTGATATTTAAGAAACCCCATTTTTATACGTAATTTAAAGAAAACATTTATAAACTTAAAATAGTCCACTTTAAGTTTCTAAAACATATTAAAATCCATCCACGAAATAAAATCCATAAAAACAATACTAGAGGCCTTATTACATCGCTAAAATAGTAATTAAGTAAAAATACTAAAGAGTAGTTTAAAGTTCATAGAAACCATCATTTGAAGTATGGCCTCCACGAAGTCATCCCCGGCCCAAGTCTCCATCAATTATCATTACCTGAGAAGGGTAAGAAAACGGGGTGAGTGACTTAGAACTCAGTGTGTAACCCACTTACCAAATCCACTGGGCCATATCATCAAAGCATTTTATTGGGCTTGAGCCCATTAACTAATTTAACAATATAGTAATTAAAGATGCATGCGCAATGCAATTCCCAACCAAGCCTAAATTTCCATCCACTTTGCACACCACCCGTACCAACCAAAGACACCTGTGGGGATCAAGTCAACCCACCCCGCTAACACACCAATCGGGCATAAAGCCATTTAAAATATTTGTGGTGAGCCACCCGAACTAGAATTTGTGGCGAGCCACCCGAACTAGATTGTGGTAGAACCACCGAACTTCTCTTCAATTTAATCCCAACCCATGCAATCATGTATACATAAACAAAGCTTAACAATTTACATATGATAATTTCAACATAAGGCCCATACTACAAGTTGGCCCATTTCTCAATTTGGCCCATATGGTAATTTATCAAATCGGCTCCTTCAGCAATCTAGCAATTCGGCCCATTAAGCAATCTAGCAAATTGGCCCATTAAGCGATCTAGCAATTTGGCCCATTAAGCAATCTAGCAATTTGGCCCATTAATCACATGAGGCCCAAAAATTACTTTTTATCAAATTAGCCCATTGAGAGCGATTCCGTAATTTCTGCGACTTTAACACCAATTTCATGCACTTACACAAAAAGTGTTAATATACCGTATTTTTCCGATTTTACCAATTTTACGAATTTTTATTCTAATGCTTACGATATAACATCTAACCCATGAGATAAGTGTGAAATTACACACCTGATTACGGTGAGAACTATACTTTCGCGCTCGTCGATACCAAAATAAATGTCACGCTTGATTAGAACACTAATACTTATTATAAATCTATACTAAAGATAAACGATCTAGATCTTTACCCTCGGAATCTCGAACAACAACTATTTGTCGGTTTTCCCCGGTTGACGGTTCACAACCCAATGGATAATCCCGAATAGCTAAAGGCTCCGAACTACGAACAACTTTGAATAGTCGATTCTCCTTGGATGAGGGTCGTCCACAACCTAGTGGAAAATCCTGGATTACCGAAATAGCCCTTCACTTGAATCTAGAGGGATTAGCGAGTCCGCCCCTCTTTAGAACACTATTCACCACCCTTTTCGACCCTATCTTGTTTGCCTCCATTGACAAAAGATTATTAGTCCTAACAATATATATATCGGAATTTAAGACTATTGGTTTAAAAAAGGGCGAATTCGGCTTACCTTAAAATTCTGAGTGATTCCAAAGGAATCCCTTGAAAGTATATGATCCAAATTTGAATGACTTCAAGATGACTTCGAAGAGATGATGATTCGGCTCTCCACTATTTTACTAAAAGAAGAACGAAAGGAAATCGTCTAAGAAAATGAACAATTATCGATTTAAAGGCTCTTCTAAGCCAACCTATAGATTTGGCCAAGGTGACCAATTACCAAAAAGAAAACAAAGAAGATGATTCTTACCGATGGTCCAAAGTTTGAATAGAAAAAATGATTGAGAATAAAATCTATGAGGAAAAGAAAATTTGGCTATGATTTAATGGTAAGGGAAAAATAATTTGGCTATGGAGGTGGTCTCTAACATTACGCCATGGAAGAAATAAGAAGGAAAAAATGTGTTTGAAGGAAGAGTAAAATGGAGAAGAAAAGAGAATAGAGATGAGATGTTTATGATTCAGTTTTCAAGGGTGAGAAAAGAGCAAAAAGTAAGGTTTGGAACAATGTGCATACGGCAATGGGAATAAAGAAGAAAAAGAAATGGTCTTTTGTGATTGATGATTCGGCACTAGAAGAGAAACACAAAATGAAGCACTTGAGAGGTTGGAAAAATGACCAAATGGTCAAAAAGAAATGACCAAATGAAACAAAACAAAGTTGTTTTCTCCAAGCATATGGCACATTCGGCTAAGAGAGAAAAAGATGAGAGGAAATGGGTGTTTTGGGAGAGCAAAAAATAACCAAATGGGATTCTATCTAGCTACCATCCTTACCCAAGCTTACCACCAAAATTTCGGCTCCCCCTTAGTCCTCAAAGCCGTCCAAGTTCATGGACAAGTTGGCCATTCTAAGCTTCCAAAACATAACCCTTAAAATATGCCTTGTGTTCCCCCTACCTTCCAAAAGCTTAGGATTTCTTTCCCCAAGTTCCAAGCTTACCTTAACCATAAAAATAAAGGTCTAACTTACCAAATTTGATGCTTGGCCGACACTTGCTAGGAAAGAGCAAAAATAAATGTCACAAAATGCATTCCTAAAGATTCGAACCTCTTCCCTCAAGCAACACTTATGGCGCCAACTCCACTTTACTACTAGCTCATCTTATGCTAGTTTTTGACACTAAATTTCCTTAAACATCAAGGTCACTTGATCCACTTCAATAAAGTACTTATTACTAAATTTTTTTTATTTATTTCTGAATAAATCCCGAGCCTTCTCAAAACGATATTAAACACACAAATTGAATCATTCACAAGCTAAGCACCAAAAACATGCAACATATCGATACTCACTTTTTAGGATGTTACAACCCCGTAGCATACCAGATCTGGTCGTAGCGTTTGGGCCGGGTTTGGGGTGTTACAACTGTACTATATCTCACATTGCTTTTTACATATGTTATTATCGTCCTGGTGTTTGGTTCGGAGTGGACGTAATAGTTCAATCCTAGTTTCAATGCAGAAACCCTTGTACGGCATAATCATCTTTATTGAACCTTATTTTCATGATCCGTTTCATGCCATTTAAGGATTATAAAGGGAAGTATAAATGTGTGTCTTTGAATTAATATTTAGATTTGTAGTAATTAAAATTAATGCTAATTGAGGATGAGTGATAGTTAATGTTTTCTTTTATTGTAACGTATTCTAGTCCAATGTGGTTATAACAATTCCTATAAATGCGGATTGTTTCCTGCGAATCTTGTTGAAATTAACTTACGAACCAAATTTAACTAGTAACATCAGATTCACGAGTATGGAAAGCCTTAATGTTTATTCCGTCCTAATGGTTTTATTCTTAACTATGGGCAAGAATGGCTACAAAAGAGAATGACCAGTTATTAAGGAAAATAATTGTGAAACTAAAATGGGTTTGCCATGTGTTCTAGAAGCTTTCACGGCTATTTTTCGAGACAGGGAGTATTTCTAACAAGTGTTGCGGTGAACTTGTTGTGTTGGGAAAAGTTTGCCACTCAGCATTAGTAAAGAGGACTCTTGAAAATCCTCTATTCAAAGACCTAAACCCAGCGAAAATTATAGCGAAAAGCATTCCGACATGGAATAATTGCCTTGCATTGATCAATTCACCATCTCCGTCTGCTTAAGGATATAGATTGCTTAAGCTAACAAACGGTTACAAGACGTAACGGGCCCAAAATTGTTTTTTGTCTTTATTTTTGATATTGTTCCGAATGCTTCCTTAAAAATGTGTCATGAGATTTAAGCCCAGTGAAATTATATTTAGTTGTACGGAAATTAAATGGTTCTAGAGAAGCCATTACTTAATACACTATGATTTTATACAGGCCATTATTTTTAATTTTATAGCATTGGAACTCGATAACCATCTCAAATCGAGCACTAGATATTGTTTCACATTGGCTAAATTGACACAAATATAATTATTCTAAACATTAAGATCATTTCAATAATGTGAAATTGGAATGTTCTAGCGTGGTGTGAAATTGAAAGAATCTCGATTCCTTGAAAGTCTTTATCCAATTTAAATTCACATTGCCTTTAAGGAAAAAAAAACCTTGACTTCTCGAAGTTACGAAAAGACACATATCGTGCCAGGAAATATCCTCCAGGGGACATGCACTATAATTTGTAATAGTTCCTTGCCTATCGACTCCTTTGTTTCATTTTCCATTTTCACTCCTTCGATACTAATCTGTTAGATTTGACCACTTTCTTTTTCCTAGAGGAGAGGAAATCTTGAAGTAATTTTCAAAAGTGATGCAACAGGTGTGCTGGCTGGTACGAGCTGGTGTGTAGAGGATGGACTTTTAGGTTGGGTTGGGCCGTGCAGCATGTGATTATTTTGTTGCCATTGTGTATGGGCCAAGGCCCATAATGTGTTTGTGGGCCTCAAGCCTTTTATGTGTTTTTGGATTTGCTGCTCGAGTCTTGGTGACTCACCCCTTTATTTTCACGACTTTTTAGGTGAGCGATAGATCGTGGACATGGGAGTCGAGGCGGACTCGAGGCCATCAAGTCTTATATTTTCATAGACTATTTTCGACTTTCCTTTAAGTTTTCAATTTTGGGACTATTTATGTAATAAGGCTCCATAGCTTAGGTTTAAATTATACTTGTTAAAGTCTTTATTCTATTTTTTAAAAAATTTAACTTTATGTTCAAAGACTTATCTATAAGAAGTAATAATATGGGATTTTCAAACACGTTTAAAGAAAAAGCAAAGGTTTTCTTCAAATATCACTTATTTTAGCGAATACCTAAATAAACAAACTGAATTTCTGAAAATCATCCAAGTGAAGTTTTTAACGTTAAACCCCTGTAACACCCCAAACCCGGTCTAAGCGTTAAGACCAGACTTGGTATGCTACACAAATCGTACATACATTTGGTCATCTAATGATTTAAAGAAAACAGGTCTTCAAAAACTAATTTGGAGATGGAGTTTATAAAAAACTGAGGTTAATTTGAAATCTATGATTTTAAAACATAGGAGTTTAAAATTTGATCTCAGAGAAATAATTGGTTAACTTTTTAAAGAAATTTAAAAGAGTTCAAAAGGAATTTGGAAACGAAATTTATAAAAGAGTTTTCACCGAAATTTTTACAAGATAGTGATATTTAAGAAACCCCATTTTTATACGTAATTTAAAGAAAACATTTATAAACTTAAAATAGTCCACTTTAAGTTTCTAAAACATATTAAAATCCATCCACGAAATAAAATCCATAAAAACAATACTAGAGGCCTTATTACATCGCTAAAATAGTAATTAAGTAAAATACTAAAGAGTAGTTTAAAGTTCATAGAAACCATCATTTGAAGTATGGCCTCCACGAAGTCATCCCAGCCCAAGTCTCCATCAATTATCATTACGAGAAGGGTAAGAAAGCGGGGTGAGTTACTTAGAACTCAGATGTGTAACCCACTTACCAAATCCATTGGGCCATATCATCAAAGCATTTTATTGGGCTTGAGCCCATTAACTAATTTAACAATATAGTAATTAAAGATGCATGCGCAATGCAATTCCCAACCAAGCCTAAATTTCCATCCGCCTTGCACACCACCCGTACCAACCGGCACACACTGTGGGGATCAAGTCAACCCACCCCGCTAACACACCAATCGTGGGCATAAAGCCATTTAAAATATTTGTGGTGAGCCACCAGAACTAGAATTTGTGGCGAGCCACCGAACTAGATTGTGGTAGAACCACCGAACTTCTCTTCAATTTAATCCCAACCCATGCAATCATGTATACATAAACAAAGCTTAACAATTTACATATGATAATTTCAACATAAGGCCCATACTACAAGTTGGCCCATTTCTCAATTTGGCCCATATGGTAATTTATCAAATCGGCTCCTCAAAGCAATCTAGCAATTCGCCCATTAAGCAATCTAGCAAATTGGCCCATTAATCAATCTAGCAAATTGGCCCATTAAGCGATCTAGCAATTTGGCCCATTAAGCAATCTAGCAATTTGGCCCATTAATCACATGAGGCCCAAAATTACTTTTATCAAATTAGCCCATTGAGAGCGATTAAAGTAATTTCTGCGACTTTAACACCAATTTCATGCACTTACACAAAAAGTGTTAATATACCGTATTTTTCCGATTTTACCAATTTTACGAATTTTTATTCTAATGCTTACGATATAACATCTAACCCATGAGATAAGTGTGAAATTACACACCTGATTACGGTGAGAACTATACTTTCGCGCTCGTCGATACCAAAATAAATGTCACGCTTGATTAGAACACTAATACTTATTATAAATCTATACTAAAGATAAACGATCTAGATCTTTACCCTCGGAATCTCGAACAACAACTATTTGTCGGTTTTCCCCGGTTGACGGTTCACAACCCAATGGATAATCCCGAATAGCTAAAGGCTCCGAACTACGAACAACTTTGAATAGTCGATTCTCCTTGGATGAGGGTCGTCCACAACCTAGTGGAAAATCCTGGATTACCAAAATAGCCCTTCACTTGAATCTAGAGGGATTAGCGAGTCCGCCCCTCTTTAGAACACTATTCACCACCCTTTTCGACCCTATCTTGTTTGCCTCCATTGACAAAAGATTATTAGTCCTAACAATATATATATCGAATTTAAGACTATTGGTTTAAAAAGGCGAATTTAACACCTTAAAATTCTGAGTGATTCCAAAGGAATCCCTTGAAAGTATATGATCCAAATTTGAATGACTTCAAGATGACTTCGAAGAGATGATGATTCGGCTCTCCACTATTTTACTAAAAGAAGAACGAAAGGAAATCGTCTAAGAAAATGAACAATTATCGATTTAAAGGCTCTTCTAAGCCAACCTATAGATTTGGCCAAGGTGACCAATTACCAAAAAGAAAACAAAGAAGATGATTCTTACCGATGGTCCAAAGTTTGAATAGAAAAAATGATTGAGAATAAAATCTATGAGGAAAAGAAAATTTGGCTATGATTTAATGGTAAGGGAAAAATAATTTCGGCTATGGAGGTGGTCTCTAACATTTTGCCATGGAAGAAATAAGAAGGAAAAAATGTGTTTGAAGGAAGAGTAAAATGGAGAAGAAAAGAGAATAGAGATGAGATGTTTATGATTCAGTTTTCAAGGGTGAGAAAAGAGCAAAAAGTAAGGTTTGGAACAATGTGCATACGGCAATGGGGAATAAAGAAGAAAAAGAAATGGTCTTTTGTGATTGATGATTCTGGCACTAGAAGAGAAACACAAAATGAAGCACTTGAGAGGTTGGAAAAATGACCAAATGGTCAAAAAGAAATGACCAAATGAAACAAAACAAAGTTGTTTTCTCCAAGCATATGGCACATTCGGCTAAGAGAGAAAAAGATGAGAGGAAATGGGTGTTTTGGGAGAGCAAAAAATAACCAAATGGGATTCTATCTAGCTACCATCCTTACCCAAGCTTACCACCAAAATTTCGGCTCCCCCTTAGTCCTCAAAGCCGTCCAAGTTCATGGACAAGTTGGCCATTCTAAGCTTCCAAAACATAACCCTTAAAATATGCCTTGTGTTCCCCCTACCTTCCAAAAGCTTAGGATTTCTTTCCCCAAGTTCCAAGCTTACCTTAACCATAAAAATAAAGGTCTAACTTACCAAATTTGATGCTTGGCCGACACTTGCTAGGAAAGAGCAAAAATAAATGTCACAAAATGCATTCCTAAAGATTCGAACCTCTTCCTCAAGCAACACTTATGGCGCCAAACTCCACTTTACTACTAGCTCATCTTATGCTAGTTTTTGACACTAAATTTCCTTAAACATCAAGGTCACTTGATCCACTTCAATAAAGTACTCATTACTAAATTTTTTTTATTTATTTCTGAATAAATCCCGAGCCTTCTCAAAACGATATTAAACACACAAATTGAATCATTCACAAGCTAAGCACCAAAAACATGCAACATATCGATACTCACTTTTTAGGATGTTACAACCCCGTAGCATACCAGATCTGGTCGTAGCGTTTGGGCCGGGTTTGGGGTGTTACAACTGTACTATATCTCACATTGCTTTTTACATATGTTATTATCGTCCTGGTGTTTGGTTCGGAGTGGACGTAATAGTTCAATCCTAGTTTCAATGCAGAAACCCTTGTACGGCATAATCATCTTTATTGAACCTTATTTTCATGATCCGTTTCATGCCATTTAAGGATTATAAAGGGAAGTATAAATGTCTGTCTTTGAATTAATATTTAGATTTGTAGTAATTAAAATTAATGCTAATTGAGGATGAGTGATAGTTAATGTTTTCTTTTATTGTAACGTATTCTAGTCCAATGTGGTTATAACAATTCCTATAAATGCCAGATTGTTTCCCTGCGAATCTTGTTCGAAATTAACTTTACGAACCAAATTTAACTAGTAACATCAGATTCACGCAGTATGGAAAGCCTTAATGTTTATTCCGTCCTAATGGTTTTATTCTTAACTTGCGGGGCCGTAATGGCTACAAAAGAGAATGACCAGATTATTAAGGAAAATAATTGTGAAACTAAAATGGGTTTGCCATGTGTTCTAGAAGCTTTCACGGCTATTTTCGAGACAGGGAGTATTTCTAACAAGTGTTGCGGTGAACTTGTTGTGTTGGGAAAAGTTTGCCACTCAGCATTAGTAAAGAGGACTCTTGAAAATCCTCTATTCAAAGACCTAAACCCAAATGACAATTATAGCGAAGAGCATTCAGACATGGAATAATTGCCTTGCATTGATCGATTCACCATCTCCATCTACTTAAGGATATAGATTGCTTAAGCTAACAAACGGTTACAATACGTAACGGGCCAAAAATTGTCTTTTGTCTTTATTTTTTATATTGTTCTGAATGCTTCCTTAAAATGTGTCATGAGATTTAAGCCCAGTGAAATTATATTTAGTTGTACGGAAATTAAATGGTTCTAGAGAAGCCATTACTTAATACACTATGATTTTATACAGGCCATTATTTTTAATTTTATAGCATTGGAACTCGATAACCATCTCAAATCGAGCACTAGATATTGTTTCACATTGGCTAAATTGACACAAATATAATTATTCTAAACATTAAGATCATTTCAATAATGTGAAATTGGAATGTTCTAGCGTGGTGTGAAATTGAAAGAATCTCGATTCCTTGAAAGTCTTTATCCAATTTAAATTCACATTGCCTTTAAGGAAAAAAAAACCTTGACTTCTCGAAGTTACGAAAAGACACATATCGTGCAAGGAAATATCCTCCAGGGGAAATGCACTATAATTTGTAATAGTTCCTTGCCTATCGACTCCTTTGTTTAATTTTCCATTTTCACTCCTTCGATACTAATCTGTTAGTTTTGACCACTTTCTTTTTCCTAGAGGAGAGGAAATCTTGAAATAATTTTCAAAAGTGATGCAACGATTCAAAGTCTTAACTTGATTTTCTTATTATTTTTTCTTTAGATTACTTTTTTTTTTATCAAGATCAAGAATGAAACTCCAAATATTTCGGCAACGTACGTCCCACATTCTCCCTATTAAAAAATGTTCAATTTATATAAAAGCTAAATCCTATCCATTATTTGGGCAATACCTACGAGAGTTATAGAAATGTAACATCATTTGTTATTTCCAATTTAACTCTCTAAGAGAACTTTTCATTTTTCAAGTTCCATTACTTATTCCACTAAAGGCGTCCACTCATATTTCAATAAAATTTGGTCGGAACGCTTACACCTAAAAAGTTAACGTAGAACGAAGAATAGAACGACCGAATTGGAGTCCCACGATAAAGACATACATCGGCTTAATTTCAGAATGGGAAATATTTTTGATGAATTAATTTTGAATTTCAATCATTTAGTTGCCATTTTCCATTTTACTAATATGATAAGTGTGATTAAAACTTTTTAACAACAACAAGGTTATAAGAATTTACGCTTCGCATAATTATTTATACATTGTAGCACATACATATCACTGGTAAAGAAATATGGTATAGCTCTTTCAATTTTGAGATACACTTGAATTTTTAACCATCAACATAGCAAGTGCATACACAACTTCAAAATATTAGAAAAATAGGACGACACACATAACGAATATGTGTGCCTGTAATGCAAGTGTACTATATCTCACATTGCTTTTACATATGTTATTATCGTCACGGTCTTTGGTTGGAGTGGGCGTAATAGTTCAATCCTAGTTTCAATATGAGAAACCCTTATGCGGCATAATCATCTTTATTGAACCTTATTTTCATGATCCGTTTAATGCCATTTAAGGATTATAAAGGGAAGTATAAATGTGTGTCTTTGAATTAATATTTAGATTTGTAGCAATTAAAATTAATGCTAATTAAACTGAAATAGTTAATGTTTTCTTTTATTGTAACGTATTCTAGTCCAATGTGGTTATAACACTTCCTATAAATGCCAGTTTGTTTCCCTGCGAATCTTGTTCGAAATTAACTTTACGAACCAAATTTAACTAGTAACATTAGATTCACGCAGTATGGCAAGCTGTAACACCCCAAACCCGGTCAACACACCACGCCAAGATCGGCATGTCACGCGAGTGAAAGCGATTCAAGAAAAGCAGTTACCGATTTATTTTTGGTGAAAGCTCTTGATTGCTTGTGTTTGGGGAAAAACAATGTATGTATAGTGGAAAATGTTAAGTTGCTTTGAAATCATGTGAATTGTATTACCCGATGGGAGTGTTTAGAAAACTCGTTGCGTAGCTTAGTTTGAAAACTTTGATTATCAGGTTATTAAAGCAAATCAAGTAATTACTTAGTCATATTTAAAACCAAATCCAAAGCGAGATAAAATAATCCAAAACATAATTTAAAGGCCTTGTTACAAACCCAAATAAAAACCAGAATTTAAAGTAAAATGCCCAAATCAAATGTCCATGTAAAACAGAAGCAATTATCGCATGGTCACCTCGAGTCCACCCGGCTCCTCATTCGCGATCTACGAATCACCTGAAAAGATAAGGGAGAAGGTGAGTCACCAAGACTCGATGCATAATCCCCCTCCCAATTATTGCAACATGCTTACACAAATCATAATCAAGCTAACACATCATGCACCCAAACCTAGCCATCCACAACTCCGTTTTCTACTACCGTGTGGTACCAAACCCTTTGGTGGTGCCAAACCACTGGTGACCCAAAGTCAGCGATATCAATAATAATGTGGTGCCAAACCACTGCTTGACCCAAAGTCACAAATAATCCATATGTGGGGCCAACCCGCGTTGTGATACCAAATCTTTGGCGACAATCCCGTTTTATCAAATATGGGGCCAACCCAGCTGTGGTGCTAAACCACTTTTGGGACTAGTCGCTATGAGGTGCCAAACCTCACGGTGACCCAAAGTCACGAAATCAAGCTGTGGTACCAAACCACTTTGGTGGTGCTAAACCACTGGTGACCCAAAGTCACAGATATCAATCTTCCCCTCCTCTCATATCACCCACCATAATGCAATGCACATACAAATCATGCCATCATGCTTAATCATTAGACATATATCGAACATACATAGATATTATCATCAGAAATCATGTACCGTAATCTCAACAAAAGCAGACTTACGAAATCCTTGCTCATACCCATAAAGGTATCATATCGAAATCTACGGTTTCACTTTTAACATAGTTTAGGTTATTAACAAGTTTACAATGATTATGAAGTGTGTAAGTTACACACCTGACTACTTGTAGATCTAAGCGAAATCCCGAAACCACGATCTATTTCCAATCGATAGAACCCAAAGATCCCGAAACGTTTGCCTTCACGTTTCCTACAATTGGCCAACACCATACTTCTAAGACTAAAGCCATTCTGGCTTAATCACAAAATCCCAAAGGATATGTCGCACAAAGGTACTTTGCAATGGCCTTTCAAAGGCCTAATGTCGCCTCAGTGACTCAACTACCATTTCCTCGGTAAATGCTGGGACTATTGAGCCTAAAACTCGATTTTGACCCATTCGGGCCCACACGCTCGTGTGGCCCACCTAACACAAATCTAGCCACGTATATGAGATTCACCTAGTCTAGTTCACTATATACTACACCATCATACATTTTATTCAATTGGGCCCACGGGCCCATTGGGCCCACTTCGGCCCATCATGGCCCAAGCAGCCTCAACCCACAAGAATACTATTGATGGCCTCAACTATCGCGTCGAAGCCCCACACGTGCGCTCGCATGCTCGTGTGGCTACTATTGCCGTGATCGGCACTTTGGCATTTATCGCTCTACAACTAGAGTAGAGAGAGTTACACACCTAATAGGAATCTGGTGCTAATCCGCGCTCCGACCACTCATGTGCCCAAACGCCCTCCAAGGTGTATTCATCCTCCTCCTAGAATGCTATATATATAGCTAGCTTCTCACCTTCCTTCTTTGTATCTTTCCGATGTGGGATCCTTCCATCAACAGAGTTTAAATCCAACTCAAACTCTTCCTGTCCAATCCGTAAAATAAATACTCCTTTGCTTGTCATGAGATTTGAACCCTTGCTCCCTTCAATAGCTCAACACGCCAATTACCACTAGACCACAAGCCCTTCTTGTGTCTAAAGCCATGCGCAACTAAATATAAATCTAATGCCAAATTCTAAAGTCCATTTAAAAAGAAAACCAAAATGCAAGAGCCAAGACTTGAACCTTGGACCTCTTTCTTTCCATGTGGCGTCACTCCCTTGTCTCTTATGTGGCGTCACTTTGCCACTACACCACACACTCCACTTGTGTCATTTTTCTCCACATTTTATTCTTAAAGCCTACCTACCAACTCCCAAGGTTTTTTTTCACCTAAAACCAAAATTTCCCTAAAGCCAAAGTTTGATCCCGGGACTTCATAGAAGCCCTCTAACCTTCAAAAATCACTCACCTAATAAGTCCAACTTGCACTAAAGCCATTCTCTTGTTCTTTACAAAAAAATTTAAACGCTACTACGCTCAAAGCCCATTGGGCCCAATCCTACTAGGCCCAATTTCGGGATGTTATACAAGCCTTAATGTTTATTCCGTCCTAATGGTTTTATTCTTAACTTGCGGGGCAGTAATGGCTACGAAAGAGAATGACCAGATTATTAAAGAAAATAATTGTGAAACTAAAAAGGGTTTGCCATGTGTTCTAGAAGCTTTCACGGCTATTTTCGAGACAGGCAGTATTTCTAACAAGTGTTGCGGTGAACTTCTTGTGTTGGGAAAAGTTTTCCACTCAGCATTAGTAAAGAGGACTCTTGAAAATCCTCTATTCAAAGACCTAAACCCAGCGACAATTATAGCGAAGAGCATTTAGACATGGAATAATTGCCTTGCATTGATCGATTCACCATCTCCGTCTGCTTAAGGATATAGATTGCTTAAGCTAACAAGCGGTTACAAGGCGAACTTGGGCCCAAAATTGTTTTTTGTCTTTATTTTTTATATTGTTCCGAATGCTTCCTTAAAAATGTGTCATGAGATTTAAGCCCAGTGAAATTATATTTAGTTGTATGGAAATTAAATGGTTCTAGAGAAGCCATTACTTAATACACTATGATTTTATACATGCCATTATTTTTAATTTTATAGCATTGGAACTCGATAACCATCTCAAATCGAGCACTAGATATTGTTTCACATTGGCTAAATTGACACAAATATAATTATTCTAAACATTAAGATCATTTCAATAATGTGAAATTGGAATGTTCTAGCGTGGTGTGAAATTGAAAGAATCTCGATTCCTTGAAAGTCTTTATCCAATTTAAATTCACATTGCCTTTAAGGGAAAAAAAACCTTTACTTCTCGAAATTACGAAAAGACACATATCGTGCCAGGAAATATCCTCCAGGGGACATGCACTATAATTTGTAATAGTTACTTGCCTATCGACTCCTTTGTTTCATTTTCAATTTTCACTCCTTCGATACTAATCTGTTAGTTTTGACCACTTTCTTTTTCCTAGAGGAGAGGAAATCTTGAAATAATTTTCAAAAGTGATGCAACGCTTCAAAGTCTTAACTTGATTTTCTTATTATTTTTTCTTTAGATTACTTTTTTTTTTTTTTTATCAAGATCGAGAATGAAACTCCAAATATTTCGCAACGCACGTCCCATGCTCTCCTATTAAAAAGGTTCAATTTATATAAAAGCTAAATCCTATCCATTATTTGGGCAATACCTACGAGAGTTATAGAAATGTAACATCATTTGTTATTTCCAATTTAACTCTCGAAGAGAACTTTTCATTTTCCATGTTCCATTACTTATTCCACTAAAGGCGTCCATTCATATTTCAGTAAAATTCGGTCGGAACGCTTACACCTAAAAAGTTAACGTAGAACGAAGAATAAAATGACCGAATTGGAGTCCCACGATAAAGACGTACATCGACTTAATTTCAGAACGGGAAATATTTTTGATGAATTATGTAACACCCCAAACCCGGCCTAAACGTTACGACCGAATCTGGCATGTCACATGAAAGGAATGTTTAAAAACTGTGCATTCGTTAAAAAGCTCATATTCTTTATAGTTGTGGTGAGAAATCGAGTTTAAGAAATTTTGAATAAGAAATGGTTTATTATCATTTTAGGAAAATCCCATATTGATCATTTAATAATAAGCAATAAACAAATTGAAAAATTTGAAACCAAATAAAATACCCAAGGCCTTATTACATAACAAAAACTCAAATAAAAATAAGTCCAAATAAAAGAAATGAATTTACGAGTAAACATATGTATAGCCTCCACGAGTCCACCTCGGCTCCCAAATCCGCGATCTAATGATTACCTGCAAAATTTAACTAAGGGGTGAGTCATCGAGACTCGGTGTGTAAATCCCCATCCAATGAGGCCCTTACACAATTTCATATGAAAATATGCATATCATGCACCCAAACCTAGCCATCCGCAACTCCTTTTTCTACCCCGTGTGGTACCAAACCAGCGGTGGTGCCAAACCACCGGTGTCCAAGGACACGATATTCATCAATATTGTGGTGCCAAACCACTTTGGTGACTCGGAAGTCACGAATAATAGTGATGGGGCCAACCCATCGTGTGATACCAAATCACTGGCGTCAATCCCGTTGTATTATCTCGTAGGGCCAACCCATTTGTGGTACCAAACCACGGGGCGAGACGCTATGAGGTGCCAAACCTCCGGTGTCAGGAGACATGAATGTGATACCAAATCACTTTGGTGACTCAAAGTCACTAATAATCCATCGTGGGGCCAACCCACGTGTGATACCAAATCACCGGCGACGATCCCATATCTCAAAAGTGGGGCCAACCCACGGTGGTGTTAACCACGAGGACGAGTCGCTATGAGGTGCCAAACCTGCGGTGTCCGGGAGACACGAATGTGATACCAAATCACTGGAGGTGCCAAACCTCTGGTGTCCGAAGACACGAATATCAATCTTCCCCTCCTCTCATCATACCCATGCAATATGACATAATAATTCGTGTATGCAGTATGTCATGTATGCTAGACATATATCAAATATAAGTATAACATGAATTACCATCATAATCGGATAGACATAAAACAACATAATCACCCTAATCAACCTCTAAGGGTATAGCAGTAATTTTACCTACCAATGGCATTTTCGTAATTTACCCACCAAGGGTATATCAAGAATTTACCCACCAAGGGCATTTTCATAATTTACCCACCAAGGGTATATCGGTAATTTACCCACCAAGGGCATTTTAAGTAATTTACCCACCAAGGGTATATCGGTAATTTACCCACCAAGGGCATTTTCGTAATTTACCCACCAAAGGGCATATCGGTAATTTACCCTTGGGGATATTTTGGTAATTTACCCACTAAGGGTATTTGAGTAATTTCGTACTGGAATGGCCTTTCCAGAGGCCCGATGTCGCCCGGCGACCCAACTACCATTTCTGGTCGAAATGGACTATTAGCCTAAAGCCCAATTTCGGCCCATTCGGGCCCACACGCTTCGTGTGGCCCACCTAACACAAATCTAGCCACGTTTATGAGATTCACCTAGTCTAGTTCACTATATACTACACCATCATACATTTTACTATATTGGGCCCACAGCCCATTGGGCCCCCACCGCCCATCGCGCCCAAGCGCCCCAACCCACAAGAATACTACATCGATGGCCTCAACTATCGCTGCCGAAGCCCCACACGTGCGCTCTGACGCTCGTGGTGGCTACTATTGCTGTGATCGGCACGCCGGCATTTGCCGCTCTACAACTAGAGTAGAGAGTTACACACACGATAGGACTCTGGTGTTAATCGCGCTCTAACCACTCCTGTGCCCAAACGCCTTCCAAGGTGTGTCAACCCTCCTCTGGAATGCTCTTTATATAGCTAGCTCTTCACCTTCCTTCTTTGTATCTTTCCGATGTGGGATCCTTCACAAGAGAGTTTAAATTCAAGCTGAAACTCTTCCCGTCTGGACCATAAAATAAATACTCCATTGCTTCTCATGAGATTCGAACCGGGCTCCCTTGCAACATAATCCACACTGCTAGCCACTTGGCCATAAGCTCCTCTTGTGTCTTAAACCATGCACAACTAAATATAAATCTATAGCCAAATTCCGAGGTCCAAGTAAAAGAAAACCAAAATGCAAAAGCCAAGACTTGAACCTTGGACCTCCTTCCTTCCTTGTGGCGTCATCCCCCTTACCTCTTATGTGGCGTCACTTTGCCACTACACCACACACTCCACTTGTGTCATTTTTCCCCACATTTTATTCTTAAGGCCTACACGCCAACTTCAGGTTTTTTTTCACCTAAAACCAAAATTTCACTAAAGCCAAAGTTCGATCCCGGGATTTCATAGAAGCCTTCTAACCTTCCAAAATCACTTATCCAATAGGTCCAACTTGCATTTAAGCCGATCTCTTGTTCTCTAAAAATTTTAAAAACAAGGCCCATTGGGCCCAATCCTACTAGGCCCAATTTCGGGATGTTACAAATTAATTTTGAATTTCAATCATTTAGTTGCCATTTTCCATTTTACTAATATGATAAGTGTGATAAAAACTTTTTAACAACAACAAGGTTATAAGAATTTACGCTTCGCATAATTATTTGTACATTGTAGCACATACATATCACTGGTAAAGGAATCTGGTATAGCTCTTTCAATTTTGAGATAAACTTGAATTTTTAACCATCAACATAGCAAGTGCATACACAACTTCAAAATATTAGAAAAATAGGACGACACACATAACGAATATGTGTGCCTGTAATGCAAGTGTACTACATCTCACATTGCTTTTTACATATGTTATTATCGTCCTGGTGTTCGGTTCGGAGTGGACGTAATAGTTCAATCCTAGTTTCAATGCAGAAACCCTTGTACAGCATAATCATCTTTATTGAACCTTATTTTCATGATCCGTTTAATGCCATTTGAGGATTATAAAGGGAAGTATAAATGTGTGTCTTTGAATTAATATTTAGATTTGTAGTAATTAAAATTAATGCTAATTAAACTGAAATAGTTAATGTTTTCTTTTATTGTAACGTATTCTAGTCCAATGTGGTTATAACACTTCCTATAAATGCCGGTTTGTTTCCTGCGAATCTTGTTCGAAATTAACTTTACAAACCAAATTTAACTAGTAACATCGATTCACCTTGATATGGCAAGCCTTAATGTTTATTCCGTCCTAATGGTTTTATTCTTAATTTATGGGCAAGAATGGCTACGAAAGAGAATGACCAGATTATTAAGGAAAATAATTGTGAAACTAAAATGGGTTTGCCATGTGTTCTAGAAGCTTTCACGGCTATTTTCGAGACAGGAGTATTTCTAACAAGTGTTGCGGTGAACTTGTTGTGTTGGGAAAAGTTTGCCACTCGGCATTAGTAAAGAGGACTCTTGAAAATCCTCTATTCAAAGACCTAAACCCAATGACAATTATAGCGAAGAGCATTGGACATGGAATAATTGCCTTGCATTGATCGATTCACCATCTCCGTCTGCTTAAGGATATAGATTGCTTAAGCTAACAAATGGTTACAAGACATGCGGGCCCAAAATTATTTTTTGTCTTTATTTTTGATATTGTTCCGAATGCTTCCTTAAAAATGTGTAACATCACGGAAAGGGCCTATGCATTTTGGTTTAATTGTAATGGAAGTAACTGTTTTATGTACTAAGAATAATTTTTTGAACATTTTGGAAACCTGAAAATGGATGGAAATGATTTGGAAATGATTCAAAATAGAAAAGTGCACATTTTGAAACTTGAAATGTAAGAAAATGTCAAGTTTCTGAGTAGAACGAAAATTTTTGGAAACTTAGAAATGACTTAGAAATGTCAAGTTTTAAAGTTTAAAAGAGGAAATTAAGGCAATGTGGCCTTAAAAGAAAAAGTTTGTGAAATTTGACACACAAATAGGCTTGGAAAAGTGGCTGAAGATGCCACTTAGGGCCTCTGAAATGGCGCCACATGCAAGGTGTTGGGCCTAGGTTCGAGTCACTTGCGAAGCAAATAAAAGAAGTTTTATTTTTGCTTCCAGAAGCTCACGAGGTGGGCGGCACAAGCCTTCTAGAAAGGAGGAGTTTTATTCTCTTTAATATTCGATTAATAAGGTGATAAATAAGGGATTTAATTTGGATTATTTTGAAGAGATAATAAAGGATTATTCTCTAATTATTTTAAATTAAGAGATAAAGCTATCAAATAAAGAAGAGTGGTGGCCAAGTAAGGGATTCGAGGAGTAGTTTCGGCTATAAAAGGAAGGAAATAGGGCTACTCATCAATTTTTCTTCCTCCTCCTCTCTCTCTTGAGATTTCTCGAGTGCTCTCTGTCTTCTCTTCTCTTTTCTTTTGTCAAGTCGAATCTATAGTCCACCATTGCAAAAATTCTCAAGTTTCTTTTCCTTATTTTCGTGGAAACCAAATACCCCAAGAGAACCTCTAGTCAACTTCTCCATTAAATCCCAAAAGCCGAAACTTTATCATCTAGTCATCAAGGCCGATTCTTTAAGGGGCTTTTAACAAGGGTGCTCTTGATTTCTTAAAAGGGTAAGATCCAAAGTTTGGTTTCAATTCTTTTATATTTTAAACCTATCTAAAATTTAGGGACTAATCTCTATTATGGATTTTGGCCGAGTTATGGAAGGGTGTTTTTGGGATTTAAGAAATTTTCAACTACAAGAAGGTATCCTTCTGAACTTCTAAGATCTAAGGTAAGTTATGAATACCATTCGGCCATAAGCTATATTATTATGATTTAATGTTAGATTGGATCTAACATGGGTACATAGGGATTTACAAACAATAAAGAAGCAAGGAACCAATTTGGGATTTAAGATTTGGAAGGTAAGAACAAAGGTAAATTCGGCCAAGGCCTATTTTAGTAGTAGATCTATTATTATGTGTTTTAAGCCGAAAACTAACCAATTCAAGGAGTTTAGTGACTAGCCGATTTCAAAGGGGAAAAATACGAGTTTCTAGGATTTGATCAAATCATCAAATCGACACCAAGGAACTTGAGATCTAAGGCAGTAGATCAGATTTCGAGATTTTAGTGAAGTGGTTAAGCAAATCAAGTGTGTACCCCACACTACTTCTTAATATGTTTCATGGCCTGTTTTATTAAAATATGTGATATTAAGAATATGAAAGTGGCTAGGGTACCATGTTATGGTACTAAGTACTCAGGTACGTTTCCTACTTCTACAAAGAATATGAAAAAGGTCATTAGTAACATGAGAATATGATAAGAATGTGAACTCTGGCATATTTATGCATATCATTATTATATGGGGCATATGGGTTTGTTTGAAAGGGAAGTGAATGTGGTGACTTAAGACCACGAACACGGTGACCTAAGGCGTGATATCCGAAAGTGGTGACCTAAGACCACGATGAATCTGAAAGTGGTGACCTAAGACCACAATAAACTAAACGTGGTGACCTAAGACCACGAATGCGGTGACCTAAGACCGCAATTTGGAGTGTAGCGGAAGGAGGGTCGACTTAGTAGTCCCCACTGTGTGCAAAGTGTTGGTACGGGGAGTGTAGCGGATGGACAATTAGGTTTGGGTTTGGGAATACATCATAATTTGTATCTTTGTGATATGAATCGTAACATTTGTATGCCCTGATTCTATTTTGATTTAGTGTTTGTGTACACATTGAGTCCGCTTGACTCACCCCGTTGTGGGACCATGTTTGGTGATGAAGCAGTCTTTGGACGGGACAGGCAGAACTTGTGGTGGCCATGCTCAACATGAAGTTTTTATTTTATGAACTACTATTTTTATTTAAGTACTTGAATAACTTGGAAATTATTTGATGTAATAAGGCCATAAGGCCATAGTTGAATTGTTTTCCATTTATTTCTATTTATTATGATTATGAGTTTTACCTATTAAAGTTTAAGTAAACTTTTTAATATAAAGAATTGAATTAAGTGTTCAACACAAGCCCAACCTAAACAATGTTTTTTTTCAAAATCGCACAAGTTTTCTCTAGGTAACGAAAGAATTTTGAAACCGGTTTACTTGAGGAACATACCAAATCTGGGCAAATCTCGTGGGCCGGGTTTGGGGTGTTTCAAAATGTGTCATGAGATTTAAGCCCAGTGAAATTATATTTAGTTGTACGGAAATTAAATGGTTCTAGAGAAGCCATTACTTAATACACTATGATTTTATACAGGCCATTATTTTTAATTTTATAGCATTGGAACTCGATAACCATCTCAAATCGAGCACTAGATATTGTTTCACATTGGCTAAATTGACACAAATATAATTATTCTAAACATTAAGATCATTTCAATAATGTGAAATTGGAATGTTCTAGCGTGGTGTGAAATTGAAAGAATCTCGATTCCTTGAAAGTCTTTATCCGATTTAAATTCACATTGCCTTTTAGGAAAAAAAACCTTGACTTCTCGAAGTTACGAAAAGACACATATCGTGCCAGGAAATATCCTCCAGGGGACATGCACTATAATTTGTAATAGTTCCTTGCCTATCGACTCCTTTGTTTCATTTTCCATTTTCACTCCTTCGATACTAATCTGTTAGTTTTGACCAATTTCTTTTTCCTAGAGGAGAGGAAATCTTGAAATAATTTTCAAAAGTGATGCAACGCTTCAAAGTCTTAACTTGATTTTCTTATTATTTTTTCTTTAGATTACTTTTTTTTATCAAGATCGAGAATGAAACTCCAAATATTTCGGCAACGTACGTCCCACATTCTCCCTATTAAAAAGGGTTCAATTTATATAAAAGCTAAATCCTATCCATTATTTGGGCAATACCTACGAGAGTTATAGAAATGTAACATCATTTGTTATTTCCAATTAAACTCTGTAACATCCCAAAATTGTGCCTAGTAGGATTGAGCCGATTGGGAATTGGGCTTTAGGAAAATTTGAGTATTATTTTTGTGTTGGCTCGGGTAGGAATTTTGTGTGTTAGAATAGTTTTGTGAAGGCTTGTTTTATTTAGGAAGTTAGAATAATTTTTAGTTTGGGATATTTAATGAAGTAGGATTAAGTAAGCTTGACACTTAAGTTAATTAAGTGTTCATTTAAAGCATAAGATGAGTAAGTGGCAAGTTGGTTAAGGAGCTTGAAAGGTAGCTTGAGGTTAGAGGTTCGAGTGGTATGTTTAGCATTTTGAAGGTTTATTTTGTGTATTAGCATTGATGGTAGGGTCAAACTTATTTATGATAGGTGGACTAATAACTTTTGGTAAGTTGAATTTATGATTAAGGAAAGCTTAATTTAGGGGATAAGAATCTTGAACTTATGGCATGATGAGGGGACAAAGGCATGGAATAGGGAGGATGTTTTGGAAAGTAATCCTAGGCTTTAGTGCATGTATGTGGACGGCATGGGTGTCTAGGTGGGTGGCCGAATTTTGTTAGGTGGTTTAGGGGAATATTTGGCCAATTCCTCTTTTGTGCATCTTTTGCATTTTGCTTTTCCTCTCCAAAAACTCTTCTTTGGCCGAATGTTTATTGTACATTTTGTGCAAATTTTGCTTTTGTTTTAGCCTTCATTTCATTGAACCAAAATACTATTTTCTTTCTCTCATCTTTCCACTTGAAACTAAAACTTCATTTTGGCATTTTATGCACTTTTCTTTTTAGTAAACAAGGTGTTGGCGAATCTCATTTCTCCCATCTCTCTCTTTTCTTCCTTTGATTTGTGCTCAAACACAAATCCCTTTTCTTTCATTTGGCCGAACCTCTTTCTTCCTCAAATCCTCTTTTCTTTTCTTTCTTCCATTGTTGATTAAACCGAATCCCCATTCACTCATTGTTATTCTCTTTTCTACTTATATTCCCTCACTTTTATTCACATATTTTCTCCTTTCATTACTATATAGCCGAAATCTTTCCTTCTCCATTAGAGTTACTTTGGTCGAATATCAAGGAGCACAAGATCCTTTTGGGATTCTTTTTCAAGCATTAGTAAGAGAGGAAGCCATAGCCATTAAGGGAAGCTTTTGGGATTTATTCTCCTAAGGAAAGGTGGTAAGTAACATTCGGCTATAGGCTTTGGTTATGAATAGATGTGCAAGCTAATTATTATCAAGTGTTTTGGTAGGAATCTCGATAGGACAAGTGATAAATACGGAATTTGGTGAATTGGAGGAAACAACGTCTCGGGATTTCGCTAGTATATTCGAGAATTGCTAGAAAATAGGTGTGTAAGATCTCTATACACACTTTATTAATTTACGTGCTATTATTATTTGCCTTAGATCTTTTGGTTGTGATTTGCTTATGACTAAGCATGGAATTCAGGTAAGTCCCCTAAATTGTAATTTTTGATATATGTTTTGTATGCCATTACATGATGTTAAATGCTATGACATGAAACATGATAATTGATATATAAGCATGTGATGGTGGGATTGATGAGAGGAGGGGATGAATTATGGATCGTCGTCGTGGTTTTGACCACAAGATGGGTTGGCCCCATCAGATTATTTGTGACCTATGGTCATCAGTGGTTTTGACCACAACGATTGATTAATTGCGACTAAGTCCCAGTGGTTTGGTACCACCAGTGGTTTTGACCACATTTGATAAATTGTGACTCATGGTCATCAGTGGTTTTGACCACACGATGGGTTGGCCCCATCATCCCGATTTGTGACTCTAAGTCATCGGTGGTTTTGACCACCGGTGGTTTTGACCACGGGTAGAAAAGGAGTATGGATGGCTAGTTGGGTTGCATGTGCATGTTTATTAATGACTTGTGTATGAGTTACTTTACCGGGTGGGGATTACACATCGAGTCTTGGTGACTCACCCCTTTCCTTAACATTTTGCGGATGAGTAGATCGCGGAAATGGAGCCGGATGGACTCGAGGTGGCCATGCAAATGGAGTTTTTAATAAATGAATTTTGGGTTTAATTATCTTTCTTTTGGATTTATGTTGTTTAATTGTAATAAGGCCTCATAGGATTATTTTATTATTGCTGCATGTTTTGAATGTTTTATTTAAACTATTCGATGATGTTAAAACGGATGCACATGTTTTCTCAAATTAAAGCATAAAATGTTTTAAGGTACCATCGGGTACATTTGAAATTTGTAAACAACTCGACTCAACAAATATTTATTAAGTATGGTTTTTAACAAAGAAATTTAATTTGAAAGGCATTCGACTAATTTCAAAATCGGTTTTAAAATGGTTTTCAAAATCTTTTCTCTGTAGCAAACCAAATTCGGTCATATTGTTTGGGCCGGGTTTGGGGTGTTACAAACTCTCTAAGAGAACTTTTCATTTTCCAAGTTCCATTACTTATTCCACTAAAGGTGTCCATTCATATTTCAGTAAAATTCGGTCGGAACGATTACACCTAAAAAGTTAACGTAGAACGAAGAATAAAATGACCGAATTGGAGTCCCACGATAAAGACGTACATCGACTTAATTTCAGAACGGGAAATATTTTTGATGAATTAATTTTGAATTTCAATCATTTAGTTTCCATTTTCCATTTTACTAATATGATAAGTGTGATAAAAACTTTTTAGCAACAACAAGGTTATAAGAATTTACGCTTCGCATAATTATTTGTACATTGTAACACATACATATCACTGGTAAAGGAATCTGGTATAGCTCTTTCAATTTTGAAATACACTTGAATTTTTAACCATCAACATAGCAAGTGCATACACAACTTCAAAATATTAGAAAAATAGGACGACACACATAACGAATATGTGTGCTTGTAATGCAAGTGTACTATATCTCACATTGCTTTTTACATATGTTATTATCGTCCTGGTGTTTGGTTCGGAGTGGACGTAATAGTTCAATCCTAGTTTCAATGCAGAAACCCTTGTACGGCATAATCATCTTTATTGAACCTTATTTTCATGATCCGTTTAATGCCATTTAAGGATTATAAAGGGAAGTATAAATGTGTGTCTTTGAATTAATATTTAGATTTGTAGTAATTAAAATTAATGCTAATTAAACTGAAATAGTTAATGTTTTCTTTTATTGTAACGTATTCTAGTCCAATGTGGTTATAACACTTCCTATAAATGCCAGTTTGTTTCCCTGCGAATCTTGTTCGAAATTAACTTTACGAACCAAATTTAACTAGTAACATCGATTCACGCAGTGATATGGCAAGCCTTAATGTTTATTCCGTCCTAATGGTTTTATTCTTAACTTGCGGTGCAATAATGGCTGGCTACGAAAGAGAATGACCAGATTATTAAGGAAAATAATTGTGAAACTAAAATGGGTTTGCCATGTGTTCTAGAAGCTTTCACGGCTATTTTGAGACAGGGAGTATTTCTAACAAGTGTTGCGGTGAACTTGTTGTGTTGGGAAAAGTTTGCCACTCAGCATTAGTAAAGAGGACTCTTGAAAATCCTCTATTCAAAGACCTAAACCCAGCGACAATTATAGCGAAGAGCATTCCGACATGGAATAATTGCCTTGCATTGATCAATTCACCATCTCCAGTGCGCTTAAGGATATAGATTGCTTAAGCTAACAAACGGTTACAAGACGTGCAGGCCCAAAATTGTTTTTTGTCTTTATTTTTGATATTGTTTCGAATGCTTCCTTAAAAATGTGTCATGAGATTTAAGCCCAGTGAAATTATATTTAGTTGTATGAAAATTAAATGGTTCTAGAGAAGCCATTACTTAATACACTATGATTTTATATGAGCCATTATTTTTAATTTTATAGCATTGGAACTCGATAACCATCTCAAATCGAGCACTAGATATTGTTTCACATTGGCTAAATTGACACAAATATAATTATTCTAAACATTAAGATCATTTCAATAATGTGAAATTGGAATGTTCTAGCGTGGTGTGAAATTGAAAGAATCTCGATTCCTTGAAAGTCTTTATCCAATTTAAATTCACATTGCCTTTAAGGAAAAAACCTTGACTTCTCGAAGTTACGAAAAGACACATATCGTGCGGGAAATATCCTCCAGGGGACATGCACTATAATTTGTAATAGTTCCTTGCCTATCGACTCCTTTGTTTCATTTTCCATTTTGACTCCTTCGATACTAATCATTAGTTTTGACCACTTTTTTTTTCCTAGAGGAGAGGAAATCTTGAAATAATTTTCAAAAGTGATGCAACGCTTCAAAGTCTTAACTTGATTTTCTTATTATTTTTTCTTTAGATTACTTTTTTTTATCAAGATCGAGAATGAAACTCCAAATATTTCGACAACGTACGTCCCACATTCTCCCCTATTAAAAAGGTTCAATTTATATAAAAGCTAAATCCTATCCATTATTTGGGCAATACCTACGAGAGTTATAGAAATGTAACATCATTTGTTATTTCCAATTTAACTCTCTAAGAGAACTTTTCATTTTCCAAGTTCCATTACTTATTCCACTAAAGGCGTCCACTCATATTTGATAAAATTCGGTTGAACGCTTACACCTAAAAAGTTAACGTAGAACGAAGAATAAACGATGAATTGGAGTCCCACGATAAAGACATACATCGGCTTAATTTGAGCGGGAAATATTTTTGATGAATTAATTTTGAATTTCAATCATTTAGTTGCCATTTTCCATTTTACTAATACGATAAGTGTGATAAAAATTTTTAACAACAACAAGGTTATAAGAATTTACGCTTCGCATAATTATTTGTACATTGTAGCACATACATATCATGGTAAAGGAATCGGTATAGCTCTTTCAATTTTGAGATACACTTGAATTTTTAACCATCAACATAGCAAGTGCATACACAACTTCAAAATATTAGAAAAATAGGACGACACACATAACGAATATGTGTGCCTGTAATGCAAGTGTACTATATCTCATATTGCTTTTTACATATGTTATTATCATCCTGGTGTTTGGTTCGGAGTGGACGTAATAGTTCAATCCTAGTTTCAATGCAGAAACCCTTGTACGGCATAATCATCTTTATTGAACCTTATTTTCATGATCCGTTTAATGCCATTTAAGGATTATAAAGGGAAGTATAAATGTGTGTCTTTGAATTAATATTTAGATTTGTACTAATTAAAATTAATGCTAATTAAACTGAAATAGTTAATGTTTTCTTTTATTGTAACGTATTCTAGTCCAATGTGGTTATAACACTTCCTATAAATGCCAGTTTGTTTCCCTGCGAATCTTGTTCGAAATTAACTTTACGAACCAAATTTAACTAGTAACATCAGATTCACGCAGTATGGCAGGCCTTAATGTTTATTCCGTCCTAATGGTTTTATTCTTAACTTGCGGGGCAGTAATGGCTACGAAAGAGAATGACCAGATTATTAAGGAAAATAATTGTGAAACTAAAATGGGTTTGCCATGTGTTCTAGAAGCTTTCACGGCTATTTTCGAGACAGGGAGTATTTCTAACAAGTGTTGCGGTGAACTTGTTGTGTTGGGAAAAGTTTGCCACTCAGCATTAGTAAAGAGGACTCTTGAAAATCCTCTCTTCAAAGACCTAAACCCAGCGACAATTATAGCGAAGAGCATTTAGACATGGAATAATTTCCTTGCATTGATCGATTCACCATCTCTGTCTGCTTAAGGTTATAGATTGCTTAAGCTAACAAACGGTTACAAGACGTAACGGGCCCAAAATTGTTTTTTGTCTTTATTTTTGATATTGTTCCGAATGCTTCCTTAAAATGTGTCATGAGATTTAAGCCTAGTGAAATTATATTTAGTTGTACAGAAATTAAATGGTTCTAGAGAAGCCACTACTTAATACACTATGATTTTATACAGGCCATTATTTTTAATTTTATAGCATTGGAACTCGATAACCATCTCAAATCGAGCACTAGATATTGTTTCACATTGGCTAAATTGACACAAATATAATTATTCTAAACACTAAGATCATTTCAATAATGTGAAATTGGAATGTTCTAGCGTGGTGTGAAATTGAATGAATCACGATTCCTTGAAAGTCTTTATCCAATTTAAATTCACATTGCCTTTAAGGAAAAAAAACCTCGACTTCTCGAAGTTACGAAAAGACACATATCGTGCCAGGAAATATCCTCCAGGGGACATGCACTATAATTTGTAATAGTTCCTTGCCTATCGACTCATTTGTTTCATTTTCCATTTTCACTCCTTCGATACTAATCTGTTAGTTTTGACCACTTTCTTTTTCCTAGAGGAGAGGAAATCTTGAAATAATTTTCAAAAGTGATGCAACGCTTCAAAGTCTTAACTTGAGTTTCTTATTATTTTTTCTTTAGACCACTTTTTTTTATCAAGATCGAGAATGAAACTCCAAATATTTCGGCAACGTACGTCCCACATTCTCCCTATTAAAAAAGGTTCAATTTATATAAAAGCTAAATCCTATCCATTATTTGGGCAATACCTACGAGAGTTATAGAAATGTAACATCATTTGTTATTTCCAATTTAACTCTCAAAGAGAACTTTCCATTTTCCAAGTTCCATTTCTTATTCCACTAAAGGCGTCCATTCATATTTCAATAAAGTTCGGTCGGAACGCTTACACCTAAAAAGTTAACGTAGAACGAAGGATAAAACGACCGAATTGGAGTCCCATGATAAAGACATACGTCGGCTTAATTTCAGAACGGGAAATATTTTTTATGAATTAATTTTGAATTTCAATCATTTAGTTTCCATTTTCCATTTTACTAATATGATAAGTGTGATAAAAACTTTTTAACAACAACAAGGTTATAAGAATTTACGCTTCGCATAATTATTTGTACATTGTAGCACATACATATCACTGGTAAAGGAATCTGGTATAGCTCTTTCAATTTTGAGATACACTTGAGTTTTTAACCATCAACATAGCAAGTGCATACACAACTTCAAAATATTAGAAAAATAGGACGACACACATAACGAATATGTGTGCCTGTAATGCAAGTGTACTATATCTCACATTGATTTTTACATATGTTATTATCGTCCTGGTGTTTGGTTCGGAGTGGACGTAATAGTTCAATCCTAGTTTCAACGCAGAAACCCTTGTACGGCATAATCATCTTTATTGAACCTTATTTTCATGATCCGTTTAATGCCATTTAAGGATTATAAAGGGAAGTATAAATGTGTGTCTTTGAATTAATATTTAGATTTGTACTAATTAAAATTAATGCTAATTAAACTGAAATAGTTAATGTTTTCTTTTATTGTAACGTATCCTAGTCCAATGTGGTTATAACACTTCCTATAAATGCCAGTTTGTTTCCCTGTGAATCTTGTTCAAAATTAACTTTACGAACCAAATTTAACTAGTAACATCAGATTCACGCAGTATGGCAAGCCTTAATGTTTATTCCGTCCTAATGGTTTTATTCTTAACTTGTGGGGCAGTAATGGCTACGAAAGAGAATGACCAGATTATTAAGGAAAATAATTGTGAAACTAAAATGGGTTTGGCATGTGTTCTAGAAGCTTTCACGGCTATTTTCGAGATAGGGAGTATTTCTAACAAGTGTTGCGGTGAACTTGTTGTGTTGGGAAAAGTTTGCCACTCAGCATTAGTAAAGAGGACTCTTGAAAATCTTCTATTCAAAGACCTAAACCCAGCGACAATTATAGCGAAGAGCATTCAGACATGGAATAATTGCCTTGCATTGATCGATTCACCATGTAACACCCCTAACTCAAGACCATCTCCGTAACAGGGTTAAAAGGTGTTACTGATCAATCAGAACATTTAAAATCTAATATTTACGAGACGAAGTCAATCATCTTCAATCTTATTCAACTACAAACATAGTGTCCCTTATCGAGGTCTACATAACCTCATTCACATGCTAAAGATGGGTTGGGACTAAATTGAAACACATACAAAAATTCTCCGAGATTTAAAACTTTTCTAAAATACAGAGGAGACACGCCCGTGGGAGGAGGCCGTGTGCCCTCCACGGCTACTAGACACCCCCGTGTGTCCATCCGTGTCTACATACTGACTATTTTTACACGGTCACTAGGCACGCCCGTATGCCCGTTCGTGTCTATATACTGACTATTTTAACACGGTCACTAGGCACGCATGTGTGCCACAGCCGTGTAATACTAGGCTACATTCTGGCAATTTACCCACGGTCTTAGGCACGCCCGTGTGCCTCAACCGTGTGACATTATAGGCCATTTACAAGGCCAAAATGCCACCCACTTAGGATCAAACCTACAAGCAACACATACCAAAACATATCATGCACATGAGGCAACCAAAAACTTATCAAAATGACCATTCAACTTATGCATTCAATTCCCATTCCAACCATAACAAATTCAATACCAAAACTTATCTCATCACAAGCATAAAACATTCAATATCAAACATCATTCCTTCTCAATTTCATTAACTCATACTAGCATTTTACCAACACAAAGTTACCATTCATAAGTCAACTCCTCAACCCACAAACCATACCAAAATATGCATCACATATATCAAGTTCATTCTAGCTAAACTAGCACATATCTAGCCATATCTCATGGCTACTTACAAACATCAAACATGATTCAAATGACCAGCCTATACATGCCATATTTAACTATATACATTGTTCCAAAATACCCCAAAATAGATTTGCTGATAGTGTGACCGAGATGTCGACGATCCTCGATCCGAGCTAGCTTTTATCGACATCGCAATGCAGAGAAACAAATCACACAAAGAAGCTTTATAAAGCTTAGTAAGTTCATAACATAATACAATTATCATATCAAATTAAACCAATGTATAAAATAAACAATCACATAGGTCTATTATCTCATATTCTTGCCTTCTCATCCATAGCTAAAATGTAACACCCCAAACCCAGCCCATGCATTATGAGCGGATTTGGTATGTCACACGAGCAAAACATGTTAAACCCTTTTTTTATCGTACTAAAAATATTGCTTTGTTAAAAATCAAGAAAACAAGTTTGATTTGATAAAATACAACTAACCTCAAAGATTTTATTGATAAATTGATAAATTTTAACTAATGACCTTACAAAACCGTGACTTTTGAAAACGACGTTTAAAATTCGAAAGAGAATCCAAGTCTTTTGAAAATATCGTTAATAATTCGAGAGAAAAACTCCGAGTTAAAATATTTGAAAAAGTTTATTTTGAAATCCATTTATTAATCGTGTAACACCCCAAACCCGGCCTAGAAGTTAGGCCCAAATCTGGTGTGTCACATGGAAGTAAAAACCATCTTTGCGATTATTAACAACTTGCTTGAGAAATACAGCCTCTTTGTTAAAACCAAAAACACTTAAGCAATTGTTAACTACTTGAAAACATAATAATCTTTAAAAACCTTTTCGCTTTTGGAAGCATATTTGAAATAAACAATTTACGAAAATGTGACGTTTATAAATAGAGTTGCGTAGCATTTTGAAAACGTTATGAAACGTAGATAAAATACAAGTATTTTGAGAGGTTGTTTGATAAATCGATAATCGAAACTAATGATCTTACAAAACCGTGACTTTTGAAAATGACGTTGAAAATTCGAAAGAGAATCCAAGTCTTTTGAAAATATCGTTAATAGTTCGAGAGAAAATATCCGTGTTAAAAATATTTGTAAAAGTTTATTTTGAAATCCATTTGTTAATCGATTTTGGAAACCATTGTTTAAGTTTTTTGAAAATTCCCCTTTTTAAACAATTTAAGAAAAATAATAAAAACATCCCAACCAAAAAGCAAAAATAAAAATAGTCCAGAGGCCTTATTACAACATTTAACCCAAAATAGTAAGGTAAAAAAATAAACGAGAAAGAAGTCTAAAGTCCAAATAAACCATTTCCAAGTATGGCCTCCTCGAGTCATCCATAGCCCAAGTCCATATCATCAAGCATTACCTACAAGGGTTAAGAGATAAGGGGGTGAGTTACAAAGAACTCGATGTGAAATCCCCTTACTGTTATTCATTGGGCCGGAACCCAATTAGCAATATTTTGGGCCTAAGCCCATTTACAACAACAATAATGTATCAAATATAATATGCATATGATATGCAATTCCCAAACCAAACCTAGTTTTCCATCCGCTACACACCACCCGTACCAACCAAAGACACTGTGTGGGGGAGCTTTAGTCACCCACCCCGCCAACACACCAAACATAGGCGATGGCGATTATATCAAATTTGTGGACAAGCCACCAGTTAACGAGAATTTACATGGCATCGCCATTTTTCATATTTGTGGTAGAGCCACAAGAATTATGTAGCAGAGCTACCAGAACTTCTCTTCATCATTATCCCATCCCATGCAAATCATGTATATAATGCATAGCCATTCACAACAATTTATTCAGATATTTATTACAAAATTATTGCCCATTACAACAATTAATCAAAAGGCACATTAAGCAAAATATCAGATTTGGCCCATTTATCAAAATATCAGATTGGCCCATTTAACAATTTCGTAATTCGGCCCTTTAGGGGTATTTTCGTAATTTTGATAATTTACCCACTAAGGGTAATTCGGTAATCTCGCAACCAAAAGGTATTTTGGAAATTTCGCAACCTAGACTTAACTACTAATGTGGAGCATAAAAATCGAAACTGTCCATCTACGTCGTACTAACTAAATTGACTATAACTTGAGTTAGGAATCTCAAAATCTAACTCCGTAAATTTTCCTTGAGACTAGTCTCAGATATCTTCTTACTATAATTTTTCCAGAATTTTTGACTTAGCCATTTAGTATAGTTTATTCATTAAAGATTCCCTTGTTTCACTGACCAACGGTTCTGACCTCTTACCCAAAATTCAAATATCGCACCGTACAGTTTTCATATGTTTCTCCCACTTGTTTCTATTGAAAATAGACTCACTAAGGAATCTTTACATATAAACTATATTTCATAATTCACTTTGTACAATTTTATACGATTTTTGCAAGACAGATCAGGGAACCACGAAGTCATTCAGAACCAGTCTCACTAAAATTAAGATAACTCAGAATATAGAATTCCTTTTCCTTCTCTGTTTCTTCCTTATCAAAATAGACACAGTAAGATTTAATTCAATATCTTATTCACTATCTAATTCCCTTTCTCCTATTTTTCGTGATTTTTCAAAAACACGCCACTGCTTCTAACTGAAACTATTTTATTACGAAATACGATTACCATTACGATCATACGCACGCCCGAGTGATCACGGATGCCGGTTTTCGGTTTTCTTCGGTATTTTGACCAAATCATAGAACATATCATACAAACTTTCAGACAGATGTGAGATTACACACCATATCAAACATGTATTCGGAAGGTACGGGATTACACACCTGATTTTGATTTCCTAAGGAACCACTCGTCGATGACCTAGAACAATACCAACCAAAAGTTAGCCTCGGATTTCCAAAATATTTCGTATCACTTACACTTGAATCACTTACCACTATATCCGAAGGTAGAAATATATCGAGTGATTTGTCCCTAAAACATATAGTCGATTAGTCGAAACTTCAATCCGATTTGCAACATAGCCAAATAGAGATATAACGAAAAATCCAAAAATGAACCCCCTTACCTTATCGATATTGGATCCAATTTCCACCGTTTGACTTCGGCTAGAGCAATACACGGTCTCCCACTTAAAGCACTGCGAAAAGAGAGTGATTAAGACATGAAGAAGTGGAGGATAACACCATTTTCGGTTACGATCACGATTTACAACCGAATAGTGATAAATACTTATTCGGCTAAAAAGAAGAGAATATGTTCTTTAGTGGCTTGTAATTTTGGAACAAGGTAGAAAGAAATTTGGAGAATACCAAATAGTGCAAAGAGAAAGGTTTTGGCCTAGCAAGCACCAAAAATTCAATCAAAAGGCAAAGGAGAATTCGGCTATCAAGGAAGGTGGAAAGAAAATGAGTATGTGACCAAACAAAAGGGAGAAACAATGCACTATTGTGCTAATATGTTTCGGCAAGGAGGGTTGCAAATTGGGAGAAATGACACAAAGTTGCCAAAGGGAATTTTTGCCAAAACACTACTAAGTCTTTACCAAAAGCCAACTAAAAATTTAGCTACCTATTCTCCCCAAAACCGTCCACATGCACCCCCCCTAGGATAAGAGTTTGGCCACCCAAGCTTTCCAAAACATCACCCACGAAATAAGCCTCATGTCCCCATTTCTTTCCTATTTCCCTTGATTCCTTTCCCCAACTTCAACCTTGCCTTATTCATATAGCCACCTTACCAAAATAATGAAGTCAACCTTGCCATGAATGCCTCTTGGCCGACACTTAAGGAAAGGGTGCAAAAATATAAGTCAAAATTTGCACACAAAGTGATTCGAACCTCTTCCCTCAAGGTACTACATATGGCGCCATAACCCTTTTACCAATTGCTCATTTATGCTAGCAATTTACTCTTTTATTTCCATAAGCCTTGATGCCACTTACTATCTCTCCTTAATAGGCTTAAACACAAAATTTTACTAAGGCCCAACTTGAACCCGAAACTTCATAGAAACCTCGTAACTTTCCAAAATCACCTTCCTAATAAGTCCAACTTTAAATAATGTCGTTCTCTTGTTCTCAAAAATTTTAAAACGCTTCTACGCTCAAGGCCCAATGGGCCCAATCCTACTAGGCCCAATTTTGGGATGTTACGATTCTACCCTCCTTAAAAAATTTTTGCCTTCGAAATTTCCCACCAACTACTAAACGCACCCCTCAAATCACACCACTATGCTTTCGCTGCGCACTCTGATCTTAATAACCACAATGTACCTTTAACAAAATCTTGAATCCTTTTTCACACAACCAAACATCTAGTCACAGAAGCAAGCAGTTATCTACCATTTATACTGAAAATTTTCTACATTCAATCATCACGTCCAACCAAAACATACCTGACTTGATGGTGATGAAACAATCCCGAGCCTTATGCTCCTTAGACCCGCATCTCAAGCATGCTCCTGACCTCCTCCAACATTCTCCCGGATGACGCCTTCTGCAATAATCGCAAGCCGGAAAGTTTGGTCGTGCCTTGACATGCTTTACAGAACGTGACTGCGACCCAAAAGAACCGCGATCTAATTTCTTCTTACAGCTCACAGACCCAACTCGAAGCGCTTCACCGATTCCTTAACCTCCTTCAATACCTTCTTAACTATTTGAGTCAGCTCATTAACCCTAGCTCGACCATGAGATCTCGTCTCAGCCACTGGCGATGCCAACTCCTCCCTTTCGGGCACACGCCCCGATGCTGAAGGTCTAGTCCTAGCACCTCGGCCTCTAGCACGTCCACGTCTACCGCGTCCACATCTTCTAGCGTTCATGTTCACTAAGTCGATTTAATCTAATTAAGAGTTTTATGAATCATTATACTATTCGATGTTTATTAAACGATGTTTTATGGAGTGTGAGTAGAAAAGTTGTTTTCGAGTGTCAAATCCGCATCCTAGAGTCTCAATCTCTATAGTTTCAACTCATAAAGCTAACAGTTCTAGAGTATTCTATTTCGTAGAATTTTTGTACCACAGTAATAACACAATAATCATAAAATGAAAACAAATACTTACTTGACTTGGTGCCGGATACTCGTGGTGCCATACTTCCTTTAGAACATATATTTATAAATCAAAATTCTAAAATGACTTTGGAAAACACTTTTGAACCCAAACCACGGTAGAGTTTTGTGGCTGGGCTCTGATACCATAAAATGTAACGCCCCAAACCCGGCCTAGAAGTTAGGCCCGAATCTGGTGTGTCACATGGAAGTAAAAACTATCTTTGCGATTATTAAAAACTTGCTTGAGAAATACAGCCTCTTTGTTAAAACCAAAAACACTTAAGCAATTGTTAACTACTTGAAAACATAATAATATTTAAAAACTTTTTTGTTTACGGAAGCATATTTGAAATAAACAATTTACGAAAATGTGACGTTTATAAATAGAGTTGCAGAAGCATTTAGAAAACATTGTGGAAACGTAGATAAAATACAAGTATTTTGAGAGGTTATTTGATAAATTGATAATCGAAACTAATGATCTTACAAAACCGTGACTTTTGAAAACGACGTTGAAAATTCGAAAGAGAATCCAAGTCTTTTGAAAATATCGATAATAGTTCGAGAGAAAATATCCGTGTTAAAAATATTTATAAAAGTTTATTTTGAAATCCATTTGTTAATCGATTTTGGAAACCATTGTTTAAGTTTTTTGAAAATTCCCCTTTTTAAACAATTTAAGAAAAATAATAAAAACATCACAACCAAAAAGCAAAAATAAAAATAGTCCAGAGGCCTTATTACAACATTTAACCCAAAAAAGTAAGGTAATAAAATAAACGAGAAAGAAGTCTAAAGTCCAAATAAACCATTTCCAAAGTATGGTATCCCTCGAGTCATCCATAGCCCAAGTCCATATCATCAAGCATTACCTACAAGGGTTAAGAGAAAGGGGGTGAGTTACAAGAACTCAGTGTGAAATCCCCTTACCGTTATTCATTGGGCCGGAACCCAATTAGCAATATTTTGGGCCTAAGCCCATTTACAACAACAATAATGTATCAAATATAATATGAATATGATATGCAATTCCAAAACCAAACCTAGTTTTCCATCCGCTACACACCACCCGTACCAACCAGCACACCTGTAGGGAGCTTTAGTCACCCACCCCGCCAACACACCAAACATAGGCATTAAGCCGATTATATCAAATTTGTGGACAAGCCACCAGATTAACAGAATTTATGTGGCATCGCCATTTTTCATATTTGTGGCAGAGCCACCAGAATTATGTAGCAGAGCTACCACAACTTCTCTTCATCATTATCCCATCGCATGCAAATCATGTATATAATGCATAGCCATTCACAACAATTTATTCAGATATTTATTACAAAATTATTGCCCATTACAACAATTAATCAAAAGGCCCATTAAGCAAAATATCAGATTCGACCCATTTAGCAAAATACCAGATTTGGCCCATTTAGCAAAATATCAGATTGGCCCATATAGCAAAATATCAGATCGGCCCATTTATCAAAATATCAGATTGGCCCATTTAACAATTTCGTAATTCGGCCATTTAGGGGCATTTTCGTAATTTCGATAATTTACCCACTAAGGGTCATTCGGTAATCTCGCAACCTAAGGGTATTTTGGAAATTTCGCAACCTAGACTTAACTACTAATGTGGAGCATAAAAATCGAAACTGTCCATCTGCGTCGTACTAACTAAATTTACTATAACTGGAGTTAGGAATCTCGAAATCTAACTCCGTAAATTTCCCTTGATACTAGACTCATATATCTTCTTACTATAATTTTTCCAGAATTTTTGACTTAGCCATTTAGTACAGTTTATTCATTAAAATTCTCTTGTTTCACTGACCAACGATTCTGACCTCTCTTACCCAAAATTCAAATATATCACTGTACAGTTTTCATATGTTGCTCCCACTTGTTTCTATTGAAAATATACTTACTAAGGAATCTGTACATAGAAACTATATCTCATAATTCACTTTGTACAATTTTATACGATTTTTCCAAGAAAGATCAGTGAACCACGAAGTCATTCAGAACCAGTCTCACTAAAATTAAGATATCTCAGAATATAGAATTCCTTTTCCTTTTTCGTTTCTTCTTTATCAAAATAGACACAGTAAGCTTTAATTCGATATCTTATTAACTATCTAATTCCCTTTCTCCTATTTTTCGTGATTTTTCAAAAACACGCCACTGCTTCTAACCGAAGCTGTTTTATTACGAAATACGATTACCATTACGATCATACGCACGCCCGAGTGATCACAGATGCCGGTTTTCAGTTTTCTTCGGTATTTTGACCAAATCACAGAACATATCATACAAACTTTCAGACAGATATGAGATTACACACCATATCAAACATGTATTTGGAAGGTACGGGATTACACACCTGATTTTGATTTCCTAAGGAACCACTCGTCGATGACCTAGAACAATACCAACCAAAAGTTAGCCTTGGATTTCCAAAAGATTTCGTATCACTTACACTTGAATCACTTACCACTATATCCGAAGGTAGAAATATATCGAGTGATTTGTCCCTAAAACATATAGTCGATTAGTCGAAACTTCAATCCGATTTGCAACATAGCCAAATAGAGATATAATGAAAAATCCAAAAATGAACCCCCTTACCTTATCGATATTGGATCCAATTTCCACCGTTTGACTTCGGCTAGAACAATACACGGTCTCCCACTTAAAGTACTACGAAAAGAGAGTGATTAAGACATGAAGAAGTGGAGGATAACACCATTTTCGGTTACGATCATGATTTACAACCGAATAGTGATAAATACTTATTCGGCTAAAAAGAAGAGAATATGTTCTTTAGTGGCTTGTAATTTCGGCACAAGGTAGAAAGAAATTTGGAGAATACCAAATAGTGCAAAGAGAAAGGTTTTGGCCTAACAAGCACTAAAAATTCAATCAAAAGGCAAAGGAGAATTCGGCTATCAAGGAAGGTGGAAAGAAAATGAGTATGTGACCAAACAAAAGAGAGAAATAATGCACTATTGTGCTAATATGTTTCGGCAAGGAGGGTTGCAAATTGGGAGAAATGACACAAAGTTGTCAAAGGGAATTTTTGCCAAAACACTACTAAGTCTTTACCAAAAGCCAACTAAAAATTCAGCTGCCTATTCTCCCCAAAACCGTCCACATGCATCCCCCCTAGGATAAGAGTTTGGCCACCCAAGCTTTCCAAAACATCACCCACGAAATAAGCCTCATGTCCCCCTTTCTTTCCTATTTCCCTTGATTCCTTTCCCCAACTTCAACCTTACCTTATTCATATAGCCACCTTACCAAAATAATGAAGTCAACCTTGCCATGAATGCCTCTTGGCCGACACTTAAGGAAAGGGTGCAAAAATATAAGTCAAAATTTGCACACAAAGTGATTTGAACCTCTTCCCTCAAGGTACTACATGTGGCGCCATAACCTTTTTACCAATTGCTCATTTATGCTAGCAATTTACTCTTTTATTTCCATAAGCCTTGATGCCACTTACTATCTCTCCTTAATAGGCTTAAACACAAAATTTTACTAAGGCCCAACTTGAACCCGGAACTTCATAGAAACCTCGTAACTTTCCAAAATCACCTTCCTAATAAGTCCAACTTGAAATAATGTCGTTCTCTTGTTCTTAAAAATTTTAAAACGCTTCTACGCTAATGGCCCAATGGGCCCAATCCTACTAGGCCCAATTTCGGGATGTTACAAATCGATTTTGGAAACCATTGTTTAAATTTTTAGAAAATTCCCCTTTTTAAACAATAATAAAAATATCCCAACCAAAATGCAAAAATAAAAATAGTTTAGAGGCCTTATTACAACATTTAACCCAAAATAGTAAAGTAATAAAATAAACGAGAAAGAAGTCATAGTCCAAATAAACCATTTCCGAAGTATGGCCTCCCTCGAGTCATCCATAGCCCAAGTCCATATCATCAAGCATTACCTACAAGGGTTAAGAGAAAGGGGGTGAGTTACAAGAACTCAGTGTGAAATCCCCTTACCGTCATCCACTAGGCCTGAACCCATATAACAATCATCTTGGACCAAAGCCTATAAACAAATAATAAATAAATGAAATGAATGCAACCCATCCCATCCTACCAGCCGTCTAACTCTCCACCCGTACCAACCAATCTATCCTGTGGGGATCAAGTCAACCCACCCCGCCAGTCTCTCCAATTTGCAGTCAAGCTGCCATTTATACTATTTGTGGCTGAGCCAACAGAATCATATACGGTAGTATAATCGACACACAGCCTTGGTAAAAAATGATCGACACAGAGTCGTTAATTCATATGTTAGGCACATAGCCCCGGTAAATACGTTTAGCACAAAGCCATAATCACGATGGAACAAAGCCATATTTAGGTTGGCACATAGCCGTTATCAGAATTTGTGGCAGAGCCACCGGTCTATACTTCTCTTCATTCAAGTTTCCTATCCCATGCAATATGTTATGATGCAATACACATAACAACATAAAATATCCACATGTATAACAACTATTATTCTAGTAATTTAATACGATGAATCGGCCCATTATTGAGCTTTGTAATTCGTCCCATTAAGGCATTCTATCAAATCAGCCCATAGGGGCATTTTTGGTAAATCTGTCCATAAGGACATTTCGGTAAATCGGTCCATAAGGACATTTCGGTAAATTGGTAATTTTACCCACTAAGGGTAATTCGGTAATCTCGCAACCTAAGGGTATTTTGGAAATTTCGCAACCTAGACATAACTACTAATGTGGAGCATAAAAATCGAAACTGTCCATCTGCATCGTACTAACTAAATTGACTATAACTTGAGTTAGGAATCTCGAAATCTAACTCCGTAAATTTTCGTTGAGACTAGACTCATATATCTTCTTACTATAATTTTTCCAGAATTTTTGACTTAGCCATTTAGTAAAGTTTATTCCTTAAATATTCCCTTGTTTCACTAACCAACGATTCTGATTTCTCTTACCCAAAATTCAAATATCTCACTGTACAGTTTTCATATGTTGCTCCCACTTGTTTCTATTTAAAATAGACTCACTAAGGAATCTGTACATATAAACTATAACTCGTAATTCACTTTGTACAATGTTACACCATTTTTCCAAGACAGATCAGGCAACCACGAAGTCATTCAGAACCAGTCTCACTAAAATTAAGATATCTCAGAATATAGAATACCTTTTCCTTCTCCGTTTATTCCTTATAAAAATAGAGACAGTAAGATTTAATCTGATATCTTATTCTTTTTGTAATTCATTTTCTCCTATTTTTTGTGATTTTTCAAATACACATCACTGTTTCTGACCGAAACTGTTTTACTACAACATACGATTACCACTACGATCATACGCACGCCCGAGTGATCACGGATGCCGGTTTTCGATTTTCTTCGGTATTTTGACCAAATCACAGAACATATCATACAAAATTTCAGAGAGATGTGAGATTACAAACCATATCAAACATGTATTCGGAAGGTACGTGATTACACACCTTGATTAGGATTCCCTAAAGAACCACTCTTCGTTGACCCACTATATCCGAAGGATTTGCAAATAGGATATATCGAGTGGTTTTGTCCCTAAAACATAATTGATTAGTCGAAACTTCAATCCGATTTGCAACATAGCCAAATAGAGATATAACGAAAAATCCAAAATGAACCCCCTTACCTTATCGATATTGGATCCAATTTCCACCGTTTGACTTCGGCTAGAACAATACACGGTCTCCCACTTAAAACACTACAAAAAGAGAAAATGATCTCGTTTGAGAGGGTAGAATAAAATGTTGGTCTCGGTTAAAAGGACCATCCCATGCCAAGACATATATTCAGCTACGAGAAAGAAAAAAAATGTTTGAATAGAACCACTTACCGATTGATCAAAGGAGTGAGTGTTAATACGGATGAGAAGAACGATAAAGAAGAAATGAAGGGTTTGGTTTTTCCAAAGGACAACGAGTGAACAATTTGATTTCCAAGGCTTAGGTACTTTCGGCAACAAGCAAGAAAAGAAGAAACAAAAATGCACACTAAAGGCTTGAAAATTCGGCAAAGAGAAGAGGAAATTTGGAGAGAAAGAGAATGATACAAAAAACTAAAGAGAACAACCTCTCAAGCACTAGCTTTGCCAAAAACTCCTAGCAAAATTCGGCTATCACCCCCTTTAGCCCCAAAACCGTCCACATTCATAGCCATAAGGGTCAAAATTTTGCCAACCATACTTTCCATAACATTCTCCATGAAATAAGCCACTTGTTCCCCTTACTTACCTATTTCTCTTGATTCCTTTCCCCAACTTCAACCTTGCCTTTTTCTTTTAGCCACCTTACCAAAATAATGAAGTTAACCTTGCCATGAATGCCTCTTGGCCGACACTTAAAAAAATGGTGCAAAAATATAAGTCAAAATTTGCACACAAAGTGATTCGAACCTCTTCCCTCAAGGTACTACATGTGGCGCCATAACCCTTTTACCAATTGCTCATTTATGCTAGCAATTTACTCTTTTATTTCCATAAGCCTTGATGCCACTTACTATCTCTCCTTAATAGGCTTAAACACAAAATTTTACTAAAGCCCAACTTGAACCCGGAACTTCGTAGAACCTTGTAACTTTCCAAAATTACCTTCTTAATAAGTCCAACTTGAAATAATGCCGTTCTCTTGTTCTTAAAATTTTAAAACACTTCTTCGCTCAAGGCTCATTGGGCCCAATCCTACTAGGCCCAATTTCGGGATGTTACAATTCTACCCTCCTTAAAGAAATTTTGTCCTCGAAATTTAAATCCAACTACTAAACGCACCGCTCAAATCACACCACTATGCTTTCGCTGCGCACTCTGATCTTAATAACCACAATGTACCTTTAACAAAATCTTGAATCCTTTTTCACACAACCAAACATCTAATCACAGAAGCAAGCAGTTATCTACCACTTATACTGAAAATTTTCTACATTCAATCATCACGTCCAACCAAAACATACCTGACTTGATGGTGATGAAACAATCCCGAGCCTTATGCTCCTTAGACCCGCATCTCAAGCATGCTCCTAACCTCCTCCGGCATTCTCCCGGATGACGCCTTCCGCAATAATCACAAGCCGGAAAGTTTGGTCGTGCCTTGACATGCTTCATGGAACGAGACTGCGACCCAAAAGAACCGCAATCTCTTTTCTTCTAACAGTCCACAGATCCAACTCGAAGTGCTTCACTAATCTCCTTAACCTCCTTCAATACCTTCTTAACTATCTGAGTCAACTCGACAACCCCAGCTCGGTCATGAGATCCCGTCTTAGCCACTGGCGATGCTAACGCCTCCCTTTCGGAAACATGCCTCTGTGCCGAAGATCTAGCCCTAGCACCTCGGCCTCTACCACGTCCACGTCTACCGCGTCCACGTCTACCGCGTCCACGTCTACCGCATCCACGTCTTCTAACATTCATGTTCACTAAGTAGATTTAATCTTGATTACTAGTTTTATGAATCAGTATACTATTCGATGTTTATTAAACGATGTTTTATGGAGTATGAGTAGAAAAGTTGTTTTCGAGTGTCAAATCTGCATCCTAGAGTCTCAATCTCTATAGTTTCAACTCCTAAAGCTAACAGTTCTAGAGTATTCTATTTCGTAGAATTTTCGTACCACAGTAATAACACAATAATCATAAAATGAAAACAAATACTTACTTGACTTCGCGCCGGATACTCGTGGTGCCATACTTCCTTTAGAACATATATTTATAAATCAAAATTCTAAACAGCTTTGGAAAACACTTTTGAACCTAAACCATTGCCGAGTTTTGCAACTGGATTCTGATACCATAAAATGTAACACCCCAAACCCAGCCCATGCGTTATGAGCGGATTTGGTATGTCATACGAGCAAAACATGTTAAACCCTTTTCGATCGTACTAATAATATTGCTTTGTTAAAAATCAAAAAAACAAGTTTGATTTGATAAAATACTACTAACCTCAAAGAATTGATTGATAAATCGATAAGTTTGAACTAATGATCTTACAAAACCGTGACTTTTGAAAACGACATTGAAAATTCGAAAGAGAATCCAAGTCTTTTGAAAATATCGTTAATAATTCGAGAGAAAATCTTCGAGTTAAAATATTTGTAAAAGTTTATTTTGAAATCCATTTGTTAATCGATTTTGGAAACCATTGTTTAAGTTTTTAGAAAATTCCCCTTTTTAAACAATAATAAAAACATCCCAAACAAAAAGCAAAAATAAAAATAGTCCAGAGGCCTTATTACAACATTTAACCCAAAATAGTAAAGTAATAAAATAAACGAGAAAGAAGTCATAGTCCAAATAAACCATTTCCGAAGTATGGCCTCCCTCGAGTCATCCATAGCCCAAGTCCATATCATCAAGCATTACCTACAAGGGTTAAGAGAAAGGGGGGGTGAGTTACAAGAACTCAGTGTGAAATCCCCTTACCGTCATCCACTGGGCCTGAACCCATATAACAATCATCTTGGACCAAAGCCCATAAACAAATAATAAATAAATGAAATGAATGCAACCCATCCCATCCTACCAGCCGTCTAACTCTCCACCCGTACCAACCAATCTCTCCTCTGGGGATCAAGTCAACCCACCCCGCCAGTCTCTCAAATTTGTAGTCAAGCTGCCATTTATACTATTTGTGGCTGAGCCACCAGAATCATATACGGTAGTATAATCAGCACACAGCCTCGGTAAAAAATGATTGACACAGAGTCGTTAATTCATATGTTAGGCACATAGCCCCGGTAAATATGTTTAGCACAAAGCCATAATCACGATGGCACAAAGCCATATTTAGGTAGGCACATAGCCGTTATCAGAATTTGTGGCAGAGCCACCGGTCTATACTTCTCTTCATTCAAGTTTCCCATCCCATGCAATATGTGATGATGAAATACACATAACAACATAAAATATCCACATGTATAACAACCATTAGTCTAGTAATTTAATACGATGAATCGGCCCATTATTGAGCTTTGTAATTCGGCCCATTAAGGCATTCTATCAAATCAGCCCATAGGGGCATTTTCAGTAAATCGGTCCATAAGGACATTTCGGTAAATCGGTCCATAAGGACATTCCGGTAAATCGGTAATTTTACCCAATAAGGGTAATTCGATAATCTCGCAACCTAAGGGTATTTTGGAAATTTCGCAACCTAGACTTAACTACTAATGTGGAGCATAAAAATCGAAACTGTCCATCTGCGTCGTACTAACTAAATTGACTATAACTTGAGTTAGGAATCTCGAAATCTAACTCCGTAAATTTTCCTTGAGACTAGACTCATATATCTTCTTACTATAATTTTTACAGAATTTTTGACTTAGCCATTTAGTACAGTTTATTCCTTAAATATTCCCTTGTTTCACTGACCAACGATTCTGATCTCTCTTACCCAAAATTCAAATAACTCACTGTACAGTTTTCATATGTTGCTCCCACTTGTTTCTATTGAAAATAGACTCACTAAGGAATCTTTACATATAAACTATAACTCATAATTCACTTTGTACAATTTTATACCATTTTTCCAAGATAGATCAGGGAACCACGAAGTCATTCAGAACCAGTCTCACTAAAATTAAGATATCTCAGAATATAGAATTTTTTTTCCTTCTCCGTTTCTTCCTTATCAAAATAGACACAGTAAGCTTTAATCTGATATCTTATTCCCTTTGTAATTCATTTTATCCTATTTTTAGTGATTTTTAAAATACACATCACTGTTTCTGACCGAAACTATTTTACTACAACATACGATTACCACTACGATCATACGCACGCCCGAGTGATCACGGATGCCGATTTTCGGTTTTCTTCGGTATTTTGACCAAATCACAGAACATATCATACAAACTTTCAGAGAGATGTGAGATTACACACCATATCAAACATGTATTCGGAAGGTACGGGATTACACACCTTGATTAGGATTCCCTAATGAACCACTCTCGTTTAACCCACTTATTCCGAAGGATTTGCAAATAGGATATATCGAGTGGTTTCGTCCCTAAAACATAATTGATTAGTCGAAACTTCAATCCGATTTGCAACATAGCCAAATAGAGATATAACGAAAAATCCAAAATGAACCCCCTTACCTTATTGATGTTGGATCCAATTTCCACCGTTTGACTTCGGCTAGAACAATACACGGTCTCCCACTTAAAACACTATGAAAAAGAGAAAATAATCTCATTTGATAGGGTAGAATAAAATGATGGTCTTGGTTAAAAGGACCATCCCATGCCAAGACATATATTCGGGTAGGAGAAAGAAAAAAAAAGTTTGAAAAGAACCACTTACCGATTGATCAAAGGAGTGAGTGTTAATACGGATGAGAAGAACGATAAAGAAGAAATGAAGGGTTTGGTTTTTCCAAAGGAAACGAGTGAACAATTTGATTTCCAAGGCTTAGGTACTTTCGGCAACAAGGAAGAAAAGAAGAAAAAAAATGCACACTAAAGGCTTGAAAATTCGGCAAAGAGAAGAGGAAATTTGGAGAGAAAGAGAATGGTACAAAAAACTAAAGAGAACAACCTCTCAAGCACTAGCTTTGCCAAAAACTCATAGCAAAATTCGGCTATCACCCCCTTTAGCCCCAAAACCGTCCACATTCATAGCCATAAGGGTCAAAATTTTGCCAACCATACTTTCCATAACATTCTCCATGAAATAAGCCACTTGTTCCCCTTACTTACCTATTTCTCTTGATTCCTTTCCCCAACTTCAACCTTGCCTTTTTCTTTTAGCCACCTTACAAAAATAATGAAGTCAACCTTGCCATGAATGCCTCTTGGCCGACACTTAAGGAAAGGGTTCAAAAATATAAGTCAAAATTTGCACACAAAGTGATTCGAACCTCTTCCCTCAAGGTACTACATGTGGCGCCATAACCCTTTTACCAATTGCTCATTTATGCTAGCAATTTACTCTTTTATTTCCATAAGCCTTGATGCCAGTTACTATCTCTCCTTAATAGGCTTAAACACAAAATTTTACTAAGGCCCAACTTGAACCCGGAACTTCAAAGAAACCTCGTAACTTTCCAAAATTACCTTCTTAATAAGTCCAACTTGAAATAATGCCGTTCTCTTGTTCTCAAAATTTTAAAACACTTCTTCGCTCAAGGCTCATTGGGCCCAATCCTACTAGGCCCAATTTCGGTAAAATACTTATTTCCTCAATCATAACTCGATTATACTCATCAACCACAAAGGTTCAATACGTACCTTAACCACACATAGTTATTAAACATCCAAGCTATTCAATGCTCGATATTATTTGCCAGTCATCCTTTAGTTTTCATTCAATTTGATCGCACACTCAGTGCTATATACATGCTCGTAGCATATTTGTCATCGCACACTTAGTGCCTAATCTTTTAACTGACTTATCTCGGTAACGCACACACAGTGCCAATACTATAAGTCGTAGCTTTCATATCATCGCACACACAGTGCCTTTCATTTCTATTTCGATTTACATTTTCGCACACTTAGTGCCATCACTAAATCTTGCACATAGCGTTTCAATTTCATACTCATATACCTATTCAATTCATAGTACTAAAACATATCTCATTAACATGTATTGTATCCGAACTTACCTCGGACGTCGACTATCGATACAATTGATTAATCGAGTACTTTATCTTTGCCTCGATCTCCATCCGAACCTTTTCTCTCTTGGTCTATACACATTCAAATTCAATCCGTTCAATCACTAACTCATTTAATTTAGTCCACACACACACATTTAGGGCATTTTACAAAATAGCCCTCACATTTACACATTTCGACACTTTAGTCCCTAATTCACAAAATCATCAAATTCATCAAATTCCACCTAGCACAAGCTTAGCCAAATTTTACTAGTGTCTATACAAACCCATACATCTCATTTATTTAACAATTTAACCCTTCAATTTTCTATTTTCACAATTTAGCCCTAATTAACTAAATTCATCAAAAATTCAAGAACAACACATGTTCATTAAACACATATCTTTCATTTAACACCAACACTCATCATAAAGCTCACCCTTTCATCAATGGTAAATTTCATAGACATCATCAATTTACAAATTTCAAGCATGGGTTTTGTAGAGCACAAAGCAACGATTACAAAAACGTAGAAATTATTAAAAACTGAGCTCAAACATACCTTAATTCAAGCTTAACCCTAGCCGAAATTTTCAAAGCTTTTATTCCTTCTTTTCTTTTCTCATTTTCGGTTGATATAAACAAAGATGAGCACTCTTTTTCCTTTTGTTTCATTATAAATTAACTTAATAATTAAATACCAACTTTGCCCTTTTATAAGTCATATAAAACAAATACATTTTAAGGCTAGTTTGTCACCCCACTATCTTAATAATGGTTCATTAACAACATAAGGCCTCTTCCTTAAAAAGCCATCAACATTTAAGTACTTATAATTCAGCACATAGCTTTTACACCTTATACAATTAATTCCTTTCTCTTAATTCGACACTCAAACAATCAAATTATCACACAGAATTTTCACACAGGCTATTTCACATACTATTCACACAGAAAATATCATTAAAATATTTTTATGACCTCAGATTTGTAGTCTCGAACCACTGTTCCGAATAGGGTCTAAACTGGGATGTTACAACTCTCCCCCCCTTAGGGATTTTTGTCCCAGAAAATCTTACCGGTGAATAGTTGTGGATGTTGCTCTCTCATAACGTTCTCAGGCTCCCACGTAGCCTCTTCAATTCCATGTTTGTGCCATAATACTTTCACTAAGGAAATTCTTTTGTTTCGCAATTCTTTAGTCTCTCGTACCAAAATTCGGATCGGTTCTTCACTATACGACAAGTCTGATTGAATCTCAACCTCAGTAGGAGCAATCACATGGGACGGATCTGATCTGTACCGTCGAAGCATTGACACATAAAATACGTTATGAATCTTTTCTAACTCAGATGGCAATCTCAATCAATAAGCAACCGGCCCGACTCGCTCAGTAATCTCATACGGTCCGATGAACCTCAGACTCAGCTTGCCCTTTCGGCCAAATTGAAGTATTTTCTTCCATGGAGATTGATAAACCGTAAAAGTAACATATTCTAAGCCCACATTTAGTATGCTTTTTGATGATTTAAGCCCTAATTTATGTAAAAAGGTGCTCTTAATCCTTTCTTTTCATGTCTTATACTCAAGAAAGCACCCGATAACTAAAAGTACGAGAAACAGGCTTAAAACGGGCCAAATTGGGCCAAGCCACGAAATTAGCATGGCCTGGACTTCAAGCCACACGGTCGTGCCACCATTCCTACTAGAACACGGCCTTACCACGACTTACACGGCCGTGCCTCATTCAACAGTGTGTCAAACACGGCGGGGCCACGATTTACACGGGCGTGTGCCATGGCCGTGCCTCTGCCGTGAGAAGAGCAATTCCATCCGGAAAGGATACTTAGGGAGAAAGAAACGTGTTTCAAAAGCCTATAAATACACCCTAGGTACCAAAGTTGAAGGGGCGGAGAGCTAGCCAAGAAGCCAAGCCGAAAAAGGTCGATTTGTGGGAATCACTCGAAGATAGCAGTTGATCCATCTCAAGAAGCGAGAATTCTACTTAAGACGGAGGATCTCCTCTTCAATTTCTTGAGGGGGTTTTAGGGATTTCTTATGTTTTGTTTTATCTTTTCTCTCGAGATGTTGTCTTTTATTATTATGAACTAAACCTTGAGATACCAGAAGGGATGAAACCTATGAGGAATCTTGTTATTTGATTTTTTGAATTATATGATAATAACTTAGTTTGTTCTTAATTGTGTGAACTTAATCCAAATCTAATGTGCCTAGGTGGAGGAGGAATAGGCCCCGCCTAAGAAGTAGATCCAACATAATTAGCGAGAGTTGATCGCACGCCTAGAGATAGGGTGACGAGATTTTGTCGGATTAGGGTGAAACCTAATATGGGAGTCCACAGATCGATTTACTGCTATTCTAGGGGTTATTATAAGCGAACGAGAATTAGACATTATTCGCCTCGAGAGAGGGTTTAATATACGTTAGGGAGTCTCACGGATCAAACTAAGTAAATAAATCATATGGTTCAAGGTTAGATAACAAGTGAAGTCTAGGTGGATTTTTCCTAAGGGTATCGTTTGAGTCAACTGAGTTTTCCCAAAAGTTATTTCCCGAATTCATTTTTTTTGTCTTTGCGTCTTAGCTTAGTAAGTAGATTACTTTTAGTTTAAACAATCATCACTTTATATTAAGGCTAAATAATAAAAAGGCGGTGAGTATTAGTACTTTTAGTTCCTTTGGGTTCGACAATCCGGTCTTGCCTAAACTATACTCTTTGTTCGATAGGTGCACTTGCCTTTAATCGTTGTCGAGTTGGTTTCGAGTTCGATCATTCTTTTATAAATTTTAAAACTTTGATTTCAGCGATCAAGTTTTTGGCGATGTTCTTGGGAACTAAAATATTAAGAAAACTCTATTTTTATTACTTTAGCCATTATTTTTATTTTTCTTAATTTATTTTTATTTTTAAATTTGCTAAACTTTCTTTCTTTCTTTTCCTAGCAGTACCTCTAGTTTATGACTAGAAGGATACCGAGAGGACCTTTAGAATCTGACAGTGATATTAAAGCCACCGTCGAAGAAATCATAAAGAAATTAGGCGAGCCCTAAATTACCAAGGAGAGCGAGAAGACAGATCCAATCCTCTTGAAGGGATGGACGAAAATAATCTTCCACCACAAGATGTGGGAGAAAATAATGCTCCTCGTACTATGTTTGATTTTGCTAAACCTCATTTAACGAAGAGCCGAATCTAGTATTGTTAGGCTGCTATAGGCTGCTAATAATTTTGAATTAAAGCCTAACACTATACAAATGATTCAACGATTTGTTCAATTTGATGGTTTACATGACGAAGATCCAAACGCTCATATAGCTAGTTTTTAGAGTTACGTGATACCTTCAAAATAAATGGCGTTTACGATGATGCCATACGTCTTGATTATTTCCTTTTCATTAAAGAATAAAGCTAAGCGAGTTGGTTAAACTCGTTACCACGAGGGTCAATCACTACATGGGAACAAATGACCGAAATTTTTTTATTAAAATATTTCCCACCGGCCAAAATGGCCAAATTACGTAATGATATCTCTTCTTTTGTACAGATTGATTTAGAGACATTATACGATGCATGGGAGAGATATAAGGATCTCTTAAGAAGGTGTCCGCACCATGGTTTACCTTTGTGGCTCCAAGTCTAAACTTTTTATAAAGGTGTGAATCCTTCAACGAGCCAATTAATTGATTCACCATGGTGGAACCTCGAATAATAGAACTCCGAGGCGACCTACGAGTTTATTGAAGAGATGTCATTTGAATAACTATTAGTGGCAAGTTACAATAACAAGGCCAACAAAAACAGCCAGAGTTTACAACCTCGATGCAGTAATCATGCTATCAAATCAGGTAGAATTGATGAATAAGAAGATTGATAGTTTGAGTTCTTCGCAGGTACATCCAGTCATGCAGTGCGACGCAAGTGGAACTGTGGCGAGTTCTGAGTACCCACCCTACCAACCAGGCACAGAGAGCGAATAGATGAATTATATAGGTAACAAATTCAAATCTAATAATAACCCATATAGTAATAACTATAATCCAGGTTGGAGGAACCACCCAAATTTTTTGTGGGGAGGACAAGGAAATCAAGGAAATCAAAGACAACAACCTCCTCAAAATTTCCAAAATTAGCCCTATCCACAAGAAAAGAAGCCGAGTCTTCAAGAGACGTTGAACAAATTCATAGCATCCACAGAAGCCCATCTCTAAAAAAATGAGGTAACACTCGACACCCAACAAACATCGATCAAAAAGATCGAGAACCAAGTTGGAGGACTTACAAAGGCAATCGGGGAAATTACCCAGTCAGTCGGAGAAATTGCAAAGCTATTATCCGAAACGACCGCAAGGGCGTCAATGAGTAATACTGAAATTAATCTAAAGGAGCAAATTCAAGCCATAATGACTCAAGAAAGTGAAGAAGTAGACGAACCCAGTCCAACACAAGGAAACGAGGTAGAAAAAGGTAAAGTTGAGGTAACACAAGACAAGCCAAAACCGGTAATCAAGGAGTACCAACCTTGCGTACCTTACCCTGAGGAATTAAGAAGAGACGACACAGAAGAACAGTTCGGTAAGTGTCTTAAACTCTTAAAGAAATTACATATTAACTTACGATTACTTGAAGCTCTGTCGTAGATGCCAGATTCTAGGAAATTTTTAAAAGAGCTTCTGACAAACAAACAGAAGTTAGACGAGTCGTCACTTGTGGAACTTAACGCAAAGTGCTCAGCAATTCTCCAAAATAGGCTACCACAAAAGCTAAAAGATCTAGGGAGTTTTACAATTCCATATTTAATTGGTAGAAGAACTGTTGATAATGCGTTAGCTTATTTAGGGGCAAGCATAAATGTCATGCCTTATAAATTGTTTAAACAATTAGGTCTAGGGAAACCCAAACAAACTAGAATGAGCATTAAACTAGCTGATAAAACTGTTAGAATTCCTAGGGGTATTATCGAAGATGTTCTTGTAAAAATCGACAGATTCGTTTTCCCAGTAGACTTTGTTGTCTTAGACATGGATGAGGATAATTCGATCCCCATAATCTTAGGAAGACCCTTTTAGCGATCGCGGGACTAAAATTGATGTTGATGCAGGAGAACTCAAACTTTGTGTAGGTAATGAGACAGTCACCATCAAGGCTCTCGACTCGGCTAGAACATCGAGAAATCAAGGTGAGAACGTAAATTCTACTAATAACCATTCGATTAACCCTTATTTTCAGGAAGCACCACCAAAGAATACAACTGAAACCGATCCTAAACCCCATGCCAACAAAGAAATAACTCATGAAGATTAAGGGATTCAGTTCGATGATCTAGATGAGTGGAAGACACACTTCAAGGAGAAATTAGGGATACACGACGAAGAACCAGAAACCACACGAGATAAAACCGAAGGAGCCCCAAAAGAGCTAATAGGAACAACAAATCACTTCAAAATAGGGGACCAAATCTTGCTAGATCGAGTAAATCCTCGAATATCTCATCAGGACCTAGCACAAACAAAGAAATATCTTTTAGGGTAACGAGTGTTTTCCCACACTGAACGATCGAGGTAAGTAATCCTACTTTTGGTACTTTTACTATAAACGCATCTCGACTTAAATTTTTTCACGAGGATACAGATAATAACATGAGGAAGGACTTCCAACTCCTCAAACCACCCTGAAGATGAAAACGAGAAGAGAGTCTAGCTTAAGACTATAAACGAGCGCTTCTCGGGAGGCAACCCGAGCACTAATACTACTATTTTTTTATATATATTCAGTTTATCTTAATTTTCCTTTTTATCTTCCTTTTTAGCAACTAACAACCAACTAACCAAGTGCGAGAATTCGAGCCACACGGTCTTACACACACACGGCCGTGGGCGTGGCGTGTGTGGTACTCCGACGCTTTGAACTAACAGAGCAGAGAAGGTACATGTCAGGGCAAAACAGATTTTCAGAATCATGGACCCAACTACTACCCCACGGGCACTGAAAAAGTGGCACGGTCGTGCTTTATGGCCGTATGAGGCTACTGACTTGCCAACCACAGGCTGAACACGCCCGTGCTGAATAACCGTGCCAATATACTGACTTGTCGAACACAGGCTAGACACGAGCGTGGGAAACCAACACGCTCTAGAGCACGACCGTGCGAGGCGGCCGTGTGAATCGACACACCCTCAGCCCACGGGCGTGGGAAACTGCCAGATCTGAAAGTTTATTTAAACACCATACCCTTCTTATTTCTCTTCTTAACCCACTTTCTTTATTTCTTCTCCTTTCTTTTTCTTTCTTTCTTTCTTTCTTTCTTTTCTCCCTCTTTCTTTTTCCTTTTTCCTAATAAATCCTTAGACTCTTGAGCCACAATAATATCATATCCATGGCAAGGAAGCGTAAAAGGTCGATCACAGTCTCCTCAAAGGAGACCGATTCGCATGAGTTCATGCCGGCAACTTCATCCAAACAACAAGCCAAGGGACTTTGAGACCAATTATCTGTTCTTTTATTTTTACCTTCTCCTTTATTTTCCTTATCTTTACTTCTCTTCTACTTAATTTAGCTTAATTTATCTTAATTTCTTAATTTTAGGTTCTAAAGGCTGCTTGGGAATCACGCCACCACCACCACCATAACCTCAGCCTTAGAAATCACACCCAACAATAAGGACCTCCCAGTCCATTCATATTTTCTTTTAATTTTAGTTTTCTTCTTAGCCTCCTTGTCTTTATCTTCCTTGTCCTTAATTTTATATTTAGTTTACTTTAATTATGTCTTAATGATCCCTGGCTAATTCTCCACGAGCCTCCCAATTTCTTCATCTAGCGCAGGTTCGTCATCCAGACGGCCCATCACCACCACCAAAGGCACAATCTCCTCTCAAGGAATCATCCGAAAATTCAGGAAGTTTTCACTTATACCCATATCTGATGATTATATTACAAGGTTATTATATATTTTTGTACATTGAGGGCAATGTACATCTCAAGTGTGGGGGGGTGAACAACTTAAAAAGATACCTAACTTAAATCCCTAAATTTAGTCTTGTTTGAAAGAAAATTACTCATATTACTAATTAGGATGAAATTTCTGATGATTTATGATTTTTATTGATATTTTTTAGATTAAGTCATTGATAATTGTGCATTGATAATTAAATTCTAAGAATACTAGAGAATCAAGCATGATAAGTCTATTTTTCAGAAATTAAAATTTGCTAGTTTGTCAAACTGAGTTTAAATATTATCTTGAAGTTTGAAATTTACGAGGTTGACATCAAAATACCCATAAATTTTGTGAGTTTTTGAGCCTTATAGAGCATAAAATCTTTTTCTTGCTCACTTTATTGATTATGAGTATGTCAACATTTGCATCGATTATACATGTCGAGACCACATATCTTTTGATTTGATATACAGAGATGATAAAGGCACCTAGGATTTAACCCACTTACTCCACTAAAAACCCACATTCACAATTAATCCCTAGGGAACCCCGTTTAATCCTAACAACCCATTTATTGACTCACCCACTAATATTAACCCAGAACCCCTTTGTTTTTGTTATCACCATTCCTTTTGATCACCCTTATATCGAGATTTGATTTGATTAATAGACTAACTATGTTTTTATTTCAGTAATTATGTATTTATGATTGTTCTTACAAAAAAAAAAGTATATCCATTATTCATTATTAGTTATGTGATTGAATGAGCTTATACATAAATTCCAAATATCGAAGAAGAAGCTCGTATTATTAAGTACTATTAGTTTTCAATTGATGTAATTATTATTAGTTCATTAGTTCTTAGTTAGGTAATTTGTCAATTCAATCTCGATTCTAACCCTCTAATTTAGCCTTACTCCACACCTTAACCCTAGCCCCATTACAACCCTAACAAAGACCTTTTGATTTGTGTTTTCATCTCATATTTCAGTGGTGGAGATTTGATCCTATGGGATTAACTCTTCATGTTCGACCTTTGAGTGCCTAATTGTGAACCTTAAACACTTTGAGTGATTTGAGTGAATCTTTTGTGAGGATGTCAATCCTTGTCAATTCCAAATTAAAGGTAATTATCTAGATAAGGGGAGACGCCTAAGTTTTCGAGCTATAAAATCCTTGACTTATATTGTTTGAATTTTTAGGATGCTTTGAGTTGAATTATCCATGTATAAATTATCTCTGAATTATGATGAGACACTATCAATGACAATTATGAATTACAGGAAGTTCGTTTTAATTGTAAGTTGAGAATTTTGCTTGAGGACAAGCAAAAGCTTAAGTGTGGGGGTATTTGATAAACCGTAAAAGTAGCATATTTTAAGCCCACATTTAATATGCTTTTTGATTATTTAAGCCCCAATTTATGTAAAAAGGTGCTCTTAATCCTTTCTTTTCATGTCTTATACTCAGGAAAGCACGCGAAGACGAAAAGAACGAGAAACGGGCTTAAAACGGACTAAATTGGGTCAAGCCACGAAATCAGCACGGCCTGGACTTCAAGCCACACGGTCGTGCCACCATTCCTACTAGAACACGGCCTTACCACGACTTACGCGACCGTGCCTCATTCAACAGTGTCAAACACGGCCTGGCCACAATTTATACGGGCGTGTGCCATGGCCATGCCTCTGCCGTGGAGAAGAGCAATTCCATTCGGGAAAGGATACTTAGGGAGAAAGAAACGTGTTTCAAAAGCCTATAAATACACCCTAGGTACCAGCTGAAAGGGGGGCGGAGAGCTAGGCCAAGAAGCAAAGCCGAAAAGGTTAGATTTGTGGGAATCACTCGAAGATAGCCAGTTGATCCATCTCAAGAAGCCAGAATTCTACTCAAGACGGAGGATCTCCTCTTCAATTCCTTGAGGGGGTTTTAGGGATTTCTTATGTTTTGTTTTATCCTTTCTCTTGAGATGTTGTCTTTTATTATTATGAACTAAACCTTCGGATACCCGAAGGGGATGAAACCTATGAGGAATATTATTATTTGATTTTTTGAATTATATGATAATAACTTAGTTTGTTCTTAATTGTGTGAACTTAATCCAAATCTAATGTGCCTAGGTGGAGAAGGAATAGACCCTGCCTAAGAGTAGATCCAACATAATTAAGCGGAGTTGATCGCACACCTAGAGATAGGGTGACGAGATTTTACCGGATTAGGTTGAAATCTAATATGGGAGTCCACAGATCGATTTACTGCTATTCTAGGGGGCTATTATAAGCGAACGAGAGTTCCACTAATTAACCTAGGGTTAGACGTTATTCGCCTCGAGAGAGGGTTTAATATACGTTAGGGAGTCTCACGGATCAAACTAAGTAAATAAATCATATGGTTAACGGTTAGATAACAAGTGAAGTCTAGGTGGATTTTTCCTAAGGGTATCGTTTGAGTCAACTGAGTTTTCCCAAAAGTTATTTCCCGAATTCATTCTTTTTGTCTTTGCGTCTTAGCTTAGTAAGTAGATTAGTTTTAGTTTAAACAATCATCACTTTATATTAAGGTAAATAATAAAAAGACGGTGAGTATTAGTACTTTTAGTTCCTTTGGGTTCGACAATCCGGTCTTGCCTAAACTATACTACTGTTCGATAGGTGCACTTGCCTTTAGTCGTTGTCAGAGTTGGTTTCCAGGTTCGATCATTCTTTTATAAATTTTAAAACTCTGATTTACAACAATCAGAGATACTTTCAAAAACACTTTATCAACGATCTCAAATTTGATATCTTTCCGTTTCAAATCTAAAAAAGACTTCTGACGATCTGAGGCTGCTTTCAAACTATCACGAATCACTTTCACTTTCTGTTCAGTCTCTTTTATAAGATCAACTCCGTGAATCTTGTTCTCACTCAGCTCAGTCCAATACAATGGGGTTCGACACTTTCGACCAGAAAGAGCTTCATATGGTGCCATTTTAATGCTAGATTGAAAACTGTTGTTATACGCGAACTCAATCAATGATAAATGCTTTTCCCACGCACTTTCAAATTCTAGTACACAACATCTCAGCATGTCTTCAAGAATCTGAATGATTCGTTCGGATTGACCATCCGTTTGTGGATGAAAAGCTGTACTGAAGTGTAATTTCGTGCCTAAAGCATCCTGTAATTTCTTCCAGAATCGCGAGGTAAATCTCAGATCTTTGTCAGACACAATAGATAGAGGTACCCCATGCAATCTCACGATCTCATCGATATATAATTCATCCAATCTATTAAGTGAATAATCTATTCTCACTGGAATAAAGTGAGCTGACTTCGTCAATCTATCAACTATCACCCAGATCGCATCTTTCTTGCTCGGAGATAAAGGCAACCCCGACACAAAGTCCATCGTAATTCTCTCCCATTTCCATTCAGGAATCATAATCGGTTGTAGTAAACTGGACGGAACTTTATGTTCGACCTTAACTTGTTTACAAGCTAAACACTTCGACATAAAGTCAGAAATATCTCTTTTCATACCATGCCACCAATAGAACTGTTTCAGATCATTATACATTTTGGTACTCCCCGGATGTACAGTCAAATGACTATTGTGAGCTTCATTCAAAATTATTTGAATCAACTCTGAATTTCTTGGAACACAAATCCGATCTCTAAATCTCAAACAATCATCACTATCAACTCGAAATTTCGATACAGCATTTGAATCACACTGAACTCTTTTTGCCAATAACTCATTATCAATCTTCTGAGCATCACATATTTGTTGTAAAAACAACAGCTTTACTTTCAATTCAGCTACCACCGCACTATCATCACACAGATCTATCTGATTACTCATAGCTCTCAAAGCGTATAACAATTTTCGGCTTAAGGCATCAGCTACAACATTAGCCTTACCTGGGTGGTAATCTATCACAATTTCATAGTCTTTCAATAACTCTAACCATCTTCTCTGCCGTAAGTTCAAGTCTTTCTGAGTCATTAAGTACTTTAGACTCTTATGATCAGTATAGATGTGACATTTTCCCCCGAATAGATAGTGACGCTAAATCTTCAATGCGAACACAATTGCAGCCAATTCAAGATCATGCGTTGGGTAGTTCCTTTCATGCGGTTTTAACTGTCTTGAAGCGTAAGCAATGACTTTCCCTTCTTGCATCAAAGACACGGCCCAATCCATTCAACGATGCATCTTTGTAAACTATTAATTCTTTGCCTGATTCGGGTTGAATCAAAACTGGTGCTTCTGTTAACAACACTTTCAACTGCTCAAAACTTTGCTGGCACTTTTCTGACCACTCGAATCTAACATCTTTCCGTAACAACTTTGTCAATGGAGTCGCGATCATCGAGAAGCCTTTCACAAATCGTCTATAATATCCCGCTAATCCTAGAAAACTACGGACTTCAAACACATTCCTCGGAGGCTTCCATTCTAAAATAGCAGAGATTTTACTCGGGTCAACTCGTATCCCAATGGTGATACAATATGTCCTAAAAGCGACCTCATGCAACCAAAATTCACATTTGCTAAACTTTGCATACAACTGTTTCTCACGCAGAGTTTGTAGTACAATTCCCAAATGCTCAGCATGCTGCGTCTCATCTCGCGAATAAATCAAAATATCATCAATAAATACCACAACAAAGCGATCCAAATATGGTGCGAATATCAGATTCATCGGATCCATAAACACTGCAGAGCATTGGTTAGTCCAAAAGGCATCACTAAGAATTCGTAATGTCCATACCTCATTAAGCGAGTTTTGGCACATCGATTCTTTAACTCTCAACCGATAGTAACACGATCTCAAATCTATCTTAGAAAATCTTTGGAGCTCTTTTGGTGATCGAACAAATCATCGATACGAGGCAATGGATATTTGTTCTTTATCGTCACTTTGTTCAAGCGTCGATAATCAATACACATTCTCATAGTTCCATCTTTCTTTTTCACAAACAACACAGAGCTCCCGGGGTGAGAAACTCGGTCGTGAAAAACCTCTATCGATCAATTCATGCAACCGAGATTTCAACTCTTTCAATTCGTTGGGGCCATTGCGTATGGAGCTATCGAAATAGGAGCGATTCGGCACTAACTCAATACCAAATTCCACCTCTCGAATTGGAGGTAATCACGGTAACTCTTGAAATACATCCGGAAACTCACAAACCACGAACCACAGATTCAACTTTCTTTTCCGACACCTTTGTATCAATCACGTACGCCAAATAAGCTTCACAACCTTTTCACACATAGTTCATAGCTTTCATCGCAGATACAACAGCTGGTAATCCCTTCATATCACTGGATTCAATTCGAACTAACTCACCGTTCTGACTTCTCAATTCAATACTCTTTCTTTTACAATTCACAATGGCATTATGTAGAGTAAGCCAATCCATACCCAGAATTATGTCGAATTCATCAAAGGGAAGCAACACCAAATTAACCGAAAAACATATATCACGAAACATCAATGGGCAATTCTTGCACACCTTATCCACCAAAACACATTTGCCTAAGGGGTTCGATACTCTAATCACAAATTCGATGAGACTCAACGGTAGAGTCTTATTCAATACTAAGTTCATACACACATAGGAATGGGTTGATCCAGGATCTATCAATGCAATGACATCAATATCAAATAAAGTGAAAATACCGGTGATGAAGTCTAGAGATGATGCTTCCTCTCTGGTATGCATGATAGCATAGGCTCGGCGCAGTGCTCTCGCCACGATCTCACAATTTGTGTCATTTGTCCATCTCGACTTTCACTCACATTTTTGGTGCTTACGGGTGGTCTACCCTAGTTTGTCACATTACTCGGTCTTTCATTCTGAACATTTTATTCTTCGACCATCTTTGGGCAATCCCAAATAAATTGATCTCGGGATCCACATTTGTAACAAACTCTATTATTGTACTTGCTCCAACACTCTCCCACATGTCACCTTCCACACTGTCTGCACTCAGGCTTGTTACTCTTAACATTGCCAACACTTTATTCATTCGGAGCTTGAATTCGTGGACCAGTACTTTGTTTCAAACGATCTCTACTTGGATGTCCAAATGAAGCATTTGAACGGTCACTTGCATCTCTGTATCTCTTAGTAGAAGGTTGAGAAAATTTATTCATCGATCTCTTTCTTTCATCACGAGCTTTTGAATCGGCTTTCTTCTTTTCCTTATTGAGCTCTTCAGCTTTACACGCTCTTTCAACTAACACAACAAATTCATTTATATCGAGTATCCCAACCAATAGCTTGATGTCTTCATTCAATCCCTTTATGAAACGTTTGCACATAGTAGCTTCGGTCGAGACACATTCTCTCGCATATTGACTCAATCTTACAAATTCTCGCTCGTACTCAGTAATAGACAACCGACCCTATTTTAATTCTAGAAACTCTTTACGTTTCTGATCAACGAAACGTTGACTGATATACTTCTATCTGAACTCAGCTTGAAAGAAATCCTAGGTGATTCTCTCTCTCGGAACCACAGATATCAACGTTTTCCACCAGTTGTAAGCCGTGTCTCTAAACAAAGAAACTGTACACTTAATGCACTCATCAGGATTCAACGACATCTCATCGAATACTCTGATTGTATTCTCAAGCCAAAACTCGGCTCGCTCAAAGATCGTCATCGGATGTGGCCCTAAACTCCTCACCCAGTATTTTTTGAATCTTATCTACAGGTGGTTTATTCAATCTGTTCGGGTCTACAACTTGAGGCACAACAGGTACTTGCGGGGGTGGAGGTTGTGGAGTAGTCGGATTCGTTCGAACGAACTCCGTAAACCATTCACTCATCATACGGAAGAAGGCTTGCTTAGCCTCTCCTCCCTCACTACCTTCATTCGGCCTAGATGTGGCCGGCGCTGTCCCTTGAGCGGGAGCAGGCGCATTACTCTCTACATCGTCAGCAACTACTCGATCGGGATCCATTACTATAAGAAAACACATTTTCAACTATAAGCATTCATCACACTATCGCAATTTCATATATGGCATGTATAGCTAGACTCGCACGCACTACGTTAGTCTAAGAATCGACTAAACCGTAGCTCTGATACCAATAAAATGTAACACCCCTAACCCGAGACCATCTCCGAAATAGGGTTAAGAGGTGTTACCGATCAATCAGAACATTTAACATCTAATATTTACGACACAAAGTCAATCATCTTCAATCTTATTCAACTACAAACATAGTTTCCCTTATCGAGGTCTACATAACCTTATTCACATGCTAAAGAGGGGTCGGGACTAAATTGAAACACATCTGAGAAATTCTCCAAGATTTAAAACTTTTCTAAAATACGAGAGAGACACGCGTGGGAGGAGGCCGTGTGCCCTCCACGGCTACTAGACACCCCGTGTGTCCATCCGTGTCTACATGCGACTATTTTAACACGGTCACTAGGCACGCCCGTATGCCCGATTCGTGTCTATATCTTCGACTATTTTAACACGGTCACTAGGCACGCCTGCGTGTGCCATAGCCGTGTAATACTAGGCTACGATTCGCGCCAATTTACCCACGGTCTTAGGCACGCCTCACAGTGTGCCTCAACCGTGTGACATTATAGGCCATTTACAAGGCCAAAATGCCACCCACTTAGGATCAAACCTACAAGCAACACATACCAAAACATATCATGCACATGAGGCAACCAAAAACTTATCAAAATGACCATTCAACTTATGCATTCAATTCCCATTCCAACCATAACAAATTCAATACCAAAACTTATCTCATCACAAGCATAAAACATTCAATATCAAACATCATTCCTTCTAAATTTCATTAACTCATACTAGCATTTTACCAACACAAAGTTACCATTCATAAGTCAACTCCTCAACCCACAAACCATACCAAAAGATGCATCACATATATCAAGTTCATTCTAGCTAAACTAGCACATATCTAGCCATATCTCATGGCTACTTACAAATATCAAACATGATTCAAATGACCAGCCTATACATGCCATATTTAACTATATACATTGTTCGAATACCCCAAAATAGATTTGCCGATAGTGTGACCGAGATCTTTGACGATCCCCGATCCGAGCTAGCTTTATCGACCTTTGCAATGCAGAGAAACAAATCACACAGTAAGCTTTATAAAGCCTAGTAAGTTCATAACATAATACAATTATCATATCAAATTAAACCAATGTATAAAATAAACTATCACATAGGTCTATTATCTCATATTCTTGCCTTCTCATCCATAGCTAAAATACTTATTTCCTCAATCATAACTCGATTATACTCATCAACCACAAAGGTTCAAAACGTACCTTAACCACACATAGTTATTAAACATCCAAGCTATTCAATGCTCGATATTATTTGCCGATCATCCTTTAGTTTTCATTCAATTTGATCGCACTCGATTGCTATATACATGCTCGTAGCATATTTGTCATCGCACACTTAGTGCCTAATCTTTTGACTGACTTATCTCGGTAACGCACACACAGTGCCAATACTATAAGCCGTAGCTTTCATATCATCGCACACACAGTGCCTTTCATTTCTGTTTCGATTTACATTTTCGCACACTTAGTGCCATCACTAAATCTTGCACATAGCATCTCAGTTTCATACTCATATACCTATTCAATTCATAGTACTAAAACATATCTCATTAACATGTATTGTATCCGAACTTACCTCGGACATCGACTATCTATACGATTGATTAATCGAGTACTTTATCTTTGCCTCGATCTCGATCCGAACCTCTTCTCTCTTAGTCTATACACATTCAAATTCAATCTGTTCAATCACTAACTCATTCAATTTAGTCCACACACACACATTTAGGGCATTTTACAAAATAGCCCTCACATTTACACATTTCGACACTTTAGTCCCTAATTCACAAAATCATCAAATTCATCAAATTCCACCTAGCACAAGCTTAGCCGAATTTTACTAGTGTCTATACAAACCCATACATCTCATTTATTTCACAATTTAACCCTTCAATTTGCTATTTTCACAATTTATCCCTAATTAACTAAATTCATCAAAAATTCAAGAACAACACATGTTTATTAAACACATATCTTTCATTTAACACCAACACTCATCAAAAAGCTCACCCTTTCATCAATGGTACATTTCATAGACATCATCAATTCGCAAATTTCAAGCATGGGTTTTGTAGAGCACAAAGCAACGATTACAAAAACGTAGAAATTATTAAAAACTGAGCTCAAACATACCTTAATTCAAGCTTAACCCTAGCCGAAATTTTTAAAGCTTTTCTTCCTTCTTTTCTTTTCTCATTTTCGGTTGATATAAACAAATATGAGCACTCTTTTTCCTTTTGTTTAATTATAAATTAACTTAATATTTAAATACCAATTTTTCCCTTTTATAAGTCATATAAAACAAATACATTTTAAGGCTAGTTTGTCATTTAACACCCCACTATCTTAAAAATGGTTCATTAACAACATAAGGCCTCTTCCTTAAAAAGCCATCAACATTTAAGTACTTATAATTCAGCACATAGCTTTTACACCATATACAATTAAGTCCTTTCTCTTAATTCGACACTCAAACAATCAAATTATCACACAGAATTTTCACATAGGCTATTTCACAAACTATTCACACAGAAAATATCATTAAAATATTTTTATGACCTCGGATTTGTGGTCTCAAACCACTGTTCTGACTAGGGTCTAAACTGGGATGTTACACACCATCTCTGTCTGCTTAAGGATATAGATTGCTTAAGCTAACAAACGGTTACAAGATGTAACAGGCCCAAAATTATTTTTTGTCTTTATTTTTTATATTGTTCCGAATGCTTCCTTAAAATGTGTCATGAGATTTAAGGCCAGTGAAATTATATTTAGTTGTACTGAAATTAAATGGTTCTAGAGAAGCCATTACTTAATACACTATGATTTTATACAGGCCATTATTTTTAATTTTATAGCATTGAAACTCGATAACCATCCCAAATCGAGCACTAGATATTGTTTCACATTGGCTAAATTGACACAAATATAATTATTCTAAACATTAAGATCATTTCAATAATGTGAAATTCTAATGTTCTAGCGTGGTGTGAAATTGAAATTCTAATTATTTGTACATTGTAGCACATACATATCACTGGTAAAGGAATCTGGTATACCTCTTTAATTTTGAGATACACTTGAATTTTTAACCATCAACATAACAAGTGCATACACAGCTTCAATATATTAGAAAAATAGGATGACACACATAACGAATATGTGTGCCTGTAATGCAAGTGTACTATATCTCACATTGCTTTTTACATATGTTATTATCGTCCTGGTGTTTGGTTCGGAGTGGACATAATAGTTCAATCCTAGTTTCAACGCAGGAACCCTTGTACGGCATAATCATCTTTATTGAACCTTATTTTCATGATCCGTTTAGTGCCATTTAAGGATTATAGAGGGAAGTATAAATGTGTGTCTTTGAATTAATATTTAGATTTGTAGTAATTAAAATTAATGCTAATTAAACTGAAATAGTTAATGTTTTCTTTTATTGTAACGTATTCTAGTCCAATGTGGTTATAACACTACCTATAAATGCCAGTTTGTTTGTAACGGCCCAATTTAGGGGCTAGTCGTGTAACATCCTGGAAAGGGCCTATGCATTTTCGGTTTAGTTCTACGAAGTGACATGTTTTAGGTACTAAGAATAAATTTTGAATATTTTTGGAAACCCGGAAATGAATGAAAATGAGTTAGAAATGAACATTTTTGGAAACCTGAAAATGTATGAAAATGGATGGAAATGTTTTGGAAATGATTCAAAATAGGAAAGTGAACATTTCTGGAAACTTGGAAATGTAAGAAAATGTCAAGTTTACAGAGCCGAACGAAAATTTTTGGAAACTTAGAAATGACCTAGAAATGACGAGTTTTAAGGTTTTAAAGGGGAAATTAAGGCAAGATGGCCTTAAAAGAAAAAGTTTGTGGAATTTGACACACAAACAGGCTTGGAAAAGTGGTCTAAAGATGCCACTTAGGGCCTATGGAAATGGCGCCATATGTAAGAGGAATGGGCCTGAGTTCGAGTCACTTGGGAAGCAAATAAAGGAGGTTTTATTTTTGCTTCCAGAAGAGGCGAGGTGGACGGCACATGGCTATAAATTAGGAGCTTTTATTATTTTATAAATAGTGGATAAATAAGGGATTTATTTATCATTATTTTCAAGAGATAATTGTTGGATTAAATTCTTTTAATTTGAATAAAGAGATAAAGAGGAAAATAAGGGAGAAGTGATGGCCAAGTAAGGGACTTTGAGTTTAATAATTTCGGCTAAGTAAGGATAATTGCTGAATTATCTTTTATTTTAAGTGATAATTAAAGGATAAAGTTATCGAGATAGAGGAGTGGTGGCCAAGTAAGGGACTCCTTAGATGATAATTTCGGCTATAAAAGGAAGGAAGGAGGGCTACTCATCAATTTGTGCTTCCTCCTTTCTCTGCCGAATTCTTAGTGCTCTCTTCTCTTCTTTTCTTTCTTTTCTTTTGTCAAGTCGAGATTAAGTAATTGTTGGAACCTAGCCGAATATTTTCCTCTCCATTAGAAGCCATAGCCGAATCTCCTGTGAATCTAAGCAAGGAAGCGATCATTGAAGTATTAAGGGGATCTCTCGGGTTTCTACAATCATCGACTACAAGGAGGAATATTTTTGGGATCTAAGGTAAGAAACTATAAGATCCAAAGGTCTTGTTTTAAGTTTTAATGTTAGATTAAACCTAACATGTGATTATAGGAATTTCGACATCCCTAGGAAAGCAAGGAATACTTTTCGGATTTGAGATCACAAAGAAGGAATACAACAAAGTTTTGGGACTTGATTCTTAAGTCAATCGGCAACAAGGTAGGTTTTCAGTATACAAATCCTACTAGGATTTGGTTTTAAAGCAAAAAGGTTTATTAATGTGTGTAAATGATTGGCCGAATATAGGAGTTAAGGATCTAAATCAGTGAGATCGGTTCTTGAGATTTCAAGGACTTCGTTAAGCGAATCAGTGTGTACCCCACACTAACTTTTAATAAGATTGATGGTAATATGTAAAATATGAATGTTTATAAGAATGTGGCTAAGGTACCATAATATGGTACAAAGTACTGTGCATGCGTTTCCTACTCCTATTAGGATTACGAAATATGTTATATTTAACATGTGAAATATGATAAGAATGTGAATTTAAGTATGATACGCATGATATGAATAATATGGGTCATTCGGGATATATGAAAAGGGGAAGTGAATGTGATGACTACGGTCTCACTATCTCGAATGTGGTGACTTGGTCACATTATCCGAATGTGGTAACTTCGGTTACATTATCGAATGTGGTGTCTCATGACACAATTATTGAGTGGCTATGCCACAAAATTTTATATGGGCGATGAGCACGTCGATCGCAGTGATCGCCTTCAATGGTGTGTAGCGGATGGAGGGTTGACTTAGTAGTCCCCACGGTGTGCGAGTTAGTACGGGGATGTGTGGCGGATGGCACCTAGGTTTGGGTTTGGGTTGCATCATCATTTTTATACATTATATGAATAAGTATTGGATATGAAAAATGTATGCCCGATCTATTGAATTTTAGTGTTGTGTACACATTAAGTCTCAGTTGACTCACCCCGTTGTGGGACTATTTTTCAGTGACGATCAATAATGGACCAGGGTTGGCGGAAGCTTAGGGATGTCCATGCTCGACTTGAAGTTTTATTCAATATGGATATTTAAATTTATTTAAGTATTTTAGAATTTTATTTTGGGATTCTACTTGATGTAATAAGGCCATAAGTTACACTTCTTTACTTTTATTTTTAATTACTATGTTACGAATTATTTTCAATTAAAGTTAAGTAAAATTTATTTCTTTAAAAATAAACCCTAATTGTTTTTTTTCCTCCTAATTAATTGGATTTTAAAATAAGATAAATGGGTTTTTAACTCAAGCCCAACCCAAAACAATAGTTTTTAAAAATCGCACAAGTTTTCCTCTGATAATAAAAGAATTTTGTAACCAGTTTACTTAAGGAACATACCAGATCCGGTCTAAGCTCGTGGGCCGGGTGTGGGGTGTTTCAAGTCGGAACAGTGGTCTCGGGATCACTAATTTGAGGTTGAATAAAAATATTTTGATATTATTTTATGTGTCATCAAATGTTTATAAAGAGGCATGAGAATTTTGGTGCATTAATTTTAGCAATTGAGGGCTTAATTGTGAAAAAGGACTAAATCGCATAAAGTGCGAAAGTTCCATTCTATAGGCTAAAGGTACCAAATGGCCATGAAATGTAAATTGGAGGTCTTTAAAGGACAATTAGACCATTTAAGATGTGTTGGCCGGCCATATTGACAAGGGGGGACAAGAGCTTTTAACTTTTGGTCAAAGTTGGTGGGATAAATTGATGTTTTATATTAAAATAAAGAAAGGAAAAGATATCATCTTTTTCTCTCTTCTTCTCCACCGAAAGTTTCAGCAAACAAGGGGGTTTTTTTTAAGCTTAAAATTTCAGCAAGCAATTCTCCTCTCTAGTAAGTGATTTTGATGATTTTTCTTGATAAAAATTGTACTTTTTGAGTCCCCAAAGCTTAAGCTTTCTAAAGAGGGGACTAGTTTTCATTATGGTTGAAAGTCTAGGGACTTGCCATGAAAGAGTTTATGTTGGTGGCTGAGTTTTTATGGAAGAAAATGAATGCTAAAGTGATGAGAAACAACTTTTGTGAAAGGTGTTGTTATGAAAACACCTAATTAGGACTAAGATGCAAATGTTATAATTTGTTCATTAGTACATGAAATAGTTGGAATTATGAAATGTTGTAAGAGAATTAATTGTTCATCTAGGCTTATTTGATAAGGAAATGTGATGAAAAGTGATTTACGAGCGTAGGGGCAAAATCGTAATTTTGCCAAAATATAAGGGCAAAATAGTCATTTTTGCCTAAGTGTAGATTATGATGTATTATGATTGAAAGTGATTAAATGAGTGAAATTCTATTGTTCTAGATCAAAGAGAAGAGATTCGTACCTAGAACGGGAGAAAAGAGAAATGTGGACAAATAGATTTTCTTCTACCCTTTCGTTATCGAGGTAAGTTCATGTGCGAATGTTGCAATTATGAATGAGTTTATTTAGTATCCCAATGCTGTATGGAATGTATGTTACTATATGATTGTATGAAATGTCTCTTGATGAGATGTCAATGAATTGAATTTAGAGTGATGGGAAAAGTGTATAGCACGATAGGACGATGGTTAAAGTCTCGATGTAATACCATATTTGATTATGGCTTCGGTAATGAATATGAGAATTGTAAAAGACCATGTTTGGAATATGGCATCGATATTTGATGTGGAAGTCCATATAAGGCCTTATCCGAGATATGGCATTGGCAGCTAGAGGTGACTCCCTATAAGACTACCTCGGGGATGTGGCATTGGATTTGTACTTACATGAATGACGATGAATATGCGTCTTTGACTATCCCTAGTGATTAATGGGATAAGAAGATGAGTTTATAAGTAGAAGTGAGAATTGTACTAAATTCATGTGAATGAATGAATACAGGTACTTGTGAATGAGTCACGAGGAAGCGATTACGAGGTCTGGCATGGTATGTGCTAAATAAGGGCAAGTGTGAGTAACTATGGCAAGAAACCTATGACTTGTGTATGGTTAATTAATGCCATGAATGGATTATAATGATCTCCTTTAGTATTATGTATTAATATCTGTTTCCCTTCAGGCGTGATGTGGTTGTTCTTTTCATGAAATTGTGATTGTGTGAGAATGATAGCTGACGAAAAAAGTAGACTAAACGGTTGTCAATTTAGTTAATCGAAATCGATATTCCTCTATCTCCTCATAACCTTAATTGGGTACCTTGAGGAGGGATTTGGTGATGATTCTAGTATAAGAAGTGAAATCACGAGTTTCACGTTGTGTGATGGGTTTTCGAGTAAACCGAATAGAGTTAACGAAATCGATCTAGATGCCCCTGCTACCTTGAGATATGACGATAGTAAAGGTTCTAGATTAGCATAGCAAGAGAAACTCAGATGAGAGTGTGCTAGAAATATGTTCTCAGTGTGGAGAAAAGAGTAAATTAATATGTTGAGATATGATTCAAGTTCTGTGTATATTCACGCATGAATCAATAAAGAGAATAAAATCATGGGTGTACATGAGTAGGGAGCTTGATGCAAGGACATGCTCATTGGAATGTTTAAACCGTGATGGTTGAATTGAAAGCTATAGAGGGAGCTATTGATTGAAAGTTCTAATACTGAGTTCAGTCTGAATCGAGAAAAAGAGTTGATAGGTTGGTGATCTAAGGACAATCACTTTTGTATCTATGTTGTGAGCTAGATTTTTTGTAATGATCCATGGGGAAAATTGATGTGTATTTTCTTAATTTTAATGAGTGAGGGTATCATATACTACATAAGATTTTGGAGATGAAATAGTGAAATAGCTTGAGCTATTACAGTGGTGAGTATAGTTAGTGTAATACTTTTCAGATAATAGATATAGTACAGATGTTTGAATGATAGATCCATGTCGGATAAGATTCCTGTTGTTGATGCTTCCTCGAGATAGACTTTGAGTGAGGATGAATCCAGAACTTATACAGAAGTTTCAGTATGAGATTTGGTAGTAGCATGTCTACTGATACAAGAATAAGGAAGTATAGTTAGGTGCATAAATGTTTGACACTAGAGTACATTTCACGATATGACCGAGTTTAGGGTCAGAAGTAGTTGACCACTAAAAGTTGAGTTTTCAAAGCATACAAGTCAAGGTTATTACAGTCGATAAATGCTTTAATGAGGGAGCGAGATAAAACCTTATAGATTTTGAATTTGGTTTGACAAAATTCCCAAGAAGGGGAATGTCATTCAAATTGTAGTAAATCAACCGGTAAAGATCCGAATGATCATTTGGATGTGTGCAGAGTTCTAAATTAGTGGGTTACTGAGTATATGCCCTAGAGGAAGAATAACCTAGATCTCAAGTTACGTTTCGACCTCATGTATCACAGCTTAAAGGTTATTGACGAGAGAAACTTAAGGATAAGTCGATTTGTGATTTTGATGAGTTGGTGGAAACTTTTCAGGAATGTTAAGAGCAAATCTTCCTGATAAGATTTTCGAGGACGAAAATCCCTAAGGGGGGAGAATTGTAACGGCCCAATTTAGGGGCTAGTCGAAACAGTGGTCTCGGGATCACTAATTCGAGGTTGAAGAAAAATATTTTGATATTATTTTATGTGTTATTAAATGTTTATAAAGAGGCATGAGAATTTTGGTGCTATAATTTTAGCAATTGAGGGCTTAATTGCGAAAAAGGACTAAATCGCATAAAGTGCGAAAGTTCCATTCTATAGGCTAAAGGTACCAAATGGCCATGAAATGTACATTGGAGGTCTTTAAAGACAATTAGACTATTTAAGATGTGTTGGCCGGCCATGTTGACAAGGGGGGACAAGAGCTTTTAATTTTTGGTCAAAGTTGGTGGGATAAATTGATGTTTTATATTAAAATAAAGAAAGGAAAAGATATCATCTTTTTCTCTCTTCTTCTCCACCGAAAGTTTCAGCAAACAAGGGGGTTTTTTTTTAAGCTTAAAATTTCATCAAGCAATTCTCCTCTCTAGTATGTGATTTTGATGATTTTTCTTGATAAAAATTGTACTTTTGGAGTCCCCAAAGCTTAAGCTTTCTAAAGAGGGGACTAGTTTTCATTATGGTTGAAAGTCTAGGGACTTGCCATGAAAAGTGTATGTTGGTGGCTGAGTTTTTATGGAAGAAAATGAATGCTAAAGTGATGAGAAACAACTTTTGTGAAAGGTGTTGTTATGAAAACACCTAATTAGGACTAAGATGCAAATGTTATAATTTGTTCATTAGTACATGAAATAGTTGGAATTATGAAATGTTGTAAGAGAATTAATTGTTTAGCTAGGCTTATTTGATAAGGAAATGTGATGACAAGTGATTTACGAGCCTAGGGGCAAAATCGTAATTTTGCCAAAATATAAGGGCAAAATAGTCATTTTTGCCTAAGTGTAGATTATGATGTATTATGATTGTAAGTGATTAAATGAGTGAAATTATATTGTTCTAGATCGAAGAGAAGAGATTCGGACCTAGAACGGGAGAAAAGAGAAATGTGGACAAATGGATTTTCTTCTACCCTTTCGTTATCGAGCTAAGTTCATGTGCGAATGTTGCAATTATGAATGAGTTTATTTAGTATCCCAATGTTGTATGGAATGTATGTTACTATATGAATGTATGAAATGTCTCTTGATGAGATGTCAATGAATTGAATTTAGAGTGATGGGAAAAGTGTATAGCACGATAGGACGATGGTTAAAGTCTCGATGTAAGACCACATTTGATTATGGCCTCGGTGTAAGAGTTCGTATAAGACCATGTCAAGGACATGGCATAGATATGTTAATATCTGTAAGACCCTATTAGGGTATGATGTCAATGGGAACTATGTGTATGAGACTCAAGAGAGTTAGATAACAATTTGAATGTAGGTTGTTGTACCACGAGAAGTACAAGTACGTGTTGGAACTGAATTGAGATGAATTCAATATCTGATGAATACCTAGTAGGATATGTGTTATTATTGCACCTTAGTTGTATGAGATTGATTTGTTGATGTATTGTGTGGATGCTAATGAGAATCGTAGAAAGTTAAGTGAGAATGATAATGAGTGAAGATGTTTAGAGATGAACGTTTGAATTAGAGAAAATGTGTGTGGATAAGTATTTGTGAATGTATATTATCGGTGGGCTATGTGCGTTACCACCTGATATGTTATTAATTGATGGGCTGTGTGCGATACCATTAACCATATTATTATCGGTGGGCTGTGTGCGATACCACCTGATATGTTATTAATTGATGGGCTGTGTGCGATACCATCAACTATATTATTATCGGTGGGGTGTAATGCACCACCACGATTAATTAGTAATCGATGGGCTGTATGCGAGACCATCGCTTATAAATGATTAGTGAGCTAAGTGCGAAATCACCACTAGTATAACCGATTGGTGGGCTGAGTGCGATACCATCCTATAAGAGATTTAATGGTGGGCTAAGTGTGTAGCCACCGAGAGATTGGTAGTATGAATGGTTTATTGAGAATGCATGATGTGTTGTTTTATATAATCTTGGGATGATCAGTGCAGGATGTATGCTAATTAAACGAGCAAATTGGCTTGTGGCATGGTAAGTTAATGAATACGAGCATTAAGCCCGAGATATGGTTAGAATGTGGTAAGAGACGAAATGAGTAAGCATTACGAATGATTGAATAGGTAACTGTGAGTTCAAGAGTAAAACTCATTCTAATTCCTTGTGATTGAGTATAAGCATATGAATATTGATAGTTGATTCTTATTTGCATATGAACTTACTAAGCTTTATTGCTTACTCCTTTTCTTTTTCCCATCTCTTATAGGGTATTTTTTCTAGCTCGGGTTGGAGGCCGTCAGAGATATTTTCACACTATCGAGGAGACACTTGGTATGAGGTATCAAGTCATTATGAGTCATGGCATGTATAGGGCTAGTACATGAGGTTGATTAAGTCATTGTTATTGTGCCAAATGTGTTGGCCCAAATGAGTTATGGGATAATTGTATAATGCCATAGTAGTTGGCTATTATGTTATATGAAAAGATGTATTTATCTATGTGGGATGAAAGTTCAATTTGAGTGATTATGAATGTAATAAATGAGTATAAATTGTGTAAGCTATAGGGATGCAAAGAGCTTGGCAAATAGCCTTGTTCTGGTTCACATGGTTAGGCACACGGGCGTGTGTCTAGGCCATGTGAGACACACGATCAAGCCATGGGCGCGTGCCCAGGCCGTGTAAAGTCTGCACTTTAAAATTAGAATTGAAATGGTCACACGGTTAAAGCACACGGGCGTGCAGAGGCCGTGTTGAATAAGTCAGAATACTAAGGTATGGCACACGGTTTAGACCCACGGGCGTGTCAAAACCGTGTGTGATTAGTCAGTGTCGACCACGAGTGAAAGGCACGGATGTGTGACAGGGTACACGGGCGTGTTTTCAAAATGTATGGGCGTGTGCCTTAACTATGGGCAAATTGGCAGAATACTGAGTTTTTAGGCACGGTCTGGGGACATGGGCGTGTGTGCCTATGCACGGGCGTGTCTAATCTTGCACGGGCGTGTAAGACCTATTTGAAAGAGAAAAAAAAAATTAAGGTTGGAGAAAGTTATGGATTAGTCTCAAGAGCTTTCGTACGTATGAGTGAGGTCTCGTAAGTTGAGACTGAGGGTATAGAGAGTAATTACATTGAGACTATATGGCGATCAAGTGGTTTGAGTTCGGTAACGCCTCAGACCCAGTGGCCGATGTAGAACCCGGGTAAGGGGTGTTACATTTAGTGGCATCAGAGCTATGGTTTAGTCGGTTCTAGGACTAACCTAGCGCGAGTAAGAGTCTAGCTATACATGCCATATGTGGACAGTGATAGTGTGATGTCTCCCAGCTCTAACGAAATTGTTTTGTTAAAACAGTGATGGTTCCCAACCGAGCTAAATCCAATAATGTTGTAAGTGATAATAGGGAAATTGAAATGCTCTTATGCAATGATGAGATTCAAAGAGGTATGAGTAGAAGTATATGACATGTGTGTGATAATGCATGAATTGAGAAGCTTATCTGCATTGGCTGGATGTGCATAAGGTGTTATATACTCATCCTATTGGGTTAGGTGCATATATTGAGTAAATTTACCCAGAGAATGGGGTACGTGAGTATGTATGATTGTTTGAACGATGTATGATCAATATGTCCACACAGTTGAATCTCATGTGCGACTATTAAAATAGATGATGTATAATGTTTTATTTCGTGACTCTGTATGAAACTACGAGTATTATGGTGTGAGAGTTAAACCGAGAAGTTGACTAAGTAGAATGCAGGAATGAGTACGGTTGTGCAATGATAAAATGATGAATAAGACCATGGTTGGACCATGGCGATACATGTGATCCCATATAAGACCATGTCTGGGATATGGCATTGGTGACAAATAGTGATCCCGTGTAAGACCATATCTGGGATATGGCATTGGCAACGATATAAGTTCCATGTAAGACCGTATCAGGAGTATGGCATTGGTATTAATATGAGATTTTGTGTAAGACCGTAGCAAGGCTATGGCATCGTGATGACATGTAAAGAGATAGCTGGGCTATGATGTTGTGATACGAGTAAGACCATAGTTAGACTATGACAATCAAGTAAACGACGTACCCAAAACCCGTAAGACATTCTCTAGATTAATGAGCCATAGTAAGAGAAAGTAGAGTTAAATGTTGAGTACTTGAGTAGGTATTAATGTGGAACTTTAGTAAGTGAAATCAGAGTTCGAAAAGTATAAGTGATAGGGACAATTGTAGCGTGATAAATGTGAATACTCACTTGGAGTGAGTTGTGTGACTATGACGATATTTCATTGATGATGAATGTTAAATCATATATATATGTGGTCACGAGAGTCAAGTTGTGGGACGCTACGACTTCACCCCTTACCCGGGTTCTACGCCGGGAACCGAGTCTGAGGCGTTACCGAACTCAAACCACTTGATCGCCACATAGTCTCAATGTAATTACTCTCTATACACTCAGTCTCAACTTACGAGACCTCACTCATACGTACGAAAGCTCTCGAGACTAATCCAGAACTTTCTCCAACCTTAAAATTTTTTTTTCTCTTCCAAACAGGTCTTACACGCCCGTGCATAGGCACACACGCCCATGTCCCCAAACTGTGCCTAAAAACCCAGTATTGTGCCAATTTGCCCACGGTTAAGGCACACGCCCATACATTTTGGGAACACGCCCGTGTACCCTGTCACACGTCCGTGCCTTTCACCCATGGTCGACACTGACTAATCACACACGGTTTTGACACGCCCGTGGGCCTAAACCGTGTGCCATACCTTAGTATTCTGACTTATTCAACACGGCCTCTGCACGCCTGTGTGCTTTAACCGTGTGACCATTCCAATTCTAATTTTAAAGTGCATACTTTACATGGCCTGGGCACGAGCCCATGGCTTGATCGTGTGTCTCACATGGCCTAGACACACGCCCGTGTGCCTACCCATGTGAACCAGAACAAGGGTATTTGTCAAGCTCTTTGCATCCCTATAACTTACACAACTTATACTCATCTATTACATTCATAATCACTAAAATTGAACTGTCATCCCACATAGATAAATACATCTTTTCATATAACATAATAGCCAACTACTATGGCATTATACAATTATCCCATAACTCATTTAGGCCAACACATTTGGCACAATAACAATGACTTAATCAACCTCATGTACTAGCCCTATACATGCCATGACTCATAATGACTTGATACCTCATACCAAGTGTCTCCTCGATAGTGTGAAAACATCTCCGACGGCCTCCAACCCGAGCTCAGATAAAATATCCTATAAGAGATGGGAAAAAAGAAAGGAGTAAGCAACAAAGCTTAGTAAGTTCATATGCAAATAAGAATCAACTATCAATATTCATATGCTTATACTCAATCACAAGGTATTAGAATAAGTTTTACTCTTGAACTCACAGTTACCTATTCAATCATTCGTAATGCTTACTCATTTTCGTCTCTTACCACATTCTAACCATATCCGGGCTTAATGCTCGCATTCATTAACTTACCATGCCACAAGCCAATTACTTCGTTTAATTAGCATACATCCTGCATCGATCATCCCAAGATTATATAAAACAACACATCATGCATTCTCAATAAACCATTCATACTACTAATCTCCGGTGGCTACATACTTAGCCCACCATTAAATCTCTTATAGGATGGTATTGCACTCAGCCCACCAATCGATCATACTAGTGGTGATTCGCACCTAGCTCACTAATCATTTATAAGCGATGGTCTCGCACACACAACCATCGATTACTAATTAATCGGTGGTGCGCTACCATTTCACCGATAATAATATAGTTGATGGTATCGCACACAACCCATCAATTAATAACATATCGTGGTATCGCATTACACCCACCGATAATAATATGGTTGATGGTATCGCTTACGACCCATCAATTAATAACATATCGGTGGTATCGCTTTACGACCACCGATAATAATATGGTTGATGGTATCGCACACAAACACATCAATTAATAACATATCGGTGGTAACTTTTTACACCCACCGATAATATACATTCGCAAATACTTATCCACACACATTTTCTCTAATTCAAACGTTCATCTGTAAACATCTTCACTCATTATCATTCTCACATAACTTTCTACGATTCTCATTAGCTTCCACACAATACATCAACAAATCTATCTCATACAACTAAGGCGCAATAATAACACATATCCCACTAGGGATTCATCAGATATTGAATTCATCTCAATTCAGTTCCAACACGTACTTGTACTTCTCGTGGTACAACCACCTACAATCAAATTGTTATCTAACTCTCTTGGGTCTCATACACATAGTTCCCATTGACATCATACCCCAATCGGGTCTGACACATATTAACATATCGATGCCATGTCCTTGACATGGTCTTATACGAACTCTTACACCGAGGCCATAATCAAATATGGTCTTACATCGAGACTTTAACCATCGTCCTATCGTGCTATACACTTTTCCCATCACTCTAAATTCAATTCATTAACATCTCATCAAGAGACATTTCATACATTCATATACTAACATACATTCCATACAACATTGGGATACTAAATAAACTCATTCATAATTGCAACATTCGCACATGAACTTACCTCGATAACGAAAGGGTAGAAGAAAATCCATTTGTCCACATTTATCTTTTCTCCCGTTCTAGGTCCGAATCTCTTCTCTTTGATCTAGAACAATAGAATTTCACTCATTTAATCACTTACAATCATAATACATCATAATCTACACTTAGGCAAAAATGACTATTTTGCCCTTATATTTTGGCAAAATTTCGATTTTGCCCCTAGGCTCGTAAATCACTTTTCATCACATTTCCTTATCAAATAAGCCTAGCTGAACAATTAATTCTCTTACAACATTTCATAATTCCAACTATTTCATGTACTAATGAACAAATTATAACATTTGCATCTTAGTCCTAATTAGGTGTTTTCATAACAACACCTTTCACAAAAGTTGTTTCTCATCACTTTATGTAACATCCCAAAATTTGAGTATTATTTGTGTTGGCTCGGGTATGAATTTTGTGTGTTAGCATAGTCTTGTGAAGGCTTGATTTTATTAAGGAAGCTAGAATAATTTTTAGTATGGTTTATTTAATGAAGTGGATTAAATGAGCTTAGCACTTAAGTTAATTTAAGTGTTAATTAAAGCATAAGAGGAGTAAGTGGCAAGTTGGTTAAGGAGCTTGAAAGGTTGCTTGAGGTTAGAGGTTTGAGTAGCATGTTTAAGCATTTTGAAGGCTTATTTTTGAATCCTAGCATTTATGGACGGTCAACCATTGTTTATGATAGGTTGGACTTTCATCTTTTGGCAAGTTGAATTTTGTTTAAGGAAAGCATGATGTTGGGGATAAGAATCTTGAAGTTATGGTATTAAGAGGGGACAAAAGGCATGGAATATGGAGGATGTTTTGGAAAGTAATCCTAGGCCTTTAGTGGATGAATGTGGACTGGCATGGGTGTGCAGGGGGTGGCCAAATTTTGTAAGTAGCTTTGGGGAATAGTTGGTCAATTTTTTCCTTTTGAACATATTTTTGCATTTTTGTTTTCCCTCTCCAAAAACACTCTCTTTGGCCGAATGTTATTGTGCATTTTGGTGCAATTTTTGCTTTTGGTTTTAGCCTTATTTTGTGTGAACCAAATACCATTTCTCTTCTTTCAATTGTCCTCTTGAAACCGAAACAAAATTGGAACTTTTGTGCACTTTTCTTCTTTGGTAAAATAGTGTTTGGCCGAACCTCTCTCTCCCACATCTCTCTTTTCTTCATTTGACTTTTGTTTAATCACATTTTCTTTCATCCTCTCTTGGCCGAATCTTTACCCATCTCAAATTCCATTTTTTTTCTTTCACTCAAAGTTTAAACATCCATTACCATTCTATTTCTCTTTTCTTTTTCACTTCACCATAGCCAAATTTTTCTACTTTCTTTTAGTATTATTTTTGGCCGAATATTCAAGGGTAGACTCTCTTTGATTTTTCTTCAATCGATTTTGGAAAAGGGTAAGTGTTCTTGGCCGTTTCTTCTTCAATTCTTTTCTCGTCTCTATGTTATTTTCTTGTGGACTAAGGCCGAATCTATGGGCATTGGTTTGCAAGGTTCTAATCATTCTTAGAAACCGATTTCTTTTAGGCTCTTGGACGTTGGAAGCAATCAATCTAAGTCTCGGTTTAGTTGACAAATCGTTTTGGGTAAGTTTAGGTAAGACTTGGTTTTCGAAGGATAATTATCCGATTTATCGTTATGGCCGAATGGCCTTTGTTCATAATCTTAATATTGGCCGATTGTAGGACAAGGTGATCTAGTGGTAGATCGGATCTTGGACGTTAGTTATTGCTTTGGTGAAAGGTGTGTATCTTACACACTTTATAACTTGGTTTATATATGTATACTTGTGTGTTATAACTAATCATATTATGAAAGTGGGTAAATCGATGAGATCCGGATATGATACCATGATGGTATGAATGAAGATTCAGGTAAGTCCGTTTCAATGTGTTGTTAATACATGTGGATTGAAATCATGATCTACGATTTATGATATATTTGTTATGAGATACATATCAAAGTTTATTGACATGATTTGTTTATCTATTACATTGGTATGGGCAATATGAGAGGAGGGGGAAGATTGATGATTCGTGTCTTCGGACACCAGTGGTTTGGCACCACCAGTGATTTGGTATCACATTCGTGTCTTCGGACACCAGAGGTTTGGCACCTCATAGCGACTTGTCCCTGTGGTTAATCCCACCGTGGGTTGGCCCCACTTTTGAGATATGGGATCGTCTGCCAGTGATTTGGTATCACACGTGGGTTGGCCCCGCAACTTGATGATTCGTGTCTTCGGACACCAGTGGTTTGGCACCACCAGTGATTTGGTATCACATTCGTGTCTTCGGACACTAGAGGTTTGGCACCTCATAGCGACTTGTCCACGTGGTTAATTCCACCGTGGGTTGGCCCCACTTTTGAGATATGGGATAAATGCGCGGTGATTTGGTATCACACGTGGGTTGGCCCCACAGATGGATTATTCGTGACTACGGTCACTAGTGATTTGGTATCACATTTGTGTCTTTGGACACTAGTGGTTTGGCACCACCAGTGGTTTGGTACCACACGGGGTAGAAAAGGAGTTATGGATGGCTAGGTTGGGTGCATTATACATATGTGTTGCTTTGTTATAATTTGTGTAAGTATGTGGTATTTACAGGGAGAGGGAATATGCACTGAGTCTTGGTGACTCACCTTCTCCCTTATCTTTCAGGTGATTCGTGAGATCGCGGATGTGGTGCCGGAGGATGAACTCGAGGAGGCCATGCAATAAAGTTTGGTTTTACATGAACTTCCATTTGGGTACTTTATTTTAATTTGGTTTTCATATTTTATGGATTTGTAATAAGGCCTCTTTAATTATGGTTTTGGATTATTTATATGCTTTGGGATTTATCCTAAACATGTTTAAGTATGTCACTTGGTTAATCTAATAATTGAGCTCAAAGTTTTCTAAACTAAAAACTCGCAATGGTTTTAAAAATCTTACCATCGGGTAATATGAATAGTTCGATAGAAAAATTACAAGTTAAGTGTTTTCAACAAATTAAGTGATTTCCAAAATTCAAGTTTCTATACTCAACTGCAAACGGATTTTCAAAGTGATATTTCAAATTTTCTTAAAAAGATAAAAATGTTTTCTATCCTATGATTTATCAACTAAGTTTTAAAGTTTTATGTAATTCAAAGTAAATCTCAGTTTTAACTTATTTTCGACAAATAAAGAATTTCAAAGAGTTTTTCACAAAATTTAATTGTTAATTCGATTCTTTCAAAAATATTTTCCTTAGTGACATACCAGATTCGGTCGTGGCGTATTGACCGGGTTTGGGGTGTTACACTTTAGCATTCATTTTCTTCAATAAAAACTCAGCCACCAACATAAGCTCTTTCATGGGAAGTCCCTAGATGTAACACCCCAAACTTGGCCTAGAAGTTAGGCCCGAATCTGGTGTGTCACATGGAAGTAAAAACCATCTTTGCGATTATTAAAAACTTGCTTGAGAAATGCAGCCTCTTTGTTAAAACTAAAAACACTTAAGCAATTGTTAACTACTTGAAAACGTAATAATCTTTAAAAAACCTTTTTAGTAGCGAAAGCATATTCGAAATGAACAATTTACAAAAACATGATGTTTAGAAATAGAGTTGCAGAACCATTTTGAAATCGTTGCGGAAACGTAGATAAAATACAAGTATATTTGAAAGATTGATTGATGAGTCAACAATCAAGGTAGTGAACTTTAAAACCGTGACTTTTGAAAATATTGTTTGATAGTTCGAGTGAAAACTTTCGTGTTAAGATATTTATAAAATTTATTATGAAATCCATTTGTTAATCATTTTTGGAAAACATTTATTTAAGTTTTTAGAAAATTCTCGTTTTAAACAATTTAAGCAAAATAATAAGTATATCAACCATCAAGCAAATAATAAAACACTCCAGAGGCCTTATTATAACTTAAACCAAAATAGAAAAATAATAAAATAAACGGAAATAGAAATTTAAAATTTCATTAGCAGCATTGCTGAAGTATGGCTTCCACCGAGTCATCCATGGCCCAAGTCCACATCACTGAGCATTACCTACAAGAGTTAAGAAAAGGGGGAGTGAGTTACAAGAACTCAGTGTGAAACCCCTTACCGTCATTCACTGGCCTGAACCAATATAGCAATATCTTGGGCTTAAGCCCATTTAACATACAGTTCTTAAAATGAAACAAATGTATAAATGTATGCAATCCCAAACCAACCTAATAATCCATCTGCTACACACCACCCGTACCATCCATCACACCTGTGGGGATCTTTTATCAACCCACCCCGCCAACACACCAATCGCAGGCATTTAGCCATTTATAATATATCCGAATTGTGGTCAAGCCACCAGAATAACATAATATACGTGGCTTAGCCACCAGACAAAATGTGACAGAGTCACCATAATATGTGGCAGAGCCACCAAATTTCACTTCCCCGATCATCAATATCCCAATCCCATGCAACTTATGTAAATGCAACATACATTGTAAATCATAATATTTACAATATAACCACGATAATTAATAACTCAGATATTTATTACAAACAATTTGGCCCATTAACACTTTACAAAATCGGCCCATTAGGGCATTATATCAAATCGGCCCGTTAAGGCAACATATCAATTCGGCCCGTTAAGGCAACATATCAAATCGGCCCATTAAGGCAACATATCAATTCGGCCTGTTAAGGCAACATATCAAATCGGTCCGTTAAGGCAACATAACAAATCAGCCCATTAAGGCAATATAACAAATCGGCCCGTTAAGGCAGTATAACAAATCGGCCCGTTAAGGCAGTATAACAAATCGGCCCTTTAGGGGCATTTCTGTAATTCGGCCCATAGGGGCATTTTCGTAATTCGGTAATCTTACCCACTAAGGGTAATTTGGTAATCTCGCAACCCAGGGGTATTTCGATAATTTACCCTCCAAGGGTATTTTGGTAATTCCGCAACCAAGACTTAACTACTAATGTGGGGCATAAAAATCGAAACAGTCCATCTGTATCGTACTGACTAAATTGACTATAACTCGAGTTAGAAATATCAAAATCTAAATCCGTAAATTTTCCTTGAAACTAGACTCATATATCTTATTAATACAATTTTTCCAGAATTTTTTGATTAGTTGTTTAGTACAGTTTATTCCTTAAAGTTTTCCTTGTTTCACTGTCCAATGATTCTGACCTCTCTTAACCGAAATTCAAATATCTCACTGTACAGTTTTTATATGTTTCTCCCACTTGTTTCTATTGAAAATAGGCTCACTGAGAAATCTATACATATAAATTATAACTCATAATTCCATTAGTACAATTTTAAACGATTTTTTCAATACAGAACAGAGAACCGTGAAGTCGATCAGAACCAGTCTCACTAAAATTAAGATATCACAGAATATACAATTCCTCTTCCTCCTCTATTTCTTTCATATAAAAATAGACACAGTAATGTTTATTCCGATATCTTTTTTACTTTCTAATTCCCTTTATCTTATTTTTCGTGATTTTTCAAAATCATGTCACTGCTGCTGACCAAACTATTTCATTGCAAAAATATGGTTACCACTACGAATATACGCACACCCGAGTGGACACGGATGCCGGTTTCTGGTTTTCTTCGGTATTTCGACTGAATCATAGAACATATCATACGAACATTCAAGGAGGTAAGAGATTACACACCATTTCAAACATGTACTCGGAAGGGTATGGGATTACACACCTTGATTACGAGTTGTGCTTTCTACCGTTTCAACACCTATAATGATAATTGATAGAAGATTAGTCTCAACTTTGATAATCGTAACTAGAAACACTTTATTAGGCTAACTCCACTTACCACGAATGTGATCTCCCTCAGTGCACCAAGAATTGATCCTATCCTTTGACTACTGAAATCCCGTCCTAACAATATTTGGTGAGCGAAAGAGTCGTTAGTAATTATCCCACCTTTGGCCAAAACAAATCTTATAACAACGTTCTTACCCCACTTGCTTGACGAGTCGACGATAACGATTTGGTTAATACAATCACTTGTGCTCCTTCACCTTGTTGAAAGCCCGATTCGATTCAAGAAGTGAGTGCCAACACGAACGAGAAAGAAATAACGTAAAAGAGATGAAGAATTCAAAGGTTCGATTATGGAGGGAAAAATGGAAAAGAAAATTCGGCTATCAAAGAGAGTATGACCAAAATGCATTGATCTTCCGACCAAAACAAAGGAGAAACTTGCACGAATGGCTAGAAGATTTCGGCCAAAGCAAAAAGGAGATGGATTTGAAAAGAAAACACAAATGGTCAAAGAGTAAAAAGTGTACCTCCCATGCACCAAAAACTAACAAAATGGTCTAAAATGAAAAGAGAAATTCGGCTATCTCCCTCTACACCCAAAACCGTCCACATTCATGACCATAATGGTCAAAAATTGGCCAACCACACTTTCCATAACACTTCCCTTGAAAAAGGCCACATGTTCCCCTTACTTTCCCCTTTCTCTTGATTTCTTTCCTCACCTTCATCCTTTCCTATTTTCCTTAGCCATCTTGCCAAAATAAAAAGTTCACCTTGCCTTATTTACATGCTTGGCACGACACTTAGGAAAGAATGCAAAAATAATAGTCAAAAATTGCACACAATGGGATTTGAACCTCTTCCTCAAGGTACTCAATGTGGCGGCCATAACCTTCTTACCAATTGTTCAATTATGCTAGCAATTTACTCATTTATTTCCATAAGCTTTGAGGTCACTTACTATTTCTCCTAAATAGGCTTAAACACCAAATTTTTACTAGGGCCCAATTCAACCCCGAGCCTTCATAGAACCCCGTAACTTTCCAAAATCACCTTCCTAATAAGTCCAACTTGAAATAATGTCGTTCTCAAATTCCCATAAATTTTAAAACGCTTCTACGCTCAAGGTCCAATGGGCCCAATAGGTCCAATTCTACTAGGCCCAATTTTGGGATGTTACAATTCTACCCTCCTTAAAGAAATTTTGTCCTCGAAATTTCCAACCAACTACTAAACGCACCGCTCAAATCACACCACTATGCTTTCACTGCGCACTCTGATCTTAATAACACTAATGTACTTTTAAAATAATCTTGAATCCTCTTTCACACAACCAAACACCTAACCACAGAAGCAAGCAGTTATCTACCACTTATACCTAAAATTTTCTACATTCAATCATCACGTCCAACCATAACATACCTGACTTGATGGTGATGAAATAATCCCGAGCCTTATGCTCCTTAGACCCGCATCTCAAGCATGCTCCTGACCTCCTCCAGCATTCTCCTGGATGACACCTTCTACAATAATCACAAGCCGGAAAGTTTGGTCGTGCCTTGACATGCTTTATAGAATGAGACTGCGACCCAAAAGAACCGCGATCTAATTTCTTCTTATAGCTCACAGACCCAACTCGAAGTGCTTCACCGATTCCTTTAACCTCCTCCAATACTTCCTTAACTATATGAGTTAGCTCATCAACCCCAGCTCGATCACGAGATCCCGTCTCAACCACTGGCGATGCCAGCGCCTCCCTTTCGGAAACATGCCCCGATGCTGAAGATCTAGCCTTAGCACCTCGGCCTCTACCACGTCCACATCTATCGTGTCTATGTCCTTTAACGCTCATGTTCACTAATGTCGACTTAATCTTATTATGAGTCTTATGAATCAGTATACTATTTCAGTGTTTATTAAACAATGTTTTATGGAGTATAGGAAGTAAAGTTGTTTTCGTAGTACGTATCCTATAGTCTCAATCTCTATAGTTTCAGCTCCTAAAACTAAAAGATCTAGAGTATTTCTACAGTCATACCATAATAATCATAAATTGAAAACATAACTTACTTGACTTGGTGCCGGATACCCGTGGTGCCATACTTCCTTTAAAACATATATCTATAATTAAAAATTCATACAGCTTTTGAAAATGCTTTTGAACCCAAACCACAGCCGAGATTTAAAACCTGGCTCTAATACCATAAAATGTAACACCCCAAACCTGGCCTAGAAGTTAGGCCCAAATCTGGTGTGTCACATGGGAGTAAAAACCATCTTTGCGATTATTAAAAACTTGCTTGAGAAATACAGCCTCTTTGTTAAAAACAAAAACACTTAAGCAATTGTTAACTACTTGAAAACATAATAATCTTTAAAAAACCTTTTTAGTAGCGAAAGCATATTCGAAATGAACAATTTACAAAAAACGTGATGTTTAGAAATAGAGTTGCAGAAGCATTTTGAAATCGTTGCGGAAACGTAGATAAAATACAAGTATTTTCGAAAGATTGATTGATGAGTCACAATCAATGTAGTGAACTTTAAAACCGTGACTTTTGAAAATATCGTTTGATAGTTCGAGTGAAAACTTTCGTGTTAAGATATTTATAAAATTTATTATGAAATCCATTTGTTAATCGTTTTTGGAAAACCTTTATTTAAGTTTTTAGAAAATTCTCATTTTAAACAATTTAAGCAAAATAATAAGTATATCAACCATCAAGCAAATAATAAAACACTCCAGAGGCCTTATTACAACTTAAACCAAAATAGCAAAATAATAAAATAAACGGAAATAGAAATTTAAAATTTCATTAGCAGAATTGCTGAAGTATGGCTTCCACCGAGTTATCCATGGCCCAAGTCCACATCACTGAGCATTACCTACAAGGGTTAAGAAAAGGGGGACTGAGTTACAAGAACTCAGTGTGAAACCCCTTACCGTCATCCACTGGCCTGAACCAATATAGCAATATCTTGGGCTTAAGCCCATTTAACATATAGTTCTTAAAATGAAGCAAATGTATGAATGTATGCAATCCCAAACCAACCTAATAATCCATCTGCTATACACCACCCGTACCATCCATCACACCTGTGGGGATCTTTTGTCAACCCAGCCCGCCAACACACCAATCGCATGCATTTAGCCATTTGTAATATATCGGAATTGTGGTCAAGCCACCCGAATAACAAAATATACGTGGCTTAGCCACCAGACAAAATGTGACAGAGTCACCATAATATGTGGCAGAGCCACCAAATTTCACTTCCCCGATCATCAATATCCCAATCCCATGCAACTTATGCAAATGCAACATACATCGTAAATCATAATATTTACAATATAACCACGATAATTAATAACTAAGAGATTTATTACAAACAATTTGGCCCATTAACACTTTACAAAATTGGCCCATTAGGGCATTATATCAAATCGGCCTGTTAAGGCAACATATCAAATCGGCCCGTTAAGGCAACATAACAAATCAGCCCGTGAAGGCAGTATAAAAAATCGGCCCGTGAAGGCAGTATAACAAATCGGCCCTTTAGGGGCATTTCCGTAATTCAGCCCATAGGGGCATTTTCGTAATTCGGTAATCTTACCCACTAAGGGTAATTTGGTAATCTCGCAACCCAGGGGTATTTTGGTAATTTACCCTCCAAGGGTATTTTGGTAATTCCGCAACCTAGACTTAACTACTAATGTGGGGCATAAAAATCGAAACTTTCCATCTGTATCGTACTGACTAAATTGAATATAACGCGAGTTAGAAATCTCGAAATCTAAATCCGTAAATTTTCCTTGAAACTAGACTCATATATATTCTTACTACAATTTTTTCCATAATTTTTGGATTAGCCGTTTAGTACAGTTTATTCCTTAAATTTTCCCTTGTTTCACTGTCCAACGATTCTGACCTCTCTTAACCGAAATTCAAATATCTCACTGTACAGTTTTTATATGTTGCTCCCACTTGTTTCTATTGAAAATAGGCTCACTAAGGAATCTATAAATATAAATTATAACTCATAATTCCCTTTGTACAATTTTAAACGATTTTTCCAAGACAGAATAGAGAACCGCGAAGTTGATCAGAACTAGTCTCACTAAAATTAAGATATCACAGAATTTACAATTCCTCTTCCCCCTCTGTTTCTTTCATATAAAAATAGACACAGTAAGATTTATTCCGATATCTTTTTCACTTTCGAATTCCCTTTCTTCTATTTTTCGTGATTTTTCAAAATCACGTCACTGCTGCTGACCAAACTGTTTCATTGCAAAAATATGGTTACCACTACGAATATACGCACGCCCGAGTGGTCACGGATGCCGGTTTCTAGTTTTCTTCGGCATTTCAACCGAATCATAGAACATATCATACAAACATTCAGAGAGGTAAGAGATTACACACCATTTCAAACATGTATTCGAAAGGGTACGGGATTACACACCTTGATTACGAGTTGTGCTTTCTACCGTTTCAACACCTATAATGATAATTGATAGAAGATTTGTCTCAACTTTGATAATCGTAACTACAAACACTTTATTAGGCTAACTCCACTTACCAGGAATGTGATCTCCTTCAGTGCACCAAGAAGCGATCCTATCCTTTGACTACTGAAATCCCGTCCTAACAATATTTGGTGAGCGAAAGAGTCGTTAGTAATTATCCCACCTTTGGCCAAAACAAATCTTATAACAACGTTCTTACCCCACTTGCTTGACGAGTCGACGATAACGATTTGGTTAATACAATCACTTGTGCTCCTTCACCTTGTTGAAAGCCCGATTCGATTCAAGAAGTGAGTGCCAACACGAACGAGAAAGAAATAATGTAAAAGAGATGAAGAATTCAAAGGTTCGGTTATGTAGGGAAAAATGGACAAGAAAATTCGTCTATCAAAGAGAGTATGACCAAAATGCATTGATCTTCCGACCAAAACAAAGGAGAAACTTGCACGAATGGCTAGAAGATTTCGGCCAAAGCAAAAAGGAGATGGATTTGAAAAGAAAACACAAATGGTCAAAGAGTAAAAAGTGTACCTCTCATGCACCAAAAACTAACAAAATGGTCTAAAATGAAAAGAGAAATTCGGCTATCTCCCTCTACACCCAAAACCGTCCACATTCATGACCATAATGATCAAAAATTGGCCAACCACACTTTCCATAACACTTCCCTTGAAAAAGTGTAACATGCCAAAATTGGGCCTAGCAGAATTGGACCTATTGGGCCCATTGGGCCTTGACCGTAGAAGCATTTAAAAATTTATGGGAATTTGAGAACGGCATTATTTGAAGTTGGACTTATTAGGAAGGTCATTTTGGAGAGTTACGAGGTTTCTAGGAAGTTCCGGTTTCAAGATAGGCTATAAGTAAATTTTTATATTTAGGCACCTTAAGGAGAGAAGGCAAGTGGCATTATGACTTAAGGAAATAAGTGAGCATTTTGCTAGCATAAATAAGCATTTGGTAAAGAGGATGTGGTGTCACTTGAAGGAGCATGAAAGGAAAGGGTTCGAATCCCATCTATTGCAATTTTGGATTTATTTTTTTTGTGCTTTCTTTCCAAGTGTCGGTCATGGTAATATTTAAGGCAAGGGAAGACTTTTTAATTATAGGAAGGTGGCTAAGGAAATATGGTAGGGAGGTAAATTAGGAGAAGTGAAGGAAAGAACTAAAAGAAAATGGCAAGAGAAGGGAACATGTTGGCTAGTATTGTGGGTGATGTTTTGGAAAGATAATTGGGTCAACATCTATCCTTTGGGAAAAAGATGCCACACGGTTTGTTAGGGAAAAAGGAGAGCAGAATTTTCTCTTTTCTCTTTAGTCATTTTGCTAAGTTTTAGTGCATGAGAGGTATTTTTCTCTTTGAGCAATTTGTGTCTCTTTTCCAAACTCTTTTCCCTTTTTGCTTTGGCTGAAATCTTCAATGCATTCTTGGTCATTTCTCTTGATAGCCGAATTTCAATCATCTTCTCTTCTCCATCTTGCGAGTTGAACACATCTTCTTTAATCGAATCGGTAAGGGACTCTATTCTATCATTGTATTTTTCTTTTCTCCATGCCGAATTTTGTGCCTATGTCTTGGGATGGTTTTCTTAACCGAAAACATCATTTCTTCTATTCTCTCTAAGCGTGATCATCATTTCGTTCGTAGTGTTCTAGTGTGTGGTCGTAAAGCACATTCTTGCCGATCCCTCTCTAGTCTTAAGTCAATCGATTGAAGTCGGATATATCATCATTAAGGTAAGGGGTTCATTTTTGGATTTTTCGTTATATCTTTATTTGGCTATGTTACAAATCAGATTGAAGTTCGACTAATCGATTATGTTTTAGGGACGAAATCACTCGATATATTCTATTTGCTAATCCTTCGGATATAGTGGATCAAAGAAGAGTGGTTCTTAAGGAAATCCAAATAAGGTGTGTAATCCCGTACCCTTCCGAATACATGTTGAAATTATGTGTGTTCTCACATATCTCTGATGGTTTGCATGAAATATTCTGTGATTCGGTCGAAATACCGAAGAAAACCCGAAATTGGCATCCGTGACCACTCGGGCTTGCGTATGTTTGTAGTGATAACCATAGTTTGCAATGAAACAATTTGGTCAGTAGTAGTGACATGATTTTGGAAAAATCACGAAAAATAGGATAAAGGGAGTTAATAAGTGAATAAGATATCGAATTAAAGCTTACTGTGTCTATTTTTATATGGAAGAAGTGGAGAAGGAAAAGAAATTTTAAAGTCTGTGATATTTTAATTTTAGTGAGACTGGTTCTGAATGACTTCGTGGTTCTCTGATCTGTCTTGGAAAAATCGTATAAAATTGTAAAAAGTGAATTAAGAGTTATAATTAATATTTATGGATTCCTTAGTGAACCTATTTTCAATAGAAACAAGTGGGAGCAGCATATGAAAACTGTACAGTAAGATATTTGAAATTAAGATAAGAGAGGTCAGAATCGTTGGACAGTGAAACAAGAGAATTTTAAGGAATAAACTGTACTAAATGGTTAAGTCAAAAATTCTGGAAAATTTATCGTAAGAAGATATATGAGTCCAGTTTCAAATAAAATTTACGGATTTAAATTTCAAAATTCCTAACTCAAGTTATAGTCAATTTGGTCAGTATGACGCAGATGGACAGTTTCGATTTTTATGCCCTAAATTAGTAGTTAAGTCTCGTTTGCGAAATTTACCAAAATACCCTTGGAGGGTAAATTACCGAAATACCCCTGGGTTGCGAGATTATCAAATTACCCTTAGTGGGTAAGATTACTGAATTATGAAAATGTCCCTATGGGCCGAATTATGGAAATGCCCCTAATGGGCCGATTTGTTATATTGCCTTAATGGGCCGATTTGTTATACTGCCTTAACGGGCCGATTTGTTATATTGCCTTAATGGGCCGATTTGTTATACTGCCTTAACGGGCCGATTTGTTATACTGCCTTAACGGGCCGATTTGTTATACTGCCTTAACGGGTCGATTTGTTATATTGCCTTAATGGGCTGATTTGATATATATCCATAATGGGCCGATTTGATATAATGCCCTAATGGGCCGATTTTGTAAAGTGTTAATGGGCCAAATTGTTTGTAATAAATCTCTGAGTTATTAATTATCGTGGTTATATTGTAAATATTATGATTTACGATGTATGTTGCATTTACATAAGTTGCATGGGATTGGGATATTGATGATCGGGGAAGTGTAATTTGGTGGCTCTGCCACATATTGCAGTGACTCTGTCACATTTTGTTCAGTGGCTAAGCCACGTATAATCTGTTATTACGTGGCTTGTCCACAATTCGAATTTGATATAAATGGCTAAATGCCCGCGATTGGTGTATTGGCGGGGTGGGTTGACAAAAGATCCCCACAGTGTGTGATGGATGGTGCAGTGGTGTGTAGCGGATGGATTATTAGGTTGGTTTGGGTTTGCATACATTCATACATTGCATATATATAAATATATTCATTTTGTAAATGGGTTTCGGTCCAAGTGCATGTTAAATGGGCTTAAGCCCAAGATAATGCTATATGGGTTCAGGCCCGAGTGGATGATGGTAAGGGGATTTCTGCTTTGAGTTCTTGTCACTCACCCCTTTTCTTTTTATCTGTAGGTAATGCTCGTGTAATGAGGACTTGGGCCCATGGATGACTCGGTGGAGGCCATACTTGTAAATGGTGTTTCATTTTGAACTTTAGTTTTCTATTTCTGTTCATTTACTATTTTGAGTTTTAACAATGAGGTTGTATTTCTCAAGCAAGTTTTTCAAAGATGGTTTTACTCCATGTGACACATTTTGATTAGGGCCTAACTTCTAGGCCGGGTTCGGGGTGTTACATTTTATGGTATCAGAGCCCGGTTTCAAAACTCGGCTGTGGTTTGGGTTTAAAAGCGTTTTCAATAGCTGTATGAATTTTAAATTATAGATATATGTGTTAAAGGAAGTATGGCACCACGGGTATCTGGCACCAAGTCAAGTAAGTATGTGTTTTTATTTTATGATTATTGTGTTAGTACTGTGGTAAGAAAATTCCACAAAATAGAATACTCTAGAACTTTTAGTTTTAGGAGCTGAAACTATAGAGATTGAGACTTTAGGATGCGTATTGCGAAAACAACTTTACTTTCTATACTCCATAAAATATTGTTTAATATACACTGAAATAGTATACTGATTCATAAAACTCGTAATAAGATTAAATCGATTTAGCAAACATGAGCGCTAGAAGACGTGGACGTGGTAGAGGCCGAGGTGCTAAGGCTAGATCTTCAGCATCGGGGCATGTTCCCGAAAGGGAGGTGTTGGCATTGCCAGTGGCTGAGACGGAGTCTTATGACCGAGCTGGATTTTTGATGAGCTGACTCAAATAGTTAAGGAGGTATTGAAGGAGGTTAAAGGAATCGGTGAAACACTTCGAGTTGGGTCTGTGGACTGTAAGAAGAAATTAGATTGCGGTTCTTTTGGGTCGCAGTCTCGTTTCGTAAAGCGTGTTAAGGCACGTCCAAAATTTCCGGCTTGCGATTATTGCAGAAGGCGTCATCCGGGAGAATGCTGGAGGAGGTCAGGAGTATGCTTGAGATGCGGGTCTAAGGAGCATAAGGCCCGAGATTGTTTCATCACTATCAAGTCAGGTATGTTTTGGTTGGACGTGATGATTGAATGTAGAAAATTTTAGGTATAAGTGGTAGATAACTGCTTGCTTCTGTGGTTAGATGTTTGGTTGCGTGAAAGAGGATTCAAGATTATGTTAAAAGTACATTAGTGTTATTAAGATCAGAGTGCGCATCGAAAGCATAGTGGTATGATTTAAGCGGTGCGGTTAGTATTTGGATGGAAATTTCGAGGATGAAATATCATTAAGGAGGGTAGAATTGTAACATCCCAAAATTGGGCCTAGTAGAATTGGACCTATTGGGCCCATTGGGCCTTGACCGTAGAAGCGTTTAAAAATTTATGGGAATTTGAGAACGGCATTATTTCAAGTTGGACTTATTAGGAAGGTCATTTTGGAGAGTTACGAGGTTTCTAGGAAGTTCCGGGTTCAAGATAGGCTATAAGTAAATTTTTATATTTAGGCACTTTAAGGAGAGAAGGCAAGTGGCATTATGACTTAAGGAAATAAATGAGCGTTTTGCTAGCATAAATAAGCATTTGGTAAAGACGATGTGGTGTCACTTGAAGGAGCATGAAGGGAAAGGGTTTGAATCCCATCTATTGCAATTTTGGATTTATTTTTTTTGTGCTTTCTTTCCAAGTGTCGGTCATGGTAATATTTAAGGCAAGGGAAGACTTTTTAATTATAGGAAGGTGGCTAAGAAAATATGGTAGGGAGGTAAATTAGGAGAAGTGAAGGAAAGAACTAAAAGAAAATGGTAAGAGAAGGGAACATGTTGGCTAATATTGTGGGTGATGTTTTGGAAAGATAATTGGGTCAACATCTATCCTTTGGACAAAAGATGCCACACGGTTTGTTAGGGAAAAAGGAGAGCATAATTTTCTCTTTTCTCTTTAGTCATTTTGCTAAGTTTTAGTGCATGAGAGGTATTTTTCTCTTTGAGCAATTTGTGTCTCTTTTCCAAACTCTTTTCCCTTTTTGCTTTGGCCGAAATCTCCTAGTCCATTTGTCCATTTTTCTCCTTTTGTTTTGGCCGAAATCTTCAATGCATTCTTGGTCATTTCTCTTGATAGCCGAATTTCAATCATCTTCTCTTCTCCATCTTGCGAGTTGAACACATCTTCTTTAATCGAATCGGTAAGTGACTCTATTCTATCATTGTATTTTTCTTTTCTCCATGCTGAATTTTGTGGCTATGTCTTGGGATGGTTTTCTTAACCAAAAACATCATTTCGTCTATTCTCTCTAAGCGTGGTCATCATTTCTTTCGTAGTGTTCTAGTGTGTGGTCGTAAAGCACATTCTTGCCGATCCCTCTCTAGTCTTAAGTCAATCGATTGAAGTCAGATCTATCATCATTAAGGTAAGGGGTTCATTTTTGGATTTTTCGTTATATCTTTATTTGGCTATGTTGCAAATCGGATTGAAGTTCGACTAATCGATTATGTTTTAGGGACGAAATCACTCGATATATTCTATTTGCTAATCCTTCGGATATAGTGGATCAAAGAAGAGTGGTTCTTAAGGAAATCCAAATAAGGTGTGTAATCCTGTACCCTTCCGAATACATGTTGAAATGGTGTGTGTTCTAACATCTCTCTGATGGTTTGCATGAAATATTCTGTGATTTGGTCGAAATATCAAAGAAAACCGGAAATCGGAATCCATGACCACTCGGGCATGCGTATGTTTGTAGTGATAACCATAGTTTGCAATGAAACAGTTTGGTCAGCAGCAGTGACGTGATTTTTGAAAAATCACGAAAAATAGGATAAAGGGAATTAATAAGTGAATAAGATATCGAATTAAAGCTTAGTGTGCCTATTTTTATATGGAAGAAGTGGAGAAGGAAAAGAAATTTTAAAGTCTGTGATATTTTAGTTTTAGTGAGACTGGTTCTGAATGACTTCGTGGTTCCCTGATCTGTCTTGGAAAAATCGTATAAAATTGTATAAAGTGAATTAAGAGTTATAATTAATATGTATGGATTCCTTAGTGAACCTATTTTTAATAGAAACAAGTGGGAGAAACATATAAAAACTGTACAGTAAGATATTTGAAATTAAGTTAAGAGAGGGCAGAATCGTTGGACAGTGAAACAATGGAAACTTTAAGGAATAAACTGTACTAAATGGTTAATTGAAAAATTCTGGAAAAATTATCGTAAGAAGATATATGAGTCTAGTTTCACAGAAAATTTACGGATTTAAATTTCGAGATTCCTAGCTCAAGTTATAGTCAAATTGGTCAGCATCAACTAGATGGACTGTTTTGATTTTTATGCCCCAAATTAGTAGTTAAGTCTGGTTTGCAAAATTTACCAAAATACCCTTGGAGGGTAAATTACCTAAATACCCCTGGGTTGCGAGATTACCAAATTACCCTTAGTGGGTAAGATTACCGAATCACAAAAATGCCCCTATTGGCCGAATTACAAAAATGCCCCTAATGGGCTGATTTGTCATATTGCCTTAATGGGCCGATTTGTTATACTGCCTTAATGGGCCGATTTTTTATACTGCCTTAACGGGCCGATTTGTTATACTGCCTTAACGGGCCGATTTGTTATATTGTCTTAATGGGCTGATTTGATATATAACCATAATGGGCCGATTTGATATAATGCCCTAATGGGTCGATTTTGTAAAGTGTTAATGGGCCAAATTGTTTGTAATAAATCTCTGAGTTATTAATTATCGTGGTTATATTGTAAATATTATGATTTACGATGTATGTTGCATTTACATAAGTTGCTTTGGATTGGGATATTGATGATCGGGGAAGTGTAATTTGGTGGCTCTGCCACATATTCTGGTGACTCTGTCACATTTTGTCTGGTGGCTAAGCCACGTATATTCTGTTATACTGGTGACTTGTCCACAATTCGAATTTGATATAAATGGCTAAAGTCCTGCGATTGGTGTGTTGGCGGGGTGGGTTGACAAAAGATCCCCACAGGTGTGATGGATGGTACGGGTGGTGTGTAGCGGATGGATTATTAGGTTGGTTTGGGTTTGCATACATTCATACATTGCATATATATAAATATATTCTATTTTGTAAATGGGTTTCGGTCCAAGTTCATGTTAAATGGGCTTAAGCCCAAGATAATGCTATATGGGTTCAGGCCCAGTGGATGACCAGTAAGGGATTTCACACCTGAGTTCTTGTAACTCACCCCCTTTCTTTTTAATCTCTGTAGGTAATGCTCCGTAATGAGGACTTGGACCCATGGATGACTCGGTGGAGGCCATACTTCAGAAATGGTATTTCATTTTGAACTTTATTTTTCTATTTCCGTTCATTTACTATTTTGGGTTTTATGTTGTAATAAGGCCTCTCAGAGTATTTTATTATTTGCTTTATGGTTGATATATTTATTATTTTGCTTAAATTGTTTAAAAATGGGGATTTTTCTAAAACTTATATAATGGTTTTCCAAAATTGATCAACAAATGGATTTTTAAACAAACTTGTATAAATAATTTAACTTGAATTTTCCTACAAATATTCAACGATATTTTCAAAAGTCACGATTTTAAAAGATTACTAGTTCGATTATCGATTTATCAAACAACCTCTCAAAAATAATTGTATTTTATCTATGTTTCCGCAACGTTTTCAAAATGCTTATGCAACTCTATTCTAAACGTCACATTTTCGTAAATTGTATATTTCAAATATGCTTTCGCAACCGAAAAAGTCTTTAAAGATAATTACGTTTTCAAGTAGACAACAATTGCTTAAAGTGTTTTGAGTTTTAACAATGAGGCTGTATTTCTCAAGCAAGTTTTTCAAACATGGTTTTTACTCCCATGTGACACACTAGATTCGGGCCCTGACTTCTAGGCCGGGTTTGGGGGTGTTACAAAAGGCCACATGTTCCCCTTACTCTTGATTTCTTTCCTCACCTTCATCCTTTCCTATTTTCCTTAGCCATCTTGCCAAAATAAAAAGTCCACCTTGCCTTATTTACATGCTTGGCCGACACTTAGGGAAATAATGCAAAAATAATAGTCAAAATTTGCACACAATGGGATTTGAACCTCTTCCCTCAAGGTACTTCATGTGGCGCCATAACCTTCTTACCAATTGTTCAATTATGCTAGCAATTTACTCATTTATTTCCATAAGCTTTGAGGTCACTTACTATTTCTCCTAAATAGGCTTAAACACCAAATTTTTACTAGGGCCCAATTCAACCCCGAGCCTTCATAGAACCCCGTAACTTTCCAAAATCACCTTCCTAATAAGTCCAACTTGAAATAATGTCATTCTCAAATTCCCATAAATTTTAAAACGCTTCTACGCTCAAGGTCCAATGGGCCCAATAGATCCAATTCTACTAGGCCCAATTTTGGGATGTTACACTAGACTTTCAACCATAATGAAAACTAGTCCCCTCTTTAGAAAGCTTAAGTTTTGGGGACTCCAAAAGTACAATTTTTATCAAGAAAAATCATCAAAATCACTTACTAGAGAGGAGAATTGCTTGCTGAAATTTTAAGCTTAAAAAAAAAAACCCCTTGTTTACTGAAACTTTCGGTGGAGAAGAAGAGAGAAAAAGATGATATCTTTTCCTTTCTTTATTTTAATATAAAACATCAATTTATCCCACCAACTTTGACCAAAAATTAAAAGCTCTTGTCCGCCCTTGTCAACATGGCCGGCCAACACATCTTAAATGGTCTAATTGTCCTTTAAAGACCTCCAATTTACATTTCATGGCCATTTGGTACCTTTAGCCTATAGAATGGAACTTTTGCACTTTATGCGATTTAGTCCTTTTTCGCAATTAAGCCCTCAATTGCTAAAATTAAAGCACCAAAATTCTCATGCCTCTTTATAAACATTTAATAACACATAAAATAATATCAAAATATTTTTCTTCAACCTCGAATTAGTGATCCCGAGACCACTGTTCCGACTAGCCCCTAAATTGGGCCGTTACATTGTTTCCCTGCGAATCTTGTTCGAAATTAACTTTACGAACCAAATTTAACTAGTAAAATCAGATTCACGCAGTATGGCAAGCCTTAATGTTTATTCCGTCCTAATGGTTTTATTCTTAACTTGCAGGCGAAGAATGGCTACTTAAAGAGAATGACCAGATTATTAAGGAAAATAATTGTGAAACTAAAATGGGTTTGCCATGTGTTCTAGAAGCTTTCACGGCTATTTTCGAGACAGGGAGTATTTCTAACAGGTGTTGCGGTGAACTTGTTGTGTTGGGAAAATTTTGCCACTTAGCATTAGTAAAGAGGTCTCTTGAAAATCCTCTATTCAAAGACCTAAACCCAGTGACAATTATAGTGAAGAGCATTCAGACATGGAATAATTGCCTTGCATTGATCGATTCACCATCTCCGTCTGCTTAAGGATATAGATTGCTTAAGCTAACAAAAGGTTACAAGATGTAACTGGCCCAAAATTGTTTTTTGTCTTTATTTTTTATATTGTTCCAAATGCTTCCTTAAAATGTGTCATGAGATTTAAGCCCAGTGAAATTATATTTAGTTGTACGGAAATTAAATGGTTCTAGAGAAGCCATTACTTAATACACTATGATTTTATACAGGCCATTATTTTTAATTTTATAGCATTGGAACTCGATAACCATATCAAATCGAGCACTAGATATTGTTTCACATTGGCTAAATTGACACAAATATAATTATTCTAAACATTAAGATCATTTCAATAATGTGAAATTGGAATGTTATAGCGTGGTGTGAAATTGAAAGAATCTCGATTCCTTGAAAGTCTTTATCCAATTTAAATTCACATTGCCTTTAAGGAAAAAAAAACCTTGACTTCTCGAAGTTACGAAAAGACACATATCGTGCCAGGAAATATCCTCCAGGGGACATGCACTATAATTTGTAATAGTTCCTTCCTATCGAATCCTTTGTTTCATTTTCCATTTTCACTCCTTCGATACTAATCTGTTAGTTTTGACCACTTTCTTTTTCCTAGAGGAGAGGAAATCTTGAAATAATTTTCAAAAGTGATGCAATGCTTCAAAGTCTTAACTTGATTTTCTTTTTTTTTTCTTTAGATTACTTTTTTTTATCAAGATCGAGAATGAAACTCCAAATATTTCGACAACGTACGTCCCACATTCTCCCTATTAAAAAAGGGTCAATTTATATAAAAGCTAAATCCTATCCATTATTTGGGCAATACCTACGAGAGTTATAGAAATGTAACATCATTTGTTATTTCCAATTTAACTCTCTAAGAGAACTTTTCATTTTCCAAGTTCCATTACTTATTCCACTAAAGCGCCCATTCATATTTCAAGAAAATTCGGTCGGAACGCTTTACACCTAAAAAAGTTAACGAGAACGAAGAATAAAACGACCAATTGGAGTCCCAATAACGATAAAGACATACATCGGCTTAATTTCAGTAACGAGAAATATTTTTTGATGAATTAATTTTGAATTTCAATCATTTAGTTGCCATTTTCCATTTTACTAATATGATAAGTGTGATAAAAACTTTTTAACAACAACAAGGTTATAAGAATTTACGCTTTGCATAATTATTTGTACATTGTAGCTGATCATTGTGGATCAGAGTTTTAAAATTTATAAAAGAATGATCGAACCCTAAACTAACTCTAACAATGATTAAAAGCAAGTGCATCTATCGAACAAAGAGTATAGCTTTTAGGCAAGACCGGATTATCGAACCCAAAGGAACTAAAATTACTAATACTAACTTTCTTTTTATTATTTAGCCTAAAATAAGTGAAGTTTTTATTAATATAAATTAATTAACTACTAATCTAAAGGCTCTAAGACAATGAAGAATGAATTTGGAAAATAACTTGGGAAAAACTCAAGTTGATTTAGACGATACCCTAGGAAGAATCCACCTAGACTTCACTTGTTATCTAATACCTCAAAACATATGATTTATTTTACTTAGTTTGAACTGTAAGACTCCTAACGTATATTAAACCCTCTCTCGAGGCGTAACAATGTCTAACCCTAGGTTAATTAGTGGAACTCTCGTTTCTTATAATAACCCCTAGAATAGCAAGTAAATCGATCTATGGATTCCCATATTAGGTTTCACCTAATCCAGGAAAATCTCGTCACCCTATCTCTAGGCGTATGCATCAACTCCGCTTAATTATGTTGGATTTACTTCTAGGCGGGTTTATTCCTCCTCCACCTAAGCACATTAAATTTGGATTGCTTTACATAATTAAGAACAAACTAAGTTATTATCATATAATTCAAATAATCAAATAACAAGATTCATCATAGGTTTCATCCCTTCGGGTATCCAAAGGGTTTAGTTCATAACAATAAAGGAAAACATCTCAAGAGAAAAGATAAAACAAAACATAAAAAATCCCTAAAACCCCTGAAGGAATTGAAGAGGAGATCCTTCGCCTTGAGTAGAATTCCGCTTCTCGAGATGAATCAACCGGCTATCCCCCGAGTGAATCCCCACACCTCGCTCTCGCCTGCCTAGCACGACGCCCTAGACGATGGCTTTGGGCTCCCCTTTCAGGTCATACTTAGGGTTTATTTATAGGCTTTTGAAATACGTTTCTTTCTCCCTAAGTATCCTTTCCGAATGAAATTGCTCTTTTCCACTGGTAGAGGCACGCCATGGCACACGCCCCGTAAATTGTGGCCGTGTCGTGTTCGGATTTCTTTAATGAGACACGCGGCGTGGGAGAGTCGGGGTTAGACCGTGTTCTAGATGATTGACTTTGGCACGCCGTGTGGGTCCAAGTCCAGGCCATGTCGATTTCCTCTTTAGTCCGTTTTTAACCGCTTTGAGCCCGCTTTATTCTTTTTATCCTTGGGTGCTTTCCTGAGTATAAGACAAGAAAAGAAAGGATTAAGAGCACCTTTTTACATAAATCAAAGGATAATTCATCCAAAAGCATACTAAATGTGGGCCTAGAATATGTTACTATTTTGGTTTATCAAATACCCTCCACTTAAGCTTTTGCTTGTCCTCAAGCTAAAAATTCTCAACTTTCAATTAAATCAAACTCTATAATTCATAATAGTCATTGATAGTGTTTCATCATAAATCAGTGGATAATTTATACATGGATAATTCAATTCAAAGTGTCTAAAAATTCAAACAATATAAGTCATAGATTTTGTAGCTCGAAAACTTAGGCGTTTCCCTTATCTAGATAATTACCTTTAATTTGAAATCAACAAGGATTGACATCCTCACAAAAGATTCACTCAAATCACTCAAAGTGTTTAAGGTTCAGAATTTAGGCACTCAAAAGTCAAACATGAAGAGTTAATCACATAGGTTTGCATGAAAATCAAATCTCCACCACTAAAATATGAGATGAAACACAAATCAAAAGGTTTTTGTTAGGGTTGTGACGGGGCTAGGGTTAAGGTGTGGAAAAAGGCTAAATTAGAAGGCTAAAATCGAGATTGAATTGACAAATTACCTAACTAAGAACTAATGAACTAATAATAATAATTACGTCAATTGAAAACTAAGAATACCAATAATACGAGCTTCTTCTTCGATACTTGGAATTTAAGCGTATAAGCTCATTTAATCACAACTAATGATGAATAATGAATATACTTTTGATTTTTTTTAATTAAGAACAAACTAAATACATAATAAGGGATAAATTTCTAAAATTCATAATTAGGCAACTAATCAAATCAAATCTCGATATAAGGGTAGTCAAAAGGAATGGTGATAACAAAAACAAAAGGGTTCTGGGTTAATATTAGTGGTTATGTCAATAAAAAAAAGTTGTTAGGATTAAAGGGGGTTCACTAAGGGTTAATTATGAAGGTAGGCTTTTTATGGAGTAAGTGGGTTAAATCCTAGGTGCCTTTATCATCTCTATATATCAAATCAAAAAGTGTGGTCTCGACATGTATAATTGATGCAAGTTCTAGAATAACAAATTAGTGTTGACATACTCATAATCAATAAAGTGAGCAAGAAAGAATTTATGCTCCATAAGGCTCAAAACTCACAAAAATTATGGGTATTTTGATGTCAACCTCGTAAAATTCAAACTTCAAAGTAATATTTAAACTTAGTTTGACAACCTAGAAAATTTTTAATTCTGAAAGATAGACTTATCATGCTTGATTCTCTAGTATTCTTTAAATTTAATTATCGCAGTGCACAATTATCAATGACTTAATCTAAAACATATCATAAATCATCGTAAATTTAATTCTAATTAGTAATATGAGACAATTACTTTTAAGACAAGGCATAATTCAGTTTTAAGTTAGGTATCTTTTAGGTTGTTCACCCCCCACACTTAAGCTATACATTGCCCTCAATGTATAAAGATATATAATAACCTTTGTTCTAAAATTATCAGATATGGGGATAAGTGAAAACTTCCCCGAATTTTCAGATGATTCCTTGAGAGGAGATTGTGCCTTTGGTGGTGGTGATGGCCTGTCCGGATGACGAACCCTGTGCTAGATGAAGAAATTGGGAGGCCTGTGGAGAATTAGCCAGACATCTAGAGTAATATTAAAACTATACTAATAATGTAATTAAAGACAAGAAAGATAAAGAGAAGGAGACTAAGAGGAAAACTAAGATTAAAAGAAAAGAAAATGGATTGGGAGGTCCTTATTATTGGGTGTGATTTCTAAGGTTGAGGTTATGGTGGTGGTGGTGGCGTGATTCCCAAGCAGCCTTTAGAACCTAAAATCAAGAAACTAAGATAAAATAAACTAAATTAAGCATAAGAGTGTTAAAGAGAAGGAAAATAAATGAGAAGATAAAAATAAAATAATGATAATTGGTCTCAAAGACCCTTGACTTGTTGTTTGGATGAAGCCGCTGGCATGAACTCTGTGAATCGGTCTCCTTTGAGGAGATTGGCCTTTACGCTTCTTTGCCATGGATATGATTTTGTTGTAGCTCAAGAGTCTGAGGATTTATTAGGAAAAAGAAAAAAAACAAAAGGGAGAAAAGAAAGGAAGGAAGAAGAAGAAGAAGAATAGGTAAGGAGAGAAAGGAAAGGGCATGGTATTTAAATAGAATCTCAAGTCTCGAAATTTACCACGCCCGTGGGTTGAGGATGTGTCGATTCACACACGCCGCATCGCACGGCCATGTTCCTAGGCGTGTTGGTTACCCCACGCCGTGTTCAGCCCGTGTTCGACAAGTCAGATGTTGGCACAAGGTTTTAAGGCATGGGCGTGTTCAGCCCGCGGCTTGGAAAATCGTGAGCTTCACACTGTTATGGGGCATGGCCGCGCGCCTTTGTAGGTGCCCATGGTGTAGTGGTTGGATCCGTGACTAAAAGTGATTGGAATTGATTCGCACGCCTACCGCTATGTCAAGACGAGGATTCTTATGGTCCACACGGCCACGCCACGCCGTGTAAGGCCATGTGTCCCGAATTTCGCACCCTTGTTAATTTATAACTAAGTGTTCGTAAAGAAAAGAAGAAAAGAAAATAAATTTAAAGCAAAATGTGAGAATAAATTATGTTAGTGCTCAAGCTGCCTCCCGAGAAGCGCTAGTTTATAGTCTTAAGCTAGACTCTCCTCTCATTTGCATTGTCGTGGTGGTTTGAGGAGTTGGAAGTCCTTCCTCATGCTATCAATTGCGCCTTCGTGAAAAAATGTAAGTCGAGATGTGTTTATAGTAAAAGTACCAAAATAGGATTACTTACTCGATCGTTCGTGGAAAACACTCGTTACCCTAAAAGATATTTCTTTGTTTGTGCTAGGGTCCTGAGGAGATATTCGAGGATTTGCTCTGATCTAACAAAGCATTCTGGTCCCCTATTTTGAAGTGGTTTTTTGTTCCTATTAGCTCTTTTGGGGCTCCTTCGCTTTTATCTCGTGTGGTTCCAGCTTCTTCATGTATCCCTAATTTCTCCTTGAAGTGTGTCTTCCACTGCCTAGATCATCGAACCGAATCCTCGATCTTCATGAGTTATTTCTTTTTGGCATGGGGTTTAGGATCGGGTTCATTGTATTCTTTGGTGGTGCTTCCGAAATAAGGGTTAACCGAATGGTTATCGTAGAGAATTTACGTTCTCACCTTGATTACTCGATGTTCTAGCCGAATCGAGAGCCTTGATGGTGACTGCCTCATTACCTACGCAAAGTATGAGCTCTCCCGCATCAACATCAATTTTAGTCCCGGGCGCATAAAAGGGTCTTCCTAAAATTAGGGGATCTAATTATCCTCATCATGTCTAAGACAACAAAGTCTACTGGGAAAACAAATCACAATTTTTTACAAGAACATCTTCGATAATACCCTCTAGGAATTCTAACAGAGCTTTATCATCTAATTGAATGCTCATCCTAGTTTGTTTGGGTTTCTAGACCTAATTGTTTAAACAATTTATAAGGCATGACATTTATGTTGCTCTCTAAATCAGCTAACGATTATCAATAGTTAGTCTACCAATTAAACATGGAATTGTAAAACTCCCCGATCTTTTAGCTTTTTTGTGGTAGTCTATTTTGGAGAATTGGCCGAGCACTTTGCGTTAAGTTCCACATGTGACGACTCGCCTAACTTCCATTTGTTTGTCGTAAGCTCTTTTTAAAATTTCCTAGAATCTGCATCCGCGAAAGAGCTTCAAGTAATGGTAAGTTAATATGTAATTTCTTTAAAAGTTTAAGAAACTTACCGAACCGCTTCTTCCGTGTCGCCTCTTCTTAATGGCTCGTGGTAAGGTACGCGAGGTTGGTACTCCTTAATTACCGGTTTTGGCTTGTCTTGTGTTACCTCAACTTTACCTTTTCTACCTCGCTTTCTTGTGTTGGACCTGGTTCGTGATACTTCTTCGCTTTCTTGAGTCGTTATGGCTTGGATTTGCTCCTTTGATTAATTTCAAAGATACTTCAGAGATTCTTTGCAAATGTTTCGATAATAGCTTTGCAATTTCTCCGATCGATCGGGTAATTTCCTCGATTGCCTTTTTGTAAGTCGTCCAACTTGGTTCTCGATCTTTTTATCGATGTTTGTTGGGTGTCGAGTGTTACCTTAGTTTTTTGAGAAGGGCTTTTGTGGATGCTATAAATTTGTTCAACGCCTCTTCAAGATTTGGCTTCTTTTCCCGTGGATAGGGCTGATTTTGGAAATTTTGATGAGGTTGTTGTCTTTGATTTCTTGATTTTTTGTCCTCCCACTTAAAAATTTGGGTGGTTCCTCCAACCTGGATTATAATTATTACTATATGGGTTATTATTAGATCTAAAATTGTTACCTATATAGTTCATATGTTCGCCTCCGTGTCCTCGGTTGGTAGGGTGGGTGCTCAGATTCGCCACGCTCCACTTGTGTTGCAATCAGATGACTGGATGTACCGCAAGAACACAAAATATCAATCTTCTTATTCATCAACTCCTACACCGATTTGATAGCATGGTTATCGCTACGAGGTTGTAAACTCCTATTGCTTTTGCTGGTCTTGTTCTTGTAACTTTCCACCGATAGTTATTCAAGTGACATTTCTTCTATAAAATCGTAGGTCGCCTCGTGAGTTCTATTATTCAGTGGTTCCACCATTATAGAAAGTCCTGACTTGAAGCCACAAGGGTAAACCATGGTGCGATACACCTTCTCAAGAGATCCTTATATCTCTCCCATGCATCGTATAATGTCTCTAAATCCATCCGCACAAAGGAAGATATATCATTACGTAATTTGGCCTGCTTTGGCCGGGGAAATATTTTAATAAAATTTTTTGGTTATTTATTCCCATGTAGTGATTGACCGTGGTAACGTAGTTTAACCACCGCTTAGCTTTATTCTTTAATGAAAAGGGAAATAACCAAGTCGTATGGCATCATCGTAAACGCCATTTATTTTGAAGGTATCATGCACTCCTCTAAAAAATTAGCTATATGAGTGTTTGATCTTCGCCCTACAACCCATCAAATTGAACAAATCTGTTGAATCATTTGTATAGTGTTAGCTTTAATTCAAAATTATTAGCTAGCCTATAAGCAGCCTAACAATACTAGATTTGGCTCCTGCTAAATGCGGTTTAGTATAATCAAACATAGTACGAGAGCATTATTTTCTCCCATATCTTGTGGTGGAAGATTATTTTCATCCATCCTTCAAAGAGGATTGGATCTGGTTTTCTTGTTCTCCTTGGTAATTTAGGTTTCGCCAATGTAACACTCCCAAACCCTGCCTAGAAGTTAGCCCGAACTGATGTGTCACATGAAGTAAAACCATCTTTATATTATTAAAAACTTGCTTGAGAAATACAATTCTTTGTTAAAAAAAAAAACCAAAAACACTTAAGAATTGTTAACTTCCTCAAAACATAATAATCTTTAAAAACCTTTTGTTTATGGAAGCATATTTGAAATAAACAATTTATGAAAATGTGACGCTTATAAATAGAGTTGCGTACATTTTGAAAACGCTATGAAACGAGATAAAATACAAGTATTTTGAGAGGTTGTTTGATAAATCGATAATCGAAACTAATGATCTTACAAAACCATGACTTTTGAAAACGACGTTGAAAATTTGAAAGAGAATCCAAGTCTTTTTGAAAATATCATATTAGTTCGAGAGAAAATATTCGTGTTAAAAATATTTGTAAAAGTTTATTTTGAAATCCATTTGTTAATCGATTTTGGAAACCATTGTTTAAGTTTTTAGAAAATTCCCTTTTTAAAAAAATTTAAGAAAAAATAATAAAAACATCCCAACCAAAAAGGAAAATAAAAATAGTCCAGAGGCCTTATTACAACATTTAACCCAAAACAAGAAAGTAATAAAATAAACGAGAAAGAAGTCTAAAGTCCAAATAAACCATTTCCAAATTTGGCCTCCTCGAGTCATCCATAGCCTGTGTCCATATCATCAAGCATTACTCTACAAGGGTTAAGAGAAAGGGGGTGAGTTATAAGAACTCAAGCAGGAAATCCCCCTTACCGTTATTCATTGGGCCGGAAACCAATTAGCAATATTTTGGGCCTAAGCCCATTTACAACAACAATAATGTATCAAATATAATATGCATATGATATGCAATTCCCAAACCAAACCTAGTTTTCCATCCGCTTACACACCACCCGCACTAACCAAAGACACCCGTGGGGGAGCTTTAGTCACCCACCCCGCCAACACACCAAACGTAGGCATTAAGCCGATTATATCAAATTTGTGACAAGCCACCAGATTAATAGAATTTACATGGCATCGCCATTTTTAATATTTGTATGTGAGCCACTGCACTATGTAGCAGAGCTACCGTAACTTCTCTTTATCATTATCCCATCCCACGCAAATCATGTATATAATGCATAGCCATTCACAACAATTTATTCAGATATTTATTACAAAATTATGGCCCATTACAACAATTAATCAAAAGGCCCATTAAGCAAAATATCGATTTGACCCATTTAGCAAAATATCGATTGGCCCATATAGCAAAATATAAGATCGCCCATTTATCAAAATATCGATTGGCCCATTTATCAAAAATATCGATTGGCCCATTTATCAAAATATCGATTGGCCCATATAGCAAAATATCGATCGCCCATTTATCAAAATATCGATAGGCCCATTTATCAAAATATCGATTGGCCCATATAAAATATCGATCGCTCCATTTATCAAAATATCAAATTGGCTCATTTATCAAAATATCGATTGGCCCATATAACAATTCTCAGACTGCCCTTTAGGGCATTTTCATAATTTTGACCCATAGGGCATTTTTCGTAATTTCACAATTTACCCACTAAGGGTAATTTGTAATTTTCGCAACCTATGGGTATTTTGGAAATTTCAGTGAACCTAGTCTTAACTACTAATGTGGGAGCATAAAATCTAAACTTTCCATCTTCATCGTACTAACTAAATTGGCTATAACTTGAGTTAGAAATCTCAAATCTAAATTCGTAGAAATTTTCTTTTTGAGACTAGACTCATATATATTCTTACTATAATTTTTCCAGAATTTTTGACTTAGCCATTTAGTATAGTTTATTCCTTAAATATTCCCTTTGTTTCTAATTCGACTCAATGATTCTCGATCTCTCTTAACCAAAAATTCAAATATCTCACAAGACATGCTTTTCATATGTTGTCAGACTTGTTTTTATTGAAAATAGACTCACTAAGGAATCTTACATATAAACTATAACTCATAATTCCCTTTGTAAAATTTTATACGATTTTTCCAAGATGTGATTAGGGAACCACAAAGTCATTCAGAACTAGTCCCACTAAATTTTAGATATCTCAGAATATAGAATTCCTCTTTTCCTTCTCCGCTTCTTCCTTATCAAAATAGACACAGTGAAGATTTAATATGATATCTTATTCACTTTCTAATTTCTTTTCTCCTATTTTTCGTGATTTTTCAATACACATCAATCGCTTCGATCAAATCGGATTATTACAAACATACGACACTTACTACGATCATGCGCACGTCGAAAGTGATCACGGATGCCGGGCCGCTTTTCAGATTCCAACCCATTCACGTAATATTTCATACAAACTTTCAGAGAGATGTGAGATTACACACCATATCAAACATGTATTCTAAGGTACGGATTACACACTTGATTAGATTCCTAAAGAACCACTTTCTTCGCTGACCCACTATATCCGGAAGGATTTGCAATAGGATATATCTATGGTTTCGTCCCAAAACATAATTGATTAGTCTAAACTTCAATCCGATTTTTGCAATATAGCCAAATAGAGATATAACGGTAAATCAAAAATGAACCCCTTACCTTATCGAGCATTGGATCCAATTTCACCGCTTGACTTCGCTTTAGAACAATACACGGTCTCCACTTAAAAACTACTCAAAAAAGAGAAAATAATCTCGCTTGAGAGGGTAGAATAAAATGATGGTCTCTTTGCTAAAAGGACCATCCCATGCCAAGACATATATTCTGGGCCAGGAGAAAGAAAAAAATAAAAATGTTTGAATAGAACCACTTACCGATTGATCAAAGGAGTGAGTGTTAATAATGATGAGAAGAACGATAAAGAAGAAATGAAGGGTCTGGCTTTTTCCAAAGGAAAACGAGTGAAAAATTTGATCTTCAAGGCTTAGGTACTTTCTAAGCAACAAGGAAGAAGAAGAAACAAAAATGCACACTAAAGGCTTGAAAATCTCTAGCAAAGAGAAGAGAAAATTTCTGAGAGAAAGAGAATGATACAAAAACTAAAGAAAAAACCTCTCAAGCACTAGCTTTGCCAAAAACCTCAGCAAAATTCCTATTATCACCCCCTTTATCCCCGTAACCGGCCCACATTCATGTCCCTAATAGTCAAAATTTTGCCAACCACCCTTTCCATAATACATCCCTTGAAAAAGGCCACATGTTCCCTACTTTCTCCTTCTCTTGATTTCTTTCTCACATTCATCCTTTCCTATTTTCCTTAGCCATCTTGCCAAAAATAAAAGTCCACCTTGCCTTATTTACATGTCATCAAACTTAAAGGAAAGAGTGATAGTTAAAGTTTGCACACAATGGGATTTGAACTCTTCCTCAAAGTCCATCACTTGATGCCATAAACCTCTTTTACCAATAGCTCATTTATGCTATTATCATTTATTTCTATAAGTCTTGAAGTTACTACCATCTCTCCTTAAAGTGCTAAAATACCAACTTTTTTTCCAAGGCCCAATTAAACCCTTGAGACTTCATAGAAACTCGTAACCTTCCAAATTCACTTAACTAATAAGTCCAATTGGCACAATGCCATTCTCTTTGTTCTCAAAATTTTAAACACTTACACTCAAGGCCCATTGGGCCCAATCTTACTAGGCCCAATTTTGGGATGTTACACCTAATTTCTCTGCTATTTCCGAGCTGTAGTTTCTAATATCACTATCAGATTTTAAAGCGTCCTATCGAGTTCCTTCTAGCTCATAAACTAGAGGTACTCATGAACAAAGAAAGAAAGAAAGCTAGAAAATTTAAAATTAAAGCTAAAAAATAAAAATAAATTGCGCAAAATAAAAATAATGGCTAAAGCAATAAAATAGAGTTTTCTTAATATTTTAGTTCTGAAGAGGTGGCGCCAAAAACTTGATCGCTGCGGAACTAGTTTTTAAAATTTATAAAAATAATGATCAACCCAAAACTAACTCGATAATGATTAAAGGTAAGTGCACCTATCAATAAAAGAGTAGCTTCTAGCAAAGACCGGATTATCATAGAACCCAAAGGAACTAAAAGTACTAATACTAACTTTCTTTATTATTTAGCCTGTAAATAGCCGTCAGTTGTTATTAATCTAAATTAATTAACTACTAAACTAAAAGACTCTGAAGACAAAGAAGAATGAATTTGGAAAATAACTTGGGAAAACTTAGCTTATTTAGACGATACATCTTCAGAAGAATCCACCTCAGACTTCACTTCGCAGTTATCTTCTAATTACGTCATATGATTTGGCTTACTTAGTTTGACTTCGTAAGACTCTCAACGTATATTAAAACCTCTCTGTAATATGACACCGTTTCAACCAGTTAATAGTGAACCCTCGTTTCTACAATAACCCTGAATAGTAGTAACGATTCAGGATTCTGCTGATAAAGCCACCCTGCAATCCTACAAAACTTCTGGCCAATTCTATCTTGAAGTAGCATCAAATCTCGCTAATTATGCTGGATCTACTTCTAGCGTGGTCTATTCTCATCCTCCACCGCATGATTAAATTTGGATGCTCACATAACAAGAAATGTAAAACTAAAGCCATATCATAGCATTCCAAAATAATCTCAAAATAACAAGGATCTTGACTATAGTCACATCTCTTCTATATCCTAAGTATGAAGAATGTAAATAATGAGAAGAAAATATTCCCGTTATATGATAAAAACAAAAATAAGAAACCTCAAACCAAGGAATTTGAAGGCGAGAGATCCTCCTGCCCGAGTGACTCTTTGCTTCGTAGATGAATCAACTCGGCTATCCTCGGTGAATCCTCACACCTGCCTTCTCAAGCTTCAGCACGACTTCCCAGATCGACGGCTTTGGGCCTCTTCGCATCATACTTAGGTGTATATTATAGGCTTTGAAACACGCTTTCTTTCTCCCTATGTATCCTTTCCCCGAATGAAATTGCTCTTCTCCACTACAGAGGCACTCGGGCCACGGTGACACGCCTCGTGTAACCCGGCCAGGGGCCATGTTTGGATTTCTTTAATGAGAGACACCTGCAGGAATCGGGGTTAGACCGTGTTCTAGATGATTGATCGGTACTACCAGCGCTGGTCCAAGTCCGTGCCGTGGCCTGATTTCCTCTTAGCCCGTTTAATCAAGCTTTGAGCCCTGCTTTTCGCTCTTTTATCCTTGGGTGCTTCGAGTATAAGACATGAAAAGAAAGGATTAAGTAGCACTTTTACATAAATGAAAGGATAATTCATCCAAAGCATACTAAATGTACCTAGAATATAGCAATTATTTCATTTTATCAAGACATACATACATGTTCATCAACTAACTGAGATAGCTCTTTCAATTTGATTTACACTTGAATTTAACTATCAAACATAGCAAGTGCATACACAACTTCAAAATATTAGAAAATAGGACGACACACATAATCTTAATATGTGTGCTGTAATGCAAGTGTACTATATCTCATACTGCTTTTACATATGTTATTATCGCCCGGTGTTTGGTTTGGAGTGGACATAAAGCACACAACTGAACAAGTAATAAC